>OZ024900.1:23606428-24036428 GCA_964017195.1 Siderastrea radians
TAAAATTTATCTGGGAACAATTTGGTGTAGTAAGTTCTTGTCTATTTAGTTTGAAGTTACCATGGCAACCACTTTTTGAGAGGCGGTTTTTTTCAGAATTTTGAATTTCCCTCTTTTTAATCAAAAATCATTACTTTTTTGAAATAAATTTTAAATTTTTGGATCATTTCCGTGTTAATTTATTGATTTTGTTCAATTCTTGATCAATTTTGGCGGTTTATGAAGGTTTTTGGAAAATTTAAGAAATCCAAGACGGCGGATCCAAGATGGCCGCCGTTTGAGAACAAATCGTTATTGTGACGTCATATGACGTCATCACCTGAGGTTGCGGACCTGAATGGAAACAATTTTGGACGTACTATTTGTCCTTGAAGTTTCGTTGTCATAACTTTAATATTCTCGGAGTTAAGAGGTGGGGACGGAATCCTTCCCCCCCCGGTCCCACAAGACCAAAAAAAGCCCGGTCTGAACAGGGTTAAACACGATCAGTAATTAAACAATTAACATGCTTGAGGGGTCGTGTACTAGTCTATAATAAAACGAAGAAAAATGCAATACAGCCCTAATATTAACTTAGATTAAAAATATAAGATGAGTTGAAGGGATAATAATCACTAAAAACGCACGTGAAATTCAAAAATTTAAATTTAAAATATAAAATTGGACATCTTCTTGGGCAACGACTGAACAGATAAACTGTTAAAATTATGTTCTTTAAATGAGGGATCTAATTTCACTTTTCTGGAAAATTGTTTAAAATTACAGGAGTCATTGAAATAATCCGAAACAAAGTTCCACACTACCGCGCCTCTATAGCGAATAGAGTTTTTCATAAAAGGTACCAGTATACTATGTATGTGTACCAGAAAAGGTGTGAGCTCAGTAGGTTATAAGCTTACTGTGTTCGTGGCTGTTAAGCTACCGGAATATATTTGACGATTTGGTATTTCTTTCTTTCACACTTTATTAATAGTCTTTTTGAAAGAAAATCACTAAGTGACTGTTCTTGTTATTTAGTTCTACTGACTGACTGTACTTGTACTGAGTGACTCTACTTGTACTCTAGTAGACGTTGAAACTCAACCTGAGATTTGTTTAAGTACAGAGGAAAAAAATCCTGAGAGAGAAACAAAATATCATCCTTACATCATTAAATAATGTGTCGTATCAAAGTAGTCTAAGCTCTACTCACTGATAGTCATGCTTTACCATATTTTTAAATGCAATATTTATCACATTTCATTCACAGCAATGCAACAAAAGTAAAAAAAAGTTTTGAATACAGAGAAACCTGAAGCACCCACAACAGGGGAATGGACAAGTGGTTCAGTTAACTGCAATTTCTTCCTCTTTTCCCAATTTCCCACGATTGTTCAACATTCAACATTCACTGTGGCTCACCACATTAAATGAATAGGGAGTGAGAGGTGAGGCGGTCAGGTGTTGGTGTAGTTGTTCGCTTGTCACACCTTCCATACCACTTTTTGTTTTGCAAATCAGTGTTCTGACTGGCCACAGGTTTATGCATCTTTTTTGTTTCCTTACACAAGAAACTTTACTTTACACTGCCTCTGTTTGCAGGGCAAAATATGGATGTTAAGGAGAGGGGGGTATAACCTTGCAATGGCCTAGCTACCTAGGTAGGAGGGTATTAAGTGTTCTACTTGTTACTTCTGAACCAACCTGTTGACACTGACAATTTGCCTCACTTTCCAGAGCACTTAGAGAGCTAGGAATAAAATATGATGGTGCAGCCGTGTAGCTTGCCGCGCCGTGTAGCTAGAGATGCGGGGTATTCTGCAATCGCTCCATAACTTCGAACTAACTGAACAGAAACTTATGCTGGATTACGGATTCGTATGCCTTTATCGGCGATCCAGGTGCTTGTACATGTTACTCATAATGATTACCTGCTCGATCAAAGATGGAGATTCAATAATGAAACTGCATGTTTAGACACAGGTTAATTAGACCAGAGTTAGTAGATTAGACCAGGGGGGGGGGGGGATAGAAGCGAGGCCTGGGACCGAGAAGCGATGTTCTCACAACTTGCAAAGCGGTCCAGTCAAAACGTGGACAGCGGTGTTCGTCATAATAAATATTTCCGATCGACGATCAACTTATTCGAAATAGTTTGCAAAATTTATGTTTATTTTGTCGGGGGAAAGTAAGCGGTGAGCGGCTAATCTCTCATGGAACTTACTGTCAGTTTCGTACAAGAGAATATTCGATGGAAGCGACATCGATGAAGACGCTTCTGTTTCGCACTGTCCTTTTTGTTGCAGTGGCAAGTGGATCAGCTGCGAGCTGTACGGCAGTCACGTTTCGCTTGTTTATACTTGGAGACCAGGTTTGCGAGAAACGTTTCAAAGTTGAATGTTAGAATTAGATCATTCAACGTAAATAAACTTCTCACCTAGAGAAAGCGCTTGAACTATTCAGGATTTTATTTCTTGTACTCCGCGACGTAATTTGTCAGTTGGTCTTTGTCTATCGCTGAACTGATGCATGTGATAAATAAAAATACTGTCAATGTTTCTTTTTACATCTCATTCTGTAACGAATTGATAGCATGAGATGAGACAGTTATGGCTGTACTCGGTTTGCATGTTTTCCTCCAGCGTGGTCAAAATAAATTGCAACGGGAAATGTGCCATAAAACATCGATGGAAATAAATTCAATCAAAACCGCTATAACCTAATGCATGGAAACAATAGCTACGCACAGAATACAACTTTTATTATCAACAATCCAGTTATATGTTGACAAGATCATTTCACAGTTCAGTACTTTGAACCCGATCCCAGTATTTAACCCAGCTTCAGAGAATTCTATCTGATTCTATACAGTCGATCAGCACAGACTGGATTGATTGAAGCGCTACTGTTCTACTTTGCGACTAAACAACTTCGAGAGTAAACTTTTGTTTTCATAAGAAGCAAAATGAACGAAAACATGATAAAAGTGTAAAATACGATCAATTCGTCAATTACCTAAACGAAGGGACAAAACGGAATCGCTGCCTTTGGCCGCCATAATTTTTTTCCCTTCAGCGTCCGAGGAGGAGGCATATCCGCTGACTAGAACCTCACAGATTGCTTTGCAAGTTGTGAGAACATCGTTTGGATTTCATTTAAGAGAATGTATGGGAAGTTGCTTTCCCCCCCCCTGAGATTAGACCCTCAAAATTGTCTTCTTGCAAGCAGCTATAGAGAATCCGATCGAACTTGAGTAAACTCTAGCGATTCAAAAACAGTTTCTTTGTCATTGAAACTCTCGACAGAGCCATCCCTAAAAAGCCTCTACCCTTTATCATCTTCCTACAGTTAAACAGAAGCTAAACAGCAATTTCAGGGAAGAATCCTGCAAAAACATCCATCTACACCCCGCCAAGGCGCAGGCGGCTAAAATTCAAATACCAGTACCCAGTGTCCCAGCGGCCAACCTCGTCCCCAGGGTCTTCTCGGCTTTCAATATGGCGACGGCGAGCGACGGCTAGGTTACCCAGCGGCTACCCTCAGCTCTCGGCCAGTCTCAGGTTACGGTCGAAGGAACACTCAAGCGGAAGAGGGTGTCTGCGTTTCTACCTTCTGGAACTAGAATTTCTAGCCGACATATTTGTCTTTCGTAAGGTAAGAGAACTTTGATGTAGATGACAGGGCCTACATTAACTCCTGCTTATGTTCGTAAGATGTTAATTCTCGCGTGTTATTGTTGCGTTCATCAACAAGAGGGGAACGTGATCTGCTTCGCGCCGTTTCCTTCGATCCATTTGATTCACTTGATCCAAGTTGATCGCATTAGTGTAAAGGTAAAGTACGGGTTTGTTTGATAAGTTTTGCCATAAGTCAAGGTGCAGTGAGGATTTTTAGTTTTTAGCAATCCCCGTGAAGAGCACCTACGTGGTGTTTAACCCGGAAGCGGTGGGGGCTGGGGGTGAGAAGTTAGCAAATTAGTATCCCCTAGTTTATACTGTGCTACCCCCAAATAGTTTTTAATGACGTATTTTTTTAAAGGAATCTATATCTTTTCAAATGTTTCATTCAGAAAACATAGCTTTGTCGATTCAAAGCTTGACCTTCTCCATCTCTTCAGGAATATCTTTCTTTCTATAAACTCGTGAATGCCGTGAGTCAGTTTTTCAGAGTAGATTGGGAAATCTGCTTGATTGCTTGCTTGCTCAACTGTAGACATAATTGAAGGGTTAATCCAAAAAGGGTATTCAGTGCAGCTTTGGCAAAACAATCAAACAAAACATGCAAACAACAGCCAAAAAAAAAAACAAAAAACAAAACCAAAGCTAAACAAAACACAACCCCACCAGATAATTTGCATGTACTGTCGATTTCTTGTGCTAAAACCACAGGTATCCCAAGCCTGGAAAGTGTTTATTTGACCTTTGTAAGATATGTCACATTATAATTGGAGCATCACGATGACTGTTGCAAAACAATGAAACTACTTGGGTTTGTGTGGGGACTTAAACAAATGTATTTAGGACTTAAAAATAAGGAGCAAAATGTGGCAAAAATGCCTCGCCCTGCCTCTGGGATTTATTTGTAGTGATTGCATGGTCAATATGACCATTGTGATTCCAGTGGGTTTTAGTTTCTCTGTTGTCCTCCCTCTATGTACAGTAACACACTATAGTCACTACAAATGAATCACAGAGGCAAGGGAAGGCATTTTTGTTGAATTTTCCTCTTTATGGTTAAGTCCTAACTACATTTGTTTAATTCTCAAACAAATCCTTAAATAATAGAGTTTCGCTGTTTTGCAATGTTCATTTGTGATCCTCGAAATTACAATGTGACATTAGTGCTTATATTACAAAGGTCAATAAACATGGGGCTTGGAATACCTGTGCATGTATGGAAGCGAGAGCTGAGGCACTCAAGCTTACTGGCTCGGTGTCCAAGTTTATATTGCTTGACTCGGCGGTAGTCCATGGTGGTCCCTATCAATCCATAACCAATCAGTGCGAGTGCATTCAGGTTTTTTTCTTTCCACAACCATCCTTTTAGCCCTACGAAAACATTTTCCCAGGAAAAAATGTTCATATTCATCTGCATTGAGCTCAGACTGATGATTGGCTGCCAAATTAAGCCAGTGACATCATGTACAAAGAGATTTGTACAGAAATTAGCATCAAATTAGCATAAACATCTGGCATAGTCTAATGGGGATCACCGGCCACTGCAAAGCTGTTAAGTGCTTGGTTTTTTGGTTTTCCAAGTGGTCATCACAACTGTTTTTTTTTCTTTGTCTTTCCTGACTTGGAAACAACAAATATGCAAGAAAGAGACATGTTTAAAAAAACAGAAAGAAGTAAACAACATTGTCAATTTAACTCCATGCTCAAAAAAATGAAAGATAATCTAATCAAGGCTGCAGGTGACTGAAACTGCTCATAATTAAATTTATAAGGCAAAATTTTGGTGGAGGTCTCATGTTAAAAAACCTTATATCTTGAACGTGTGGGAGCCGGTTCCATTGAAACTTAACAGAGAGGTTGGAGAATGATGGAAGTGCAACAAGGTCGTTCTTGGTTTAATAGATTGCGCTTTGCAATGCTATGAGCTCCCAAAAGTAAGATTTTGTAAAACGGGACTCCGTGTCCTAGGTTTCTCCTTGGGGAGAAGACAACCACTCACTGATCCGTTACCACTCACTGATCCGTTAAAACCTCTACTGTGTCACTACAGAAACCGATTATAGGATTTTGAGTTCCATTGAAAGTTGTAAGCTTCATCCTGGTTTAAATTTGAATCTTTCAATATTTTGATAAGAAACCTGTTTGAAAAAATTGCTTCTGTTGTGACAATCCACAATACACCTAGTTTATCTGCCTTCTGTGTCAGTTCAGGAAATTCTATATCTGTGCTGTATTCTTGGACTCAAAATTGGTGGTTTTAGGGCCTCTGAGGGCTTACCACATAAACACACTGGAGTATTATTTTAGTTTCCGTTTTGTTTTGTTGGAAAACTTCTAAAAAGTTCCCATTAATGTTTGAACGTAAAAAAAACCGGACTTCAACAGTAGTTTTTTATTTAAATTTTTTTTGAAAGTCACAAGATCCCCGTGGCACACAATTTAACGCATGTGCAATTATTGATACAGAAACTGGAAGTTTTACTGAAGAGCCTATTCATGACTATTTCATGCAATGTTGCTACCATTTGTCGCACTTCGTGCATACCCTTATAAATACTGATGGCATGAGCTAGGTTTTCTCTTGCCACTTGTGCTGCTTATTGTTCAGCCTCCAGCCAATCAAGCCAGCTTTTTGATTACATTACTCCTCCCCATAAGCACACCAGAAATTAACCTCTGACTACCTGCTGTAATTGGGCTGTACATTCACCCAGGATTTTCTAATAACAAAAATGTTCTTGTCCTGCAAGTTCATGTTATTTCCTTTCGTGTACTAAGTGAGTTTTCGATTATTTTTGTACTGCAGCATTTTAAACTGGATCAGAAAGTCCTTAGAGATTTCACCCAGAAGTGATCTGCACTTTTATAGTGTCTTTCAATGGCTGCATCTTGGCCAGCAGACTACTATAGTAGTGGAGTACAGGTGGAAAGTGAAGGACCCATATACCACAAGTTGTCAGTTTTAGGTGAGTGATTAAAATTAAAATGTTGCATGTTATAAACATGTATAGCACAATAATTTATATTTCTAATAATGCATAATAGATATGAGGTGAAGAATTCATTATTATAATCACCTTCTATCCAACAAGTGTGAGTGAAATAATCGTTTATTAAATTCTCAACCTTATTAATTGTTGCTGAATTGTTTTTTACCACATAGGTTTGGACAATAAAATTACTTTAAGTTATCTTTGTTGCGTGTAAATAAGTACACTTATTGCCTTTCATGTATTCAGAAACTTTGTAGTCCAAATTCAGTTGCCCTCAGGACTTCTACTTGGGTCACATAACACAAAATAGTGAATTGAAATCCTCATCGGCTATTAGAGGGCTCAATAGATAAGACTAGAGCAATGAATAAGTAGAAATGAGGAGCTGGACTATTTGGTTCAAGACATTTAATTGCTACTCAGAGTTTCATGCTTCTTCCGAAGCAATCATCAGGTAACTGCCAGAAAAAATGGTTACAATCAGAGATATTTCAAAAATACAGAACAATATATACTAGGTGTGGCACGTGGCGCGTCAAGCGAGATTTTATCGCTAATTAAGTGATGACATTTTTCAGCAGGAATTTCCTGGAATGTCTACAGCACGATGTTAGCTCGTTTCTGGTATTGAGTGTTGATATTTCAGGTTTACAAATTGTGAAAATATTTCTCCCACAAACACAAATTACATTTCTTTAAGTAACGTTCGAGTAAGAGCGAGCTTGTTTTACTTACGCCATTTGATGTCGAACTTAATGTTCTGGCCTTTCAGATTCCATACGTGCTTACTGAGCTTGGTAGCATTCCTGTACCGTTCGTTTCGAAATGAGCATGTATGGTTTCTATATCTTAATTTAAATGTGGTGTCGCAAAGCCTGATGTATGTTTCTCTTGTGGTTGGTGTAGTAACTTCAGCTTGGTATACGATGTTTTGGGCGTTGCAGGTTCCATCCATGGGGCACGTGTCTGGTTTCCGGCAGTTACAATTTTTGTTCTCTTCAGAAATTACTTCTGTCTTCAGTTCGATCAAACTCGCACATGATGGCTCCGCGTTGTGCGAACAGATTACAACAAAGTTGTTCCGTTTCAACTCCAGCAGCTAATAATTATGGTGAAATTGTACGGCTTCAATCCGCTTTGAACGATGATTACAACAATGTTACAGGGAAAACCAAACAATTACCATATTTCAGAGCCAATAATTAGAGGATTTCTTCCAAAACTTGTGCTACTTTGTTCACATTGACTCATTCAGCTTTGCAATGAAACGCTGCAATACTTCGCAAGGTTTTGGCGCCTTTTTCGTTCAGTCATGTGATCGATTCTTGTTCCCTTTTTATCTCTTTTCTCATTTTTTCCCGTTCTTTCTTGAATTTCTTTTTTAATAGTGGTTAGGTTTTTAATAAAACAGTTATTCTACTCGGGCTTGCTGGAAATCAAATGATTACAACCAACTCGGCGCTACGCACCTCGTTGGTTATCTATCATTTGATATCCAGCGTGCCCTCGTAGAATAATTGTTAAATATATTATATAATATATAACTATATATATATACTGTTGTCTGGCAAGTTTAATGTTGTTTGCGTTACATGATCGAGTTTTTATTGCTTCCGTTTTAGATGTCTGCGTTGTACTGGGACTAGTGTTTGAAAGTGAGGAGACTGGGTTCCATCGTCCTTCTTCCCTTTATCACCAAATAACTCACAGTTAAGACTGACCTTGGGGTTAACATTCACATGTAATGGCAAGCTTAATTAGGGTTAAATTCGAGCTAGGGTTAGGGTTAAATTTGAGCTAGGGGTTACGGATTGCTTAGGGTTAAATTTTTCCTAGGGTTTTGGTGTGCTTAGGGTTAAATTTGACCTAGGGTTACGGTGCGCTTAGGGTTAAATTTTTGCTAGGGTTACGGTGTGCTTAGGGTTAAATTTGACCTAGCGTTACGGTGCGCTTAGGGTTAAATTTCTCCTAGGGTTACGATATGCTTAGGGTTAAATTTTACTTATGGTTAATGTGTGCTTAGGGTTATTAAGTTTGCTTAGGGTTAAGGTTTGCTTAAAGATACAGATGACTTAGGGTTCAAAGTTTCTTGGACAACTATAATAAAATAATTTGTGACAGCGAGAGTACAAACAAGGAGTAAACATAAAAAAATTTCATGGTAATGATTGCTTATATTAGCAAAAAGCCTTACAATGCTTGCTTCATTCAGGAAATACCGGTAGTTATAACAGTTAACAACAAAAAGCGTTTCAGAAAAAAACAAGAAAAGCCCCAGGGGGCATTAACCCCGCCGTTGTTCTCTCTGCCCTTGGGGTCCAAAATATATTACGGCCAGGTAAAAGTTGGTGATTTATCGTAGCTTTTACGTGCTTGCGATGATAATATAAATCAAGGCACGACTTGCCTAATCATCCTGTTTTAGCGTGCGTGACGAAAAGCGTGATGAAACTATTATTTTGATCATAGCGTGACTCAGCCTGGCCTCGTAGCTCAGTTGGTTGAGCGACGGTGTTCTAATCCGGAGGTCGTGGGTTCGAATCCCGCCGGGGTCAAAGATTTTTCTTTTATCTTGGTTCTCATTTCTAATTTCTTACTTTTAAGGCCTGTGGTCGGGGGGAAATTATGGAGGGCAGTATTACTCACTTCTTGGCACTCATACATACATACTTTACATCATAAATTACTAAGCTCATAGCGATCGCGAGTTCATGCCAGCTTTCAAACTTAAGCTCCTTGTACTTTTCTACACACCTTTCCCTAAAGATTTTGGCGAAGCAAAGCAAAACTGCCAAAAAAAATGCTTGCATTTGACTGTTGAATTATTCAACTTGGCGAAAGCAAGGACTTCCCCGAATCGGCTTCTGTGTTTCAGTGATGTAATGTTTACGCGCCACGGCAAGTTAGGCGAATTCATTCCAGCTTCAAAGCTCGCTAGCACCTTCGTTCCTACTTTCATTGGACCCCGCCGTTTTTCTCCTCCTCCCAGGGAGCAAAATATATTACGGTCACTCAAGATACGAGCTCAAGTGGTGTAAATTTTAAAGTTGATGATTTATCGTACCTGTGTTTGCTGCCATTTCCCCTTATGCGTCTGCTCCGCACCCTTCTCCCTGTGGTAACATGAATCCCTGATAGTATGAACCCCATCCCTCATCCTTGGTCATCCACTTGTCCTAGCTTTCGCGAAGAAGAACGTGACGAAATATTTTGACCATAGCGTGACTCAGTTAAGTCACGTTTTTTTTTAAATAAACGAACTGACATGTCAGCGTAATTCTAAATAGCAAGGGCACGGAAATTTAAATAGATTTCTTGATAAAAAACTCATTGTAAAATCTAAAGGAAACTGGTAGCTATGAAAAACCGTAAAAGTCTATTTTAGGCCGTGATTCGATGAGTGATTTGGCGCAAGCAAGTTTACTTCTCCGAATCGGCTTCTGTGTTTCAATGACGTAATGTTTATGTGCTACGGCACGTAGCATGAATCACTGGCTTTCAAAGCTCGCTAGCACCTTCGTCCTTGCTCTCATTGAAGAGCAGTCAACTCCATTGAATTTCTTGTACTTTTCTACACAACTTTCCCGCAAGATTTCGGCGAAGCAAAGCAAAACTGCCAAAAATATGCTTGCATTTCACTGTTGAATTTTTCAACTTGGCGAAAGCAAGGGACTTCCCCGGATCACCTTTTGTGTTTCAGTGATGTAATGTTTACGTGCCAGGGCAGGTTTGGCAAATTCATGCCAGCTTCAAAGCTCGCTAGCACCTTCGTTCTTGCTTTCACCGAAGGAATTTTCATGCCATTAAATCGCCGGTAATTTTCTACACCAACTTTCATGAAAATTCTGGCGAATAAACACTAAATGAACAAAGTTTACCGGCAAGTATTGTTTTGACCGAGCGGAGGTCTGGGGCAACTGACCACGACAAAAAAAAAAAAAAACAAAACAAAAAAAAAAAGGAGTATTGCTAGACCCCGTCCTGACGGCGGGGTAAAAAGGAATCTATGATAGGAAAGAATGTAGATCTTAAAACAAGTTGATTCGCATTTAATATTGCTCGCTGAAATAAAGTCTAATGCATGAATTTCTTACACAATGGAATGTATAGCAGAAATTAAAACGTGTGAAAGCAAGGAAGATAAGGTAAAATCTTTCGCGCTACAACGCGCTGACATGTCACAATGTAAACAGAGTAGAGATATCTCAGAAGACAAGGAATCAACAAATAATTGTTGTGATATAACGAAGCCCCATGAAACAAAACATTGTTCGATCACTTTTCAAATACAAACAGCTAAAATAATAACGAATATGTTTCATAAGCAAAGTGAGATGAGTACAGTACGGCCTTTGTTTGGTTCGCACGCGACAAAACGAATCGAAATTCTCACACCACAGCAAAGCATGAAAGAAATATGTGAAGGTTCTACTCACGATTCTGGCGAATACAGTAATACAGTTTTTGTCCATCTTCCTAGTTGCATTTCCAACTCTGTAGTAGATACTTATGCGAATGATTGATTTGCTGGCCGTCCGCTAGAATATTTCTCACAGAACAATGTTTATAACATGACAATGTCAATACGTCCTACAATTCTGGCAAAGTCCCCGTGTAAACTGTTATGGAAACAACACAGATATCAGAATAGTTCATTTTTCTCGATGAGCAGCTTGCAATTCTTGTTTTCTACAATGTTATCCCGCTTTTATCAGTCTGCAATAGCTTGTTTCTCGTGAAGAGACGTATCCAGTTCGCAGGTTGTCAAAGATTAAACTTTCTTTTCCTTGCAATGCATTCTGGGAAACTTGTAACCACTTTGAGCGGGAAAGATATACGGCCTAGCCATAGCAATACAAAATATAAGTCTCCAGCAAGGCAAAAATTTCCGCCGAAAACTTTGTATGCCGTTGCTTTTAATGCCGAAACTCACAGAATTGTACCTTGTTCCCTGCTGGAGACTCTTCACGATGTACAAAGCTGGGCTTTCTGTTATGCCCTAAGCTCGGTTCTTTGAGACTTAAAGCGTCCAATTGAGCCTTCCTGGGCTTCATGATGCCCCAGGCACTTTGCAAACCGTGGAAACAAACTTTCCTGCTAGAAATTTGGCTCTTGCATCGCAATTCTACTTCACTTTTTGCAGGAGCTTCAATCGAACGTCTGTACTCGTATCGAATCATTCGAAAGAAGGACGATGGAACCCAGTCTCCTCACTTTCAAACACTAGTCCCAGTACAACGCAGACATCTAAAACGGAGGTAATAAAAACTCGATCATGTAACGCAAACAAAATTAAACTTGCCAGACAACTGAAGGGCCCGGTGGAAAAAGGGCGTAAGTGACGATTTGAGGTTAAAATCGAAATTGCTCCTATTTAGCTGAACATTGGCACACAGGCTGGTTTTCATAAGAGCAACGCCGTTGCGCACTTATTTCTTGACCTGAGATCTAAAATTTGAAGAATTAGCGTATTACTTTTGCTTAAAACTGACACAAAAAAAACAACAGGACCGCGGATTCTAGGTTGAATTCCTTTGTTTTAGTTCAGGCAGAGAACAAAAGAAATCTTTCACGCATCACTTGAGCGAGTTCAGTTAAGTTCAACAACACTTTTCACGCAAAAGTAATACGCTAATTCTTCAAATTTTAGATCTCAGGTCAAGAAATAAGTGCGCAACAGCGTTCCTCACATGAAAACCAGCCTGTGTGCCAATGTTCAGCTAAATAGGAGCAATTTCGATTTTAACCACAAATCATCACTTACGCCCTTTTTCCACCGGGCCCTTCATATATACTCGTATGAAGAAAGAAGAAAGAATTGCCCTGAGTGGGATTTGAACCCACGTCCCCCTGACACCAGTAGGGTGTGATGACCACTACACTATCAGGACAACCACGCTGGCAACGCAGTTAGTTTAGTTAGTGAGTAGGCCGTACATGAGAATCCCAGGTTCTTTCTTTGGGTGAGATGGGAAAGCCTATAACCTCTTCATAGCCTTAAACATGTGGGTTTCATAGCCTTAAACACGTGGGTTCAAATCCCTCTCAGGGCAATTCTTTCTTCTTTCTTCATACTAGTATTTTCTATTAATGAGATGGGTTTTTCTTCTTCATTCAGATATATATATATATATATATATATATATATATATATATATATATATATATATATATATATATATTAGAAGACAGTCTGATCAACTGAAGATTGGACTTGACATTTTTATTACTAAATAGTTTCGTACCGCACAATTTGTACGGCACTCATCAGATAAAATTGCCAAATGTAAAGATTACAACGCTACACTGGTATATAAGGACGCTCGATGAGAAGGAAAGTATAAAATTACAACGGTTTTTCGGGACAATGAAAGCTTATGACAAAGATAATTATAAAGTATAAAATTACAACGGTTACTGTTTCGAAACAATAAATGCTTAAAAAATGCGTGACAATGGAAGTTTTGAAATCTAAAATAAACAGTTGCTATTGCGTGACGGGTTTGAAGTTTTTGAGCAGGAATTTGTTTGCGTGTCTACAGGAGGTTATTAGTTCATTTCGTTTATTGAGTGAAGCCAAATCAGGTCTGCAGATTATAAAATACTTCTCCCACAGGCACAAGTTACAGCGATTTGAAGCGGGGTTGTATGGGGCAGCTTGCTTTAGGATCTTCCATGTGATTTGAAAATTTGTTTTGGTGTCTTTCAACTGCCAAACGTATTTGCTTAGCTCGGTATTGAGTCTCTTGCTCGGGTGATTAAAGGAAGCTTTGTGGTTGGTGAATCTAGTCTTAAAGGAGTTTTCAGTAAGGCCTACGTAGGTCTGATCAGGCCTATTGTCTACCGTTGCCACAGTCGCTTGGTATACCACTGATTCCTTGAGACAATTCCCTGCCAAAGGGCAGTCAGCTGGTTTCCTACAGTTGCATGTTTTTGATGGCACAACCTTCTTGCGAAGGGTTGACTTATTATGGCCGTCGATGTTTTGTTTGAGGTTGGTCATGCACCTGTAACTGATTTTCACTGTGTTACGGTTGAAGATCTTGTGTAACACGTGGCCCTTTGGGAATTCTTCGTCGAGAATCTTTAGGAAAGTCCGTCCGATGTTGGTGGCGACATTTTTACTGAACGGGGGGTTGTACCAAATGATATCTCTGTGGCGATTCTTTCTATCGGAGTTTGGCGGTTCTGATGCGGTTGGCGGTGAAAATGCAAGGCGGTGCTTGTATCCGCTGTCGTTAAGGGCTTTTTGATAGAGTGGAACTGCTTTATCGAATGAATCTTGGTCATATATATATATATTTAACAATTATTCTACGAGGGCGCGCTGGATATCGAATGATAGATAACCAACGAGGCGCGTAGCGCCGAGTTGGTTATAATCATTTGATATCCAGCAAGCCCGAGTAGAATAATTGTTTTATTAAAAACTTAACCACTGTTTAAAAAAAAATCAGGAAAGAACGGGAAAAATGAGAAAAGAAATTTAAACGGAACAAGAATCGATCACATGACTGAACCAAAAAGGCGCCAAAACCTTGCGAAGTGTTGCAGCGTTTCATTGCAAAGCTGAATGAATCAATGAAAAGTGCTCGAAAGTGAACAAAGTAGCACAAGTTTTGGAGAAAAATCTTCTAATTATCGGCTCTGAAATATGGTACATGTTTGATTTTTCCTGAGACATTGTTGTAATCTCGTTCAAAGCGGATTGAAGCTGTACAATTTCACCACATTAACTGCTGGAGTTGAAACTGAACAAGTTTGTAATCTGTTCGCACAACGGAGCTATCATGTGCGTGTTTGATCGAACTGAAGACAGAACAAATTTGAACTTGAAGAGGTAATTTCTATGCAGCTCAGAACCAAGATTACTGTAGCGAGGAACATTAGAATTCACCATCATTGTTTGTTAAACGTAAAGCGCAAAATGCAGTTGTTCTCGGTTTAGAGGTTGCGGACGGAATGGTAAAAACAACATTCAAACAACTGGAAAAGCGATTCAACTCCGTTTACATGGCATCCGATTTCTATCTGAGCATTTGGACCTGTTGGAACACAGAGCTACAACGAGTGCAGGTAAACCAGTGTCAATTTTGCGTGTGTAAAGCCGAAAAAAATCTCGCCCTTCCTTCCTTCTTGGTAGTTTGCAGCTGTATTTGTTTTAGTACTTGTTTGGACTGATTCGTGATTTTCGCACCGACTTGCCATGAATGTGTGATAGTTTTACTAAAATGCTCCTGCCCCATTTCATTGTGTTTTATTTTATGTCTTGTCTTGATATTTTGAGGTGGAAAGCCTTCCTGATAAAACCTACCGTTTGTTCAATTTCAATGATCGACGTGACGATCGATGGAAGAAATTAATTGTGAACACAACGCTTTATGCTTTAAATTTCCATTTCTGCACAGTTTCTTCAAACAATTTTGACTTGTGTTAGACGACGCTGTTGGTGATGCTTGTTGGTGACGCTGTTGGAATTTCTGCTTAATTGAAATTCGCTGCCAAGTGATTTTTCTCGTCCATTTTTCTCGCCGGGTTGCTCGCGAGGAAAAAACTTTCAGCTCACTTTGTTGTTGAGTGTCTGTTGAGTGTTCATTGACCATATTTGGTCGCGGCAGGTATATGAGCTGATAGCCTAGCTCCGTTCAGCCAATCAAAATGCTAGAAATCCAATATACCTAGTCCAGTTTTCAATATATATATATATATATATATATATGTGTGTATATATAAAAAAAAACAGTTAATGGTTGCCTCAGGCCAACAAAGAATGCCACTGCGTCAGGAGGATCAAAGATTCACAGTCCAAGCCTCACTGCATGGAATTAAAACTCGTTGAAGGAAAGCGAGGACGGACAACTTCTGACGATTAAAAAGTTAAAAAATTTAATAAAAAATAAAAACGTTTCGGTCTTAGACCTTCATCAGTTACATGAAAAATTAAACTTAACAAATCTACCTAAATAAGATTACAGAACAAAACAAGACGCAAAATACAATTCAACGCTATGAGTTACGTAACCGGCGTGATTATAACAATACTAAAACGAGGATAAGTGACGCTAACATTCAAATATAAAAACAATGTAGTACAACGATTATATAACGAAAAAAGGAAAAATAAACAATACTAACAATTAAACGTAATTACAAGGTGTAGATACAGGTACAACACTAGATAAATGAACGATACAAGGCAAAAATATAACAAAAGACCGGAAATATGCTGCTATAAAAATAAATAACAAAAGATGACAGATAAGACTAAAAACTAAAAACTGCTAATTCAAAAAAGATGACATTTGCAAAGCGGCAAAAGAAAGGGCAGTCAAAAGGAAAGCAACCTACGTTTACGCAAACATGGATCATACCAAAATCCCAAATCGAGGCCTTTGGAGCCCCAAAGGGCCGATAGACAACAAAATCCCTGGGGGGGCCTTAAACAATGTGTGTATATATATATATGAGTAGCAGGGTTTATTCTAGAAATTTGCCAATGAGGGCCCAATGGGCCCCCTTGTGTAATTTTAGGGGGCCCTTTTTCAATAAAGGGGGGGGGGGGCCAAGAAAGGAGCGACTGAGAAGGCCTGGAGTTGAGTAACTGCGGAATCCCAGATGTTTGTCTATTTAAAATAATGTCCCTCGTTGCTTGAAAACGGTGACTTTCCCTGTTTTTATTTTTATTATTATCGGTATATATGCATGGAAGAAAAGAGAATAACTCAGACGCAGCTCAAGAAAGTGCAAAAATACGAACACAGAAACAAACGAAGAAGAGAAAGTCAATTGAGACAGTTAGAGGCAATTGTAAAAATGGCTGTTGGAGCAAATAAAGTTGAAATTGAAGTTGAAGTTGAAGAGGCTATAAATTTCGAAGTATAGACTGGCGGGCATATCAATCTTATCGTCAGTGATGACGCATTTGTAGCATAGCACAATCAGTGTTTTAGTCACTTGGCAAGAAGTGCCTAGATCTGCATTTAATTACAACAAGAACTGCACAGAAAATTACTATCCTGTAACTGATACATAGTACACATTATGTAAGTTTAATCCAAGTTGTAGCACTATATTGCATTGCATTCACTTTATATTAGACCCGTAACTCCCATCTCAGAGTATCCCTTTATTCAATGAAGTAGTGATGGGGCTTTGTACTGGGCTGGGTGCACACTGCCTGTTACTCAGTGGTTGGGTGCACAATGTTTCCCAGTGTTGTAGCAGGCTAGTTCGAGGTCCTAGCCCCACCTTTCTTTGTAGATTCTTGACAATCTTGTTGGCTTATTCCTGGAGCAAATATCTAACAATAAAAACAATTCAAACACTGTGGAAAACCATTTGAAGCTGTTTACCTAAAATGTCAAGAAACGCAAAAACCTTAACAGCGAAGACGATCAAACAACAGCCGAAGATTTTAATGAGTATTTCATTAACTTTGGAAAGAGTACTGTTAAGAAGATCAACGATCTGGCCGTTATTAAGTCAACTATGCTCAATCTCATGCTACCTTTGAACCCAAAACGTACCCCATCGAGGAGCAATTCTCCTTTAGCCCCGTAAAGGAAAAAGAAGTAGAATCCATCATCAAGGCTACGGCACTTAATAAAGCACCTGGATACGACAGGATCCCTATAAGGGTTATTAAGGACAACTTACCCACTATTCTGCCTGCTGTTACAACTCTCATAAATACCTCCTTTGAGACTAGTGTCTTTCCAAACAAGTGGAAAATTGCTGAAGTACTACCCATGCATTTAAGGACGGTGATCATGAATTACCCATGAACAACAGGCCTATCTCGTTGCTGCATGTTCTGTCAAAGATCTTTGAAAGAGCTGCCTATAACCAACTTACAGCATACTTACAAGCAAACAACAGGATGTCTAGCAGTCAAAGTGGGTGTACAGAACATCATTCTACTGAGACTTCTGTATTATATACTACAGTATATCCTTCAGTCCATTGATAACAAAATGCTGACTGCAGTGGTGCTGTTAGATATGAGCACAAAAAGCTGTTAATTAAGGTGATTCCATCGTCGAAGGAATATTTAAAATTTTGTAAGACTTGGTCCAATTAGTAGTTATGTTTAGAACATTTCAAAAATGCAATGAAAAATAGGGGTTACCAAGCTTGTTTTGGCACAACGTGGATAGCCATTGATAGCAACTATACGACCGTAAGGGTTTTCCTGAGAAACCCTAGCAATCAGAAGTAAGAACTATAATTGCTTTAAAAAGTCATTGCTTGTGTTGAAATATTGAAGCAGTGCAACAAAATAGAAATTTATCTTGCATTGTATACTATTTTAGTTAAACAGGAATTGAGCACATGAAAAATTAAAGAATTTACCGCTTGCGTACATACCTTGCAGTACCTCACAGCAGAATTTTTAACTTTTCATAAAATCGTGCTATATTGTACTTGACCGTGTGCCATTTGAATTTATGTATTAAAAAATGGGGGTCACCGAGCTCGTTGAGGAGACAACGACCCAGTTATTTCTCTGAACTGCTTAACTTTCATAGAATACCTATCCGAGAGAGCTTGCTCGCAGGCTAATCTAGTTCTGAAGGTGCGCGTGCTCGTGCGCGTGCTAATCATGCAAAAAAAAATAATGCGCAGACGGGATGCGCAATGCCATTGAAGCAGGAAATCACATTAAA
The DNA here is from genome assembly GCA_964017195.1 of Siderastrea radians. NCBI lineage: Eukaryota > Metazoa > Cnidaria > Anthozoa > Scleractinia > Rhizangiidae > Siderastrea > Siderastrea radians. The sequence goes on from OZ024900.1 coordinate 23,624,744, forward strand.
GTTACAGCGCATCGGCGCCTTCCCTGCTACAATAGCCTGGATGCTCAGTTGTTTATCAAATTTGTTATCAAGCAGTACAAATCAACATGTGTCTGTCCAAACCATTGCAAATGGAATATGGGTTGCCTTAAGGAAGTATTCTTGGTGGGCGCCTATTTAATATCTTCATTTAATGATTTACCCTCAGTACCACAAGACTGTCTCACACAGAATTATGTAGACGATACTAAGTTAATGATCTCTTTCTGCCTAAAAGACCAATATAATGTTACAACGAAAATCAATGGCGATTTGCAGAGACTCCAAGATTGGTGCTTGGAGAACTTGCTTTTGCTGAATCCTGATAAGACCAAACTCCTTTTATTTGGGAGCTGTCAGATGCTGGCAAAAGTAGACGATTTTCACGTGTCTATCATGGGTAAGCAGCTAACTCCATCTCATGCAGCGAAAGACCGCGGAGTATTTTTTGGACAGTAATTTGACATTTAACGAACACATACAGCCTCATCTTGCGTGGCACGCTTGGGACAAATTAACAGAGTGAAACATTGTTTTGATAGATAAACGTTAATTATCTTAATCAATGCCCTAGTTTTTACTAAGCTATTTTATTGTTCGTCAGTCTGGAGTAACATAGCTGAGACTAATCTCAATAAGATCCAGGCCGTGCAGAGCTTTGCTTGTAGGATTGTTTCTGGGGCCAAGAAGTATGATCGCATCACACTTTTATTAAAAGAACTTAAGTGGTTACCAATTAGAAAGCAGTTATATCTTAGGAAGGCTATTCTAGTTTTAAAGTGTATGAATGGAATGGCCCCAGGTTATTTAGCGGATAGGTTCGTCAAACGATTTAGCATTTCAGGCCGTCAAACTAGGAGCTCTCAGTTATTAGATATTCCGCCTCTTAAAATAATCGCAGGCCAGCGCTATTTTTATTACCAAGCAGTTAAGCTTTGGAATGACCGAAGTGATAGACTTGAATTTTTACAAATGTTGACATTTTCAAGTTTGTAGTGCGAAGAAAGCTTTTGAACGAATTTCTTGGTAATTAGAATTTTATATTTTACGCTATTTTAGGCTATTTCATATTTATAATTCATTCGCATATTAGGTTATTTGCATTCTAATTTTTATTTACCTTTTTAGGTTATTTATATTTATATTTATTTATTTATCATTTTTTGTAAGTACTTCTGAAAAGCGCTGTAATGGGATGAAGTGTAATAAAGTGTATGTAAGTATATGCCGTGTTTTCTCGATTAAGCACCAGACCCCGAATAAATGCTTGGTTCAAATAAACGCCAGGTCCACAGGGCGGAGTTTAAAATAAACGCCCCCGGCGTTTATTCGAGATGGGTGTATTAAATCAGGATCATGTGTCGTAATTGCACACTAGTTCTCTTTCTACCATTTTATTTGAATTTATACACTGATATTCAAACCTAAACTACCTTTTACAATTGTACTTCAAACTAAAACAGAGGAAACAAACGACGCATCAGGTTTCTTGTCAATCTCTTTTTCTGCGGGTTTGTCCATCAAGTCCATCTCGTTTCTCCAATAGTTCCTTGAATTGCTCCATAATTTTGCCTTTCTCTGAACCAGTGGAGCGGGAACCTTGCCTTAAAATTGTTTGAGCATTACGGTTGCTGACAAGCAGTTGCCGATACTCTTCCTCTGTGTTTCACGGAGAAATTTAGCGTCGAGAAAAGTTCAATCACTGTTCTTGTTAGTAATGTTTTTGATAAATGACTTACCAGATTCACTGAAATGAGACAAAGTTGGTGACATTGTTTCACATTTTTTTAACATTTTTGTTGAAATTTGGTTATTAATTCAATACACCTCCAGTCCTGATGATAAAAAATGAATGGCTGAAAATGCATTTAATAAATAAACGCTGGGTCAACAAGGCCGAGTTTTAAATAAACGCCCCCGGTGTACGCTATATCTAGGCGGGTGCGGCACGTGCCACATGTGTTGCCTCAGTTTTTACTTTGTATGGTGTTTCAATACAACCCTTACTGCATTAGTAGTAGATTGGGGGATGCCTAGACCAATTTATTCATGAATTCAGCAGGCCTGAGTTAATGAGATAACCATGAGAGGTAATGAGATGCAAGCCATCTTGGTAAACGTTGGGGTTATAATGAGATGCAGGGACTTTGGAGGGAGAATAATTGTATACGTGTTATTGTTTGGGGGTATAATGTTTCATATTTAATGAGTTTTTAAGAGAGGAGTGTGTGTTGTAGTGGTGTAACGGTTCCGCCCAGCCATCCGGGTGATATCGCAAATATATAGGCCAAAGAACAAAGGAGAGGGGTTAAACCAATCAGGAGCCACTGACATCATAGACAAAACCGGTTTAGACTGGTTGTTCATTTTCTAAGTACTCGAAACGGGGACTTACAAGAAAAACCGGACAAACAGGTTTATTTAGGAATGGCGCCCCTGAGTACTGAATCCAGAGACAACATCACACAATATCTCAAGTGCTCAAACAGTTTATTGAATCAATCCAAAAATTTATGTTACATTTACCACACATGTCAAAAAAAGAATTTTAAATTGACATTTATATCTTGTTGCGTCACTGAGATTATGTTACATGGAGTCACAATTTATATATTCTGGGGATGAGTCCCCTAGTGGCCGCTCGTAGCCTTTCTCAACTCTGGCAAATTGTCTCTTTAACTTGGGTCTTTTTGGTTTGACTTCATCTTCCACTTCTACGTTTTCTCTTGGTTTGTATACCGGTGATTGTTTTTGGTAATCGGTATCCACAGGCATTTCGTCAGCCCGCTGACAGAATCTACACATTTATTTCCTTTCGTCTGCAGGTAAACGAAATTTTAGTCAAATGCAAACGGTGAATAGTTATTTTAGACTTATTTCATTTGAGTTTAATGTATAACAGAACACTGATAAAGAAACTACTCAAATTTTAGTTGTATAGGCAAAGAAAAACTGATGCGTAGGAAGCTAAATCAGGAGCGCAAAAACTCGACCTATTTAAAAAGTCGACTGAATACTAAAATATTTATTGCTGGATTCGAGACCTCTTTATCTTTAGATCAAAGAGAAAACAAATCAGGCTTTCAACAATAAACTCAATTTGCTTTTGTTATATCATACACTCAACCTTCAGCGTGGCACAATTACTTTTTTAATGACTTGCTTGCAAACAAACGAACGAAAACTAAACACGCATTGCGTTGGCATAGTAGATGGTGTTACTACTTCAAGTATTAGTCAGCGTTGAGACTACTAATACTTGTTTAGAGACCTTGTTTCTCGACCGCCACGAGAAACAAGGTTGCCAAAAACGCCCAACAGAACAAGAAGAGGAGATGCCCAGTCCGTATGCAATGAGTGAGGGTTCTCAAGATGCTTTTGCTCCAGAGAAAACAGATGAAGAATACGAAAAGGAGCTAAGTCAGGACGATGAAGAACAGGAAGATAAATACGATGATGATGAAGATATTAATACTAGAAGAAGAAGAAGAAGAAGAAGAAGAAGAAGAAGAAGAAGAATAGGAGGAGGAGGAGGAGGAGGAGGAGGAGGAGAAGAAGAAGAAGAAGATGATGATGATGATGATGATGATGATGATGATCATCATCATCATCATCATCATCATCATCATCATCATCATCCCTGGGATAAGCTGCGCGGGGAAGTTATTAATCATCTGAATTCAACCTGGGAGGAGCAGGTGGAAGAAAAGGTGACCCAGGGTCTGCCAAAAGACGTTGCCGAAGTTGAGGCGTCCAACCTCTTACTTCCTGTTTACGGAAAGGGACTACGAAATTTGTATCTGCACTATATAAAGTATTATTAAAAACTGGACTAGGTATATTGGATTTCTACCATTCTGATTGGCTGAACAGAGCAAGGCTATCAGCTCATATACCTGCTGTGACCAAATATGGACAATGAACACTCAACAACAAAATGAACAAAGTGAGCTGGAAGTTTTTTCCTCGCCAGCAACCCGGCGAGAAAAATAGACAAGAAAAATCACTTGGCAGCGAATTTGAATTAAGCAGAAATTCCAACAGCGTCACTAAAAGCGTCGTCTAACACAAGTCAAAATTGTTTGAAGAAACTGTGCAGAAAAAGAAATTAGAAATTTAAGCATTGAGCATTGTGTTTACAATTAATTTCTTTCATCGATCGTCACGTCGATCATTAAAATTGAACAAACGGTAGGTTTTATCAGGAAGCCTTTCCACTTCAAAATATCAAGACAAGACAAAATAAAACACAGTGAAATGGGGCAGAAGCATTTTTAGTAACAACTGTCACACATTCGTGACGATTCGGTGCGAAAATGATGAAGCAGTCTAAACAAGTACTAAACAAACTACAGCTGCAAACTACCAAGAAGGCCGAAGGAAAGGCGAAAATTTTTTTCGGCTTTAACACGCAAAATTGACACTGGTTTACCTGCACTCGTTGTATGTAGCTCTGTGTTCCAACAGGTCCAAATACTCGGATAGAAATCGGATGCCATGTAGACGGAGTTGAATCGCTTTTCCAGTTGTTTGAATGTTGTTTTTACCATTCCGTCCGCAACCTCTAAACCGAGAACAACTGCATTTTGTGCTTTGCATTAAACAAACTATGATGGTCAATTCTAATGTTCCTCGCTACAGTAATCTTGCTTCTGAGCTGCATAGAAATTACTTCTTCAAGTTCAAATTGGTTCTGTCTTCATTTCGATCAACACGCACATGATGGCTCCGTTGTGCGAACAGATTACAAACTTGTTCTGTTTCAACTCCAGCAGCTAATATGGTGAAATTGTACAGCTTCAATCCGCTTTGAACGATGAATACAACAGTGTTTCGGGAAAAATCAAACATGTACCATATTTCAGAGCCAATAATTACAGATTTTTTCCCAAACTTGTGCCACCTCGTTCACTTTCGAGCAGCTTTCATTGATTCATTCAGCTTTGCAATGAAACGCTGCAACACTTCGCAAGGTTTTGGCGCCTTTTTCGTTCAGTCATGTGATCGATTCTTGCTCCCTTTTTATCCCTTTTCTCATTTTTCTCTTTCTTTCTTGATTTTTTTTAACAAAAATAGTAGTTAAGTTTTTAATAAAACAATTATTCTACTCGGGCTTGCTGGATATCAAATGATTATAACCAACTCGGCGCTACGCGCCTCATTGGTTATCTATCATTTCATATCCAGCATGCCCTCGTAGAATAATTGTTAAGTATCGTGTTCTTAGAACTGACCCAGTGCACAAAAAGGTCACGAAAACATTGCGTGAATTTATGGAAGACGATGATATGGATTACATTGAGGCAGCGGAAGCAGCAATCAACAAAAGAAAGTATTTATTGAACAGGCTTTTTGAACAGGACGACTTACCTAAAGCCACCTTCAATGAAGATGAAAACGTAACGTACTCCGCAAGAAAGAGGAAATATTACGAAGCTTTTCATACAATGTAAAGAACTAAATATGGGTGAACATGATAAAATAAAATAAGGGTCATTTCCTCAACTTAAATGGTATGAGAGTCTATTGCCATGTAGGTTACTTAGATTTTTTAAGAGTAATAATTTTAATTGTACTTAATAAACGTGATCCTTGGAACCTTGATTTTTGTTGTCTTTGGCGCAGATTTCGCCTGTTCTCGTACTTTGAATGTGCGTTATATCTTAACTAAAGGCCCTTTCAATTTCTCTTAGCTACGCTAGGAGTTGTTAGTGGTTAGTCCAAGCTGCTCCGCGCTGCTCTTTGTAGCTCTCAGGTTTGCATACGAGTGCTCGTAGCTGCTCTGAGTTATTCCCAACTGTTTTGGGTTGGCCTAGATTGTGCGTGCAAGCATTCCAGCTTCTCCGACTTGTCCTGGATTGCTCAGTTTCGTGCTTTGAGCTACTCTGAGATGCTCCGAGCTGTTCTCAGTTGCTCCAAGATGCTTTAAGTTGATCTGGGTTACTCCCATGCGCCGAGCTGCTTTATACTATTCTAGGTTGTGCATTTAAACGTAATAAGTTACTCCTGAATGGTCTTCGTACTCGTGCTCAGCGAGTTGCTGAAAACATCTCTGTTAGTTGGAGTCAGCCTTAGATTACTGCAAGTTGAGAAAAAAAGTTATGCGTTTCACACCATATCCATGTCTGTTTCAGTGTTTGTTTTAATGCAGAACATTATTCGCCTTTGCTAAATTAAAATACCAGGAACATTGTTTGTGCGCATGCAAAAAAAAAAAAAAAATGCAAACACCAGGTCTTCAACTCGGAGCTGTCGCATGCAAGTCGACTGCTCGAACGCTGAGCTATGTCCTCGCTTTTGTAAAAATAACCACTTCTTTTTATGTACCACAAGGATGAGAAAGTCAAGGTTAATTTGTTCTCATAAGGGTTTGTTATTAATTAACTATATCGAGGTCTGGACTAGGGAGTACCTTTGACAGTGGGACCTCACTTAAATTGAAAACATCACACAATTAACAACGTATTCATGGTTAAGAACAACTGATTTTATTTAATTAGTCAATGTTCTTTATAACATAGCAGTTAAGATAAGCAAAACACAGTTCAAAACAAGCCAACACCGTAAGAGTCCTCTTTCTGCTTTCTGATTTCTCGCAGTTCTTGAATGTATTGGTCTGCCAATTCTGGGTTGAAGATGCGACCTCGCAACTCGGGTGGAAACACGATCTCATTGGTACTGTCTACCACCGTAATATGTTCAGCATCCTCTCTGGTGTGGTCTTCACTATCCACTTGATTAGGTTCGGCAAACAGCTTTTTGCCCGAACACTCCTTTATGGGATTTAGTGGAGAACTTCTCTCATCTTGGAGCAACCCACCATCGGGAATAGGATCCACCCACGTACCGTTGTTTGGATTTAAGGGACTGTCGGCACACTGGAAAAAGTTACTATCTTTTTTGTTACAATCTATGTGCGAGTGCTTGTGATTATTGGCCGAGTGGCTCATTCTTAGCCTCATTGGGAGATCACAGAAACACGCCAACTGTTTCCAGTTTTGTTTCGACAGTTCCTGGTGTAGTTGTCTGTGCACAACTTCCATAAAGGTAAACAGCAAGCATTCGCCCCAGGGGCATTAACACCATTACGCCATCCATTCTTGGAGACAAATTCTTGCTCACACACATTGTGAATAGGACAGAACATGTTGACTAACTCTGCAGTTTCAGGTTCTGTCTGGGTAGCTTGGTTGTTGGTCACCATAGGGCAGACCGACGATTGGGTAGCTTTGTTTTGTGTCTGATGTTTCCTTTTCAACTCTCGCAACAGATCGTTAACAGCTATACTTTGCTCTTCAGACAAAGGAACGATAGTTTCCTTATCCATAGCTTCTATAATTTCTGTCTTTTCGGTGCTGGTGTCAAGATTGAACCCTCTGTAGCCTTCGGGCTTAAACTCAAACATGTTAATATAATTAGTCTTTTCTTTCGCGAGAGAGGTGGCTTGAATACTGCCCATAATCTCCGTTCTGTCTTTCTCTTCTTTGATTTGGCACCTGTGGATACCTTGGCGGGACGTGTAGACTTTCTCTCGGTAGCAGCACCTTGGTTGTCGTCCATCCCGAGTCGAATGGGTATAGCGTTCCAATCGTGCGTGTTATATGACCTACACTAATCAATTGTAGCTCATTCACGTTGAAGAGACCTGTTTGTACTGGTTGGGCAACATCCAATAACCGGTTTTAAAAACTGTATAAGGTTTCTGCGACTGTACTCATCACACATTACTTCCAAGATGAGTTACTCAAAGTGTGGACTTTACTTTCAAGATATTGAAATAATCAAGACCACAACTGCTATAAGTTATCATGAAGCCAACAATCAGATATTTAAAGAATTGGATAAGGAAAAGAACAAAATGAAGATGATGAAACAAAACCAGCAACCTGACAAAGATTTACAGATTTACAGAACGTCAAAAAGAATTGGATGTTATCAAGAAAAAATATTCAAATTTGGAGAGTACTCATAAATACACAACCGAAAGAAACGGCAAGCGAATCTGGGAGTTATTGCACCGCCCTGTTCCCTCAATTCAACGTTTGCATGATTTAGAACGTTCTCTTTATGATGCGAACAAATTAGTGGAGAAACAGTAAGCAGAAACTCGCACCTTGATGAATCATGTCAAGTTACTGGAAGAGGAAAAGATCAAGATGGTATCTGTTGCAAATGATGACCTTCATCGTCAACAACAAGCATTTACGCTAAATAGTTATAACTTTCATCATTCCCAACACACAGCCTTAATCAATTTGCTCATTGAAGCAAACTATGCTCGTCGGGTAGCAGAAACTAATGCTGACCGCTGGCGCCAATGTTTTAAAGAAGAACATCGAAAACATACTTCTCAATCAGTTCACCTCTCTATGAAGGAAGGAGCTTTATTTGAACATAATGAGTATTGAGTAATGAGTACAGTGGTGAGTAACTCTTTTAGAGTATTGTAAAACACAACAGTTCACTGAGCAATGTTATTTAAGTATAAGGAGCAACTGGTGAGTACTAGCCACTCACTAAATAAAAAATTAAATAAACAATTGAAACTTTAGACCATGAGAAACTTTGAGAACATGGAGTCAGTTGGCGAACTCGGCTTCCGAAATTGACGCGTTGTTTTCCAAACATTTGAAGCGATGCCAAATCTTTGTTTGATTACCGTTATTGCTTAAAGGATTCGCCTTTGTGATACGAGGTACTTTTGTAAAATAAGCAGTGTCATACGATTCAGGACTGTAAGTTAATGGACTGATTAATGAATTCAGTTAATGGTTTTGTTCTTTTGATCTTATTCACTTTCCTTTTCAATGTGAATTTATTTAATGTTCTGTTCAGGACAAACGAAAAACGGTTGTTCTGAAATTGCAATTGTCGGTCTGTGATTGTTATTTGCGTGACAATAGAAACCTTTTTCCCGAACTTGCGAGTTGGAAAAATTTGTTCCGCAAAGGACAGTTAAGTAAATATGGCTGTTTAAGCGTTCATCTGAAGGACGCCAGCATTGTTTATTGCGAATTGCATAAAACAATACGTTCCGCTGAAACAAAAAACAGTACGGTTCGCTTTTAAATTACATTTTTTTTAAAATGTTTGGGTGGTGAACTAAATTTACCGCTTAGTTTTTTAGTTCCTATACAAAGCCGGGCACTTCGCCATTGAAAAAAAAAACTTTCTTGCACTTCTGTTTTAGCTACCTTCACATCAGTTTTAATTGTTTGCCTTCAACAAAAACTTGTATAGTTTCTTTAGGTCTGTTCTGCTGTAAAATTCAATTCAAATGGTACAACTCTAAGCAAACTTTTAGATGCGTTTGCGTTTAGTCAGAAGCTCTATGGGTGAGTGGCTGTTGAACACTTACAATAGAGCACGCGAAATTGAGCACTGTTGTTTGAGTATAAGGAGCAACTGATGAGTACTCGAGGAGCAACTGACGAGTATTTACTCACTGAACATAGTCATCAGAAATATTTGAAGGCAATTAGTGCAAGGGAGTCAGTTTGAGAACTCGGCTTAAGTTTTTTTTTCCAACTGAACACGCGAAGCGAGGGTTTTAGTTTTGATTACCTTTGTGTAAATGTTGATTTTGATTTTTATACCATTCCCACAATAAAACTGTTCAGTTTAAAAAGAGACGTTGGTTGTTGTGACCTTTGCTTGTTGTAAAAATTATTTAAAAACAAGACAGAATGCTAACTGAGTTTGACTTGAATATAAAACCGTTTGCATAATTACGCTTATTGTTTCAGCACAGTTTAAAGCTCATCAAAATAAAGAATGTTTCCCGCATTCGGTAAAGTAACACACTCTGCAGTTCGCTCAGTCGTAAATTTTGTTATTCAAATAGAGAAAGTTCTCAATATTCTTGGCGTGTTTTCTCTTTCTATGCCGAATGCTTTTACTATCGTTTAGAAGTTATGCGCTTACCTCTTTACACTTTAATAACAACAAAATCAGTTTTAAGGTTATTGTGTCTTTGTTAATGTACTTTTTAAATTGAGAATGCACTTGAATTGCAGGAAAGAACAGGTCCATTAAATCTTGTAGATTTATGTTTTAGTCTCAACGCTGACTAATATTTGAAGTAGTAACACCATCTACTATGCCAACGCAATGCGTGTTTAGTTTTCGTTCGTTTGTTTGCAAGCAAGTCATTAAAAAAGTAATTGTGCCACGCTGAAGGTTGAGTGTATGATATAACAAAAGCAAATTGAGTTTATTGTTGAAAGCCTGATTTGTTTTCTCTTTGATGTAATATATCAAACACTCGAAAGAGTGTTTCATCAGGATATCCAAACACCGAGAAGTGGGTTGAAAAAACGAGGCGCAGCCGAGTTTTTTTAACCGAGTTTGAGGTGTTTGGATACCTGATGAAACACTCTTTCGAGTTTTTGATATGGCTTCTCAAACCATTCATAATTCTTGGAGAAATTCAAAGCAAAAGTTTGCAAAATTTAACGCTAATTAAGATCCGGTTTCCAAACCTCCGTCGCGGTAGTGATTTCCTTTGTTTTCTCTTTATGAATTATTAATGAGTTTAAGAACTAAAGATAAAGGGGTCTCGAATCCAGCAAGAAATATTTTAGTATTCAGTCGACTCTTTAAATAGGTCGAGTTTTTGCGCTCCTGATTTAGCTTCCTACGCATCAGTTTTTCTTTGCCTATACAACTAAAATTTGAGTAGTTTCTTTATCAGTGTTCTGTTATACATTAAACTCAAATGAAATAAGTCTAAAATAACTATTCACCGTTTGCATTTGACTAAAATTTCGTTTACCTGCAGACGAAAGGAAATAAATGTGTAGATTCTTTCAGCGGGCTGACGAAATGCCTGTGGATACCGATTACCAAAAACAATCACCGGTATACAAACCAAGAGAAAACGTAGAAGTGGAAGATGAAGTCAAACCAAAAAGACCCAAGTTAAAGAGACAATTTGCCAGAGTTGAGAAAGGCTACGAGCGGCCACTAGGGGACTCATCCCCAGAATATATAAATTGTGACTCCATGTAACATAATCTCAGTGACGCAACAAGATATAAATGTCAATTTTTAATTTTTTTTTTGACATGTGTGGTAAATGTAACATAAATTTTTGGATTGATTCAATAAACTGTTTGAGCACTTGAGATATTGTGTGATGTTGTCTCTGGATTCAGTACTCAGGGGCGCCATTCCTAAATAAACCTGTTTGTCCGGTTTTTCTTGTAAGTCCCCGTTTCGAGTACCTAGAACATGATCAACCAGTCTAAACCGGTTTTGTCTATGATGTCCGTGGCTCCTGATTGGTTTAACCCCTCTCCTTTGTTCTTTGGCCTATATTTTTTGCGATATCACCCGGATGGCTGGGCGGAACCGTTACACCGCTACAACACACACTCCTCTCTTAAAAACTCATTAAATATGAAACATTATACCCCCAAACAATAACAAGTATACAATTATTCTCCCTCGAAAGTCCCTGCATCTCATTATAACCCCAACGTTTACCAAGATGGCTTGCATCTCATTACCTCTCATGGTTATCTCATTAACTCAGGCCTGCTGAATTCATGAATAAATTGGTCTAGGCATCCCCAATATACTACTTGCATTCCTCTGCGTGTTAGGTTGTGCCATTGCAACCATTACAGTACGGACTCTTCAAGATTTGTCACACCGCGAAAGACTATGCGTCTTACCGGCAAAGGCTTCATAGTTTAGGCTAATAAAGTTTCGATTTATCAGGTGTAAAATTGTTTCGTTACTTTCAGTCCAAAAGTTCGATAGAAAAGATTTTTGAACCACAAAACATTGCACTCACTGTGTAATGTTGTATTTTGGGCAATGCTTTATTAAAGAGAGTGGAATTCTTTCCACAATAGGAGAAAGAATATTATCTTGAAATTCAAAATAACGACCCAAAGAAACAAGGTGCCATCCAGATCACAATTTGCCTTTTTGGGCCTGGGTACATAAAGCGACTTATGATTAAGGTGATTCCATCGACATAGAAAGAATATTTAAAAATGTCTAAGACTTGGTCCAATTGGTACAGTAGTTATGTTTACAAAATTTCAAAAATGCAATAAAAAAGGGTCATCGAGCTTGTTTTGGCACAACATGAATAGCCACTGATAGCAACTATACGACCCGCAAAGCTTTCCTGAGTCACCCTAATAATCAGAAATGAGAACTTTAATCGCTTTAAAAGGTCATTGCTTGTATTGAAATATTGGAGCAGTTGAACATGATGGACAGTTATCTTGCATTGTATACTGTTTTAGTTGTACATGAATTAAGGATATGAAAAAAGTTAAAGAATTTGCCGCGTGATACATACCGTGAAGTACCTAAAGACGTGTTCTTTTCGTCACATGAATTAAAATATTTCAAAGCAGAATTTTTGACTTTTCTTGAAATTACGATATATTGTACTTGACCGTGTGCCATTTGCATTTTTTTAAAATTAAAAAATGGGGGTCACCAATCTCGTTTAGGGGAAAACGACCAGTCAATTCTCTGAACTGCTCAGATTTCATAGAAAACCTATTCAGTTCCAAAGGTGCGCGCTCGTGCGCTCGCTAATGATGCGCAGAAAGGATGCGCAATGCAATTGAAGGGAGTCACTTTAAGGTCGTGTTCTATTGGGATCAATCATTTCAACCAAAACTGGATTTGGTTGAAACAGTTAAGGTTCCCGAATACAACACTTTTTCAACGGTTTTTGGTTGACATGCGGTTGTGACTGGACATAGTCATTTCCAGACTTCCTCAACTTCTTTTTCCAAGGTTGGCAAGATGGCGAAAGGCCGACTTGTTACTTCGGTTGTCTCCCAAGAACTGTTACAAGAATTGGTTCTGCCACATTGTGAATCCGGGTAGATGAATCAGAATATTTAGCACCGTTTTGGTCATGTTTGTGACTGTATCAAGCAAGAAACTTCCATATCAAGGTTCTGAAAATCGTTGTTTAAAAAGAGCGTCATCGTTGTTTGTTGACAATTCACCGTGACGACATGCACACTTGAGTAGTTTACGCAGTCGTTTATGCACAAAAACAATGGTGCAAAGTATGAAAACTTGTGCTTGCTAACAAGTCAGCGGACGCTACCCATCGTTTTCAACCGTTTTAACCAAGCTCTGAGCTGGTTGAAAAAGTTGATCAACCAAACCAACCGAAAATGGTTTTCTCCCAATAGAAAACGAAAACACTCAACCAACCAAACCAACCAAAAACGGTTGATCCCAACAGAACACGGCCTAAGTGTGATGTCTTTGCAACCGCTCCCTTTGTACCAAAGGATTTCCTTGTGCTCACGTTGTGTTTCCTATGCTCACTAATCCGTCTTCGGCCGAGTTACCTGTGATACCATACAAGAAAATTCTCCAGAACAAAAGGGACTGTTGCAGAAAATTCGCACTTAATTTTAAATAGCTTTATGCAACCGGGCTCTGGACATCTTGTCACGATGGCAAATTTAAAAGGGATACCTGCAAACAGCTGCCATATCTTTCCATCCCTGTAATCCTTCGCATGATCCCCAAACTACGTGTTCTTTTTTTGTGTTTAGCATATTTTTTATCCGATTCAGTCATATTTAGTCGCTTTTGGCAAAATGACAAGAAAATAAGGGAGCCAAATGTCCAGAGCTGGTCGTGGGTGGGGGAAGGGGGGATAGTCTCCCTTTAACTCCAGTGCAAATACATCTTATTTGGTGTTTTGGTACATAATACGCGCAGATATTTTAGGAGTTGCGAGCAATGAGTAAAATGTCCGTGCATATTATCGACCAAAACGCCTAATAAGAGGTTTGTTATTCCACTGCATTTGGTTTTTGCCTCGTCATCTTTCAGCAAAAAACCGGTCAAACCGGGATTGTACAGTGTAATACGCTGGCAAATTTGGCGCGTTTCCTTGCTCTTGTACGGTAAAATGACACAACAGTGCAGGGCTCGAAATAGCGGCCTGCCAATGGCCAAATGGCAGGCCAAGTTTTAGATCTGGCAGGCAAAAATAACGATGAACTGCCAAATGGATAAAAAATGGCAGGCCAAGTTAACTGGTCCGGTTTTGTGCCATTTTCTTCTCCTCGTACCGTGCTTTTTTACCTACCATTTCTTTCCACGAATGAATCATCCCTGATGAAAAATATCACCGGAAGGTCCTCGACTGTAGCTCCTCCGTAAAGTTAGCAGGCACGTAATGGTTTGCTGTTTTCTCATGTAATTTAACCCGGCATTTTAGGACCCCGAGCGAGGTTTGGGGGAAGTGATTTGTTCACAGATAAAGTTATGGAGGACTACAACCCAATGCTCAGAACATTGAAGTATACACAAAGTTCCTATATCTATGTGATCATTTCGATGAATATGGAATCAGTCTAAAAACGCCTGAGGCAGATACATCTGATAGCAATGACGAAGGACATGGCCCTCAAGATCAAAGTTGTGGAGCATTTTGAGCAGGACACGCTTTCAGTTAGCCCAGTACGAATTAACGGAGTTGTCGGTACGCACAGTCAAATTTTGACAGTTTTTCACGATCTGGAGAAGCTTGGGAATGTTCTCTTTAATGCGAGCAAAATGCTGATCAAAGGGACAGACAGAGTCATTTTTCATTGAGTTTATTCTTTAATTTTGGCATAAACGTGTAAGAACTACAATATATGGTACATGACTGAGTGAGTATTAAGTACCTGTCATTGATGAAATGGTAACCTCACACCTTGATGTTTGTTTTTAATGTTAAATAAAAGGTAAAAATGCTACTTATGATTAAGATTAAAGGGTTCTTTGAAGTATCGAGTCTCACTCTGGACAGGAGTAGTGGGTCAGCGGTCTGAAAATTATGACCATGCATGTGATTTTATTTTGTGGGATGTTTTGTCTTTTTTCACGTACTTCTTCATCTTCTTGTCAGCCAACAAATGTAATTGCTACTGAAAATGAAAACGTAATATTACGATTTCATCAATAGCAAAAATGTCAGTAGGTGGCAGGCCAAAAAAATAAATGGCAGGTCAAAATTTGTATGGCCTGCCAAAAATAAAAAAAAATAAAAAAAATTGGCAGGCTAAAATTTTTTTCTATTTCGAGCCCTGCAGTGGAATAATAAAATACAACATTTATTGGTAAAGTTACCTTGATAGAATTAACTAGTTTTCTTGAATTTCTTCAATAAAAAAATGAACTTCAATTTTTAACATGTGTACTCAATTAGCAAGTAAGTCAATGCAGAAGAGTGAAGAGGGTAATTTGAAGAGTTATGACACTAAGATGCTTGCTTCTATGCGTGAAGTCACCGCTTGAATGATAAATTAATTAGTGAACTCAGGTATTGTTAAATGCTGTGGTTTGTGAATGTCTCACAGATCAGTTACATATTTTGTATCAATATTCTGCCTCTGCCTTCGGCATTCGCAAATGACTGATCTTCTCGACAGTAGCAAATGCGTTAATAAACTCAGTTAATATTTGTAATAATTATTCGTTTTTTAATTTTTTGGGAAATATAAATTTCTAACTCAATGCATGAAAACGTAATTTATTGTTTTACCATTTTTGTCATTCTGATATATCTTATATTAAAACACAGTCTGTTTGGGAAGAGTAGGAAGCCTAGTAATAAAAAGAAGCTACGTGATGTGAAGGTTGTGTGTGGCCATATTTATTCTAATTTGATGTCAATTGTTTCATTAAATAGGTTCCGATGGTGTAGGCAAGTCAAGTGTGATTAAGAGATTTGTCAATGGAGAGTTTCGTAATTCTTATGTCCCAAGTTTCGGTAAGTTTTTCTTCTGTTTGTCTCTTCTATTTAACATGTATGAAATTGGAAATCAAGTCTGGAGCAAACTAATAAATATTATAACTTACCGATTAATTTCTGTGCGCTCTCATTGGAGAAAACACACCACGTGGTACAAAATCGAACTGCGGGTGTAAGGCGATACCTGTAGTCCGTTTTTATGGACTAGGGCCATGAAAGGAAGTCACTTTTTCAGGTTTTAACTTTGCAGATCTAATAACAATGTACTAAAGCCGAGTAAACTAACCAGCTCTGGATTTGTTTAGCTGCAAATGTGCTGTGCTCCTCACTGAATGTTTTCTCTTTACTACAATAAAGCATGCGCATTGTCGAAATTAATCGGAGGGTTATAAAATAAATAAAGCCCTTCCTGGCTTGCTTGTATATCGGAGGATAATGCCCTTGGCTGAAAGATTGTCCTCCAAATTACACAGTTGCCCTTTAAGCTTCGCTTCTCGGTCACTAACTGTTCACTTTTCGGACAATCTTTCAACCTTGGGCATTATGCCCCGATTTACCAGCCGCCGGAAGGGGTCTGTAGATGATGATAATGATAATGGTAATGATAGTGATAATAATGATGACATACTTTATTAACGTGTTGTTGTACTGATAAACGTACAAGGTTTCCCTTTCGTGTCTAGGCTATAAAGTTTACGACGCTGATATCCCTGGTGTGGGCGATCAACAACATAGATTTAGAATTTTGGACAATCCCGGCTTTTCACAACTGGAATTTGAGAATCTCTGTAAGGATCGGCCTGATCGTTACGGGTTAGCTGGTGCTGAATTAGTTGTTCTAGTGTACGACATCACGAACAGAGAATCCTTTCAGTCGGTAGTGACTGTTGCTGAAAAGGATCTAATGGTCGCGCTTGTTACTTCTGTGGCTCTTGTGGGAACCAAAGGAGATCTTTCAATTCGCAGGGAGGTGGAATATGGGGTAAGTAGGTATTGTACATGTAGTCACACTTAGCGTATTTTATGATTGTTTTATTACTGCTTTATAATTAAAAGCAGGCAGGATAACAATTCTATCAACAAGCAAGGGGGTTAGTTTCTAAAGAAACTGTGGTGCTGCGTCGGTGGGGACGTGAAACACAAAATTTTGGATTTATCAACTGAGTTGATAAGGTAAATTGGCCACCGTAAAGAGATTAAAAGCTGACGTTTCGAGTGTAGCCCTTCGTCAGAGTAAATCGCTCTGACGAAGGGCTACGCTCTGACAAATCGTTTCGAGCGTAAGTCCTTCATCAGAGCGATTTGCTCTGACGAAGGGCTACACTCGAAACGTCAGCTTTTAAGAGCGAATTTTTTTGTAGACCGCGTGAAAACAGAAAAATGTGGCACATGCTTACAAAATCAACTGCCTTCACTTTTTGCTCAGAGATACCTTATGGTGAGTCAATAAACGTGGGGTATTTTTTTTGTTTAAATCTATTTTCATTTTCGAGAAAATACTCAAAAACTGTAACGAGCGCCCGGCGCTATAAAATGCCCGAAACGAGAGCGACGAACATGGTCAAACGAACTTTGCTCATCAAAAGCGCAGATTAAAGAAGGCCTTTCTCAAGTTTGTATATTTGTACAGGAGGCATTGACGAATGATTTGAGTCTAAAATCAGGATAATTAACTGAACTTTGAAATCCAGGCGAGCGTTTAAAAATCACCAATTTTTCATTGTTTACAGATTTCATTTTGGAGCAGTTTTTCACGAAACACTTTTCCTATGCGGTATAACTCAGATTCACCTGAAATTACGGCTTAGATAAGTAAAAATGATGTACTTTTTAAGGATATAAAAATTTGCCTGGGGCTTTTAATTTCATCCAAAAAATAGCCCGTCCTATTTCGAGGAAACCACTCGACAGCGACTAATGTCAACAAAGCAAATAATCGAATTACGCGGTACGCTTTCTCTTATGATAAAGCCAAAATTCGAACAAAATCTTATCGTTTAGCTCCATAAGAGTTTATTATTTAATATTTTACCCTTACCTTGCAAAAGCAGTGGTTGAACATTGTTTCCCCCCCTTCTTTCGTCGGCAAATTGTAATTTCCCACGGGCAAGCGGCTATGGTACTCAGGACACAATCAGTCACTATTAGCGAAGGCCCTCGTAAACATCGTATTTCTTGACAACTTTAACCATATTTCAGGTTCCATACAGCCATTCATACAAGAGACTTGATAACACGATGAACAGATGCACTTCACGAAGTTTAGAGCCTCAAATGAGACAATGAAATTCAAAGAACGGTTGCGTGTCATTACTCATGCACCCTCGTGTTTGTCACGGAATGAGAGTCACGAACTCCTGGGGGCTGGGGCGGTGGGTACTGTACAGGGGGACACCCCACAAAGGCTGCATTTTTTTCAGACTGGAGGCTTATAGAGATAGGATCTCACGAGCTGGAGTATGGAAAAGGGTAAGGAAACTGTCATTTAGGTATTTGAAATGCTTTTCGAACAGACCCACCAAACGGTTGGTCGGTTGGGCTCTAGCCATGTTATAAAAGCTTAGTGAGAAGTAATAGTATTAAACGCGACTAGATTGGCACGATGATTCTCGACTGAATACAAAACTGCTGAAATTCAAAACCCTGTAGGGTCCTTCTGTTTCTGTACTATTCGCGTTTTCGCTGCCCAGATGGAAGTAATTTCCTTGGCGTAAATTTAGCTTAGTCCATTCCCAAGTAAACAATTACGAAATGGTTATCAGCTGTATTTTAGGAATTGACATTTGCGAAGTTTGTTTTGAGCATCACGAAGAAGGTACTACTTACGCGGTAGTCAACTTCTACCCTTCGCCCTCTCAAAAATGTAAGTGAGCACGAACCCTGTAAGTTTAAATACGCACCTCGGAACATTCGCGTTTTTAAAAGTTTTCTCATGTTCCCTTGTACGTCCGCATGTGCAATCTCTCACTCGGTTATAAAAAAGCCGCTTTTAGAAACTCCAGTTTCCCTTTTATTTATTCAATACAAAGGGTCTACAGACTTGAAAATAAGCACTGCATCTAGCACCAACTAATTTCTTAGTCATAGTCATGTCTTGAATACAAAAACTGCGGTAATCCGTAGAGGCTTTTTATTCCTGTTGAAATGATTACAAACGATTCAGACGACTGTAATACTTGTCGGAACCCCAAGAAGAGATCAATCTGGGCGTGGTTCAAGCTTTCTTGTTTGACCCCTGGAGGATACCATTTCCATGCCTAATCGATCTAGACTGCCAACAAATCATGAAAGCGTTTTTTTTTCTTCAAGTGCAACTCAAAACGAAACCTTGGTGGCTAAACTCACTGGCAGCCTGTCCTGAACACCCTATGTTTGACCAAAATCAGTAACTTACACACCTGAGCGAGAAGACGAGCATCTCTTTAATATGGGAGTTCCCCTCCCCGCCTCTAGTACGCAGAGGAGTCTGTCGTAAACGTTTTTACATTTTTCAGCTTGCTTTAAGGCCATGTTACACGAGGCAATTTTCCTTGCAACTTGCAACGCAACGATGACGACTGAAAAACACTGCAAGTTGCAGAGGGGGTGTCACACGTTCACAATTTTTGTTCGCAACTTGCAACGCACCCGCTGGAAATTATTAAGTTCAAATCTTGCACAAGCGAAGGATGCGCTCTGATTGGCTCATTTTAATAAAATTGCGTTGCAAGTTACGATTGACATGTCACACGCAGCAACTTGTCTCGCAACGTTGCGAAAAGAAAAGGATAGTTCTACTTTTCCTGTAACTTGCAATACAACATTTTGTTGCATTGCAGGTTGCGAAAATGGGGTGTTACACGTGCAATTCTTTTCGCAACTTGCAACGCAACGTTTGTTGCGTTGCAAGTTGCAGGAAAAATTGCGTCGTGTAACGAACGCCGTCGAACGCGGTGCTAGTGTTCAGCATATTATCACGTCACGTGTTACAAAATCAACCGCTGGTATCAGACGAGTCGCTAAGCTCGATTTCATGTCCGCCACCACCGTCGCCACCGTCGCCACCGTCGCCCGATTTTATCATACCAAAAGAGAGAAAAAAACCTATCCACACTGTGTTAGGTCCCTCCTTTTTAAACGTAACCATATCACATTTTGTTTAACCGCAAACAGACCTTTACCGTTACTGGTTGTTTTCGCTTCACCACGATAGCAATTACGTAAAATTAAACGGAGAATTAACTAATGAATAAACTCCTTCTTGCTCGATTGTGATCATGATGACGCTCATTAATGAAAATAGCGCACTCAAGGCTTCACATTTTCTTTTAAAGTTTCGCTTCTTGGGCTATTGGTTGTTTTTCGGACAATCTTTCGGCCTCGGGAATTATCATCCCATATACTGTGGAACTCAGTTTTTCTGAAACTTCCGATAATTTGATGCTGCCAAAAGCAGTTTCCTCTCCCTCACTCAAGCACGGGAAGTTTACCATCACTTTTTGAACTATTGTTTTCTCGACAAGTCGGAACCAATGTTCTCTTGTAGGTTCGAGAAAGCGGGATTCCACTGTATCAGCCGCCTGAACTGTTTTATTTAGCAAATAACAGTGTCGTAAATGTTTGGTACTTTCCGTGATCAGTTTACTGATGGCAGGTGCAGCTAAGGCAGAGCAACTCTATCTTGCTCACATAAGACTGTTTGCGATACATCGTTATTCCGGCGATATCAATGCCAAAAAATAAACAAATCTCTCTCAGCACTGGAACGGAAAAGTTCTTTAACTTGGACTTTGCTGCCATATCACACAAATTGTACGCATCAAAAGTGACGGGGTGTCTCGGGGCCAATTCGTGCAGAGCCATATTCCTAAGTTCATCCATTTCTGCTTCATGCACAGCGCTTTCGAAGTCGTCATCAGACTGTTCCTCATCGTCTTGAAGAGTCTTTTTCGCAGAGAGACGGGAAAAGAAGCCGGCAATTTGCTGTGCCGTAAGAAAATCGTCGCTTTTAAGTCCCCCTGGTTATAGGCCCATCTAGCTGGAAACAAAAAAATACATCCGGTAATAAGCCCCCCCTCCCCGGCAGACTTTTAGTCAGGTGGGAGTCCAGGAGTCCTATGGACGGCCACTTTTCAGAGAAACTTAATATGAATAACTGTATACAGAGTTTTTTTTTTTGGCAAATTTGGGTATCATCAGATACCTTTGCACTCATAACTGCAGAAAAGCACCTTGCATGATCCTCAGGCCCTCCTATGGGGACAAAGTCAGGCCTTATGAAAATTTTGGACTCCCACTTTTTAAATCCTGGCTAAAAGCCTGCTCCCCGGATATAAGGAAACCTTCGCTGGATGACAGTACTCAAGGGGCTACAAATGTTGCTTTATTGTGACTTTTTAACGTGAAAACGTATTTCCATCTACACTGCCGTGGCCTGTTTCGAAAGGTTTTTTACCCCGTTTATAAGCCCTTTCGTTTATAAGCCCCACCAAAACCACTTACGAAGTTGCACAAGCCCAGGGCTTGTATCCGGAATTTTACGGCAGTCCTCAAAGTATATATAGCCCACCAAGTTTAATTCAATCTGTAACCGAGCCTCCTCTCTCACATGTCATTGCCTGACAGAACAAGGAGCGAAAGTCAAACCGCCATTTTCGCTGTAGTTGATCTCCTGCAACAACAACGGCCAAAACGTGGTTTTCAAAATGTGAAAAAAGTTTCTGCTTTAAAGTGGCCGTTTTAACTAAAATGTGGTTGGAACTGTGAAGACGGAAATGCGATGTTTTTTTGCAAGGACCTTCCAGCATAGTTATTGTTGATTTACTAAATATTGAATGTGCGATTTGGGAAACACCGTCCGAGTGCTGGTGAAGTATTTGAAACGAATGTAGGATACAAATCAATCTTCAACAAATTGTTACACCAGGTAAGCTAAATATGTTGAGTTTCGGATCAAGTAGAGTGCTAACTAATAAGATTTTGTTGGAATTTTGGCTTTGAGAAGGGAAAGCGTAGTTCGATTATTTGCGGTTGTTGACAAGGCGGTGTTGTGATTTCGTCCAAATAGAAAGGGGTAGTTCTTCGTAGCAATTAAAAGCCCCAGACTAATTTTTATACCATTAAAAAGAACGTCATTTCCACTTATCAAAACCCAAGTCTTAAGTGACTCTGAGTTATACCGCATAGGAAAAGTGTTCCTTGAAAAACTGCTCCAAAATGTGATTTTTAATCAATCAAATTTTAGTGATTTTTAAACAGGCTCCAGAAATTTAAATTAACCTTTATAATCCTCTTCTTAGACTCAAATCATTTGTAAATGCCTCCTTTACAAATTCACAAAATCGAGAAAAGCCTGCATTATTTTGCGCTTGTGAGCAGCAAAGTTCTTGTGCTCTTACTCGTGGTATGAATTTCGACCATTTTATGGCTGTCGGCGCTCGTGACAGTTTTTAAGAATTTTTTGCAAAACAAAAATAGCTTTGAAAGAAAAAATCACACCACGTTGGTTGACTCACCATAAGGTATCTCTGAAATAAATTTGAGAGTAGTCTTGTTTTTCATCATGTGCCACCTCTCACTCGGTCACGGAAAAAAGTCGCTCTTAATCACTTTACGGTGGCCAATTTACCTTATCAACTCAGTTGATAAATCCACAATTTTGTGTGACAATTCTATTGTCTCCTATTAAATTTCAATTAACCGTTTACTGATCATGGTGGTGCTTTTGGTTATGTGGTGGTAAGTGGAGAGAACAACTAAGAATTGATCACTTTTGTAAGAGAGACATTTTCAGTCGTCACATGTAATTTGGGTCGAAAATGACTGATAACTTTTTATTTGTTTCCGATTTTGCTATAATCTTGTGCAGCTATGATCATTTTGGTAGAGAGAGTCCAGGTTTGTGCTTCCCCCGTTCATTATTTCTCATGCATCATACCGTCAAATGAATTTTGTAAATAAAACTGATAGTATATTGCTGCTCACTCATACATATGATTAACCTTGTTTAGCCTGAGGCGCTGATGGTGCGGCAATTTTCCCTTTCGTGTACGGTCGTTACCATTTTTAAGACACTTAGAAAATTTTTGAACTATTATTGAAAGTTTTTCTACTAAAAAGAAAGATATTCACAACCCAGATTCGAACCCGGTCCTTTCGTATGCTAATCTCTCTCCCTTACCACTACACTACCACGCCAATCTGCCACAATTCCGAAAAATTATAGTATATATTATAATTAACTGTCTTTCATAACTGATACATCTATAATAGGTGACCCTAGCCCTTTCCCGAACTTTTAACGTCAATTCAACTTGGGCTTAAACTTTGTCCTTTCTAAGACTATTGAAAAATGTATTTGTTGCCTTATTGTACATTAATCCAGAGCATATATTACTTCTACCATGACTAAAGGCTTGGTTACCAGTGATGGCATCGAACTTCAGATCTGAAGGTCGGTGATTCGAGGCCCAGTCCCTGCAATAGGATCCTTTCGATATTCTTGGACGTGCGTGACTGAGAACTAGACGCGAACATAAAATGAGGCTCAGAGGACAAGATGGCTGCTGTAAACCGGTTCCTTGGTTGAAAGATTTTTTGAAAGAAAGAGGAATTCAGAGCTCAGGAAAGCGGAAGGCTGAATTAATAGAATTGTGTGTGAAAAGTAGCGAAATAAAAGCACCCAAAATCGCAGAAGAGGAAGCAGTTGTTAATCCGGTAATTTTAGTGAACGATCAGCTGAACACTCCCGATGAAGGCAACCTGCCCAATCCGCTTATAAGAGAATGTGGTTTATCTAAATGGACGCAAAATTTTTCTAACGTGCACGACTTTAGATTCCCGGATTTGTTTAATTACCTGGTGGGCAAGGATCCTGGATACAATCCAGAAAGCCTCAAAAGCTACAAGTCACTTCTCGGATACAAACTTATTTCAATGGACACGTGGAAGACCTGCGTTATCATCCACCACAATCTGTTACCAGCATTTATAGTTACGTAAAGTTTTCTGTTAAGCCAACTGAAAAGTCCAAGACTGATGATGGATCAACAACTTACAAAGGATTTTTTATTTTAAAAAAGGATGGCAGTGTTCATTCAGCGTATTGTCCATGCAAAGGAGGGTATGTTTTATTTACTTATGTTAAATGTGTTTTATTTTCTTCATATCTGAGTGAATTACAAAAATGGTAGTGAGAGCAATTGCAGAGTGGCCCCGCAGCTCTTGCACACATCATTTGCATGTACATGAAATATTTAAATTACAGAGCTCGGCAGAAAGAACAAAAAAAATTCTTGAATGCTATCAAATACAAATAAGTTAAGGGAATTTTGCAGTAGCATAAAAAGTAAAGAAAGTTTTTGTCAGTGTCTGTTTATTTTCTAAGGAGTTTGTATTGAGAAGTATCGATTGTTTGAAATACAAGATTGTCAGTCCATATCTTTTATGGTATCTGGAAAAATAAATAAAACCTGTCTCCATAGGTGATATTGCAATACAATTGCAAAATTCTTTATTACTTAATCCACAAGGTTAAATCACAAGGGGCTTTTCATAACTTATTTACAGCACTGATCCAGGAGATAAATCCTACAGGATAAAGCACAAGTTTCAATAAACCTGCATGTACCTGTCATTACAGTGTAATGGAACTACACATGCACTGACTATAGGAAAAGACACCGAGGGCTAAAGTCATATGGTTTTGCTGATTTTTTATTACCATTCCATATTATGTTGCATAGTGGGACACATGTCATCTGCCATACTGGTCTCATTCTGATAGGGCTGACGGAGGTTGCCGACATGTAGCTGCAGCACTATTTGACCTGGAGGCTAGTGTGCGTTTTAATGACATGCAGTCATGTACATCGGGGCAGTGCTTGTGGACGAAGAGAGGAAAGAGAAACCAGGGAAGTTTGCCTATTCAGGACGTGCAAACAGGAAGTGGTAACTATGGCAAGACAATGAAAGAGTCATTAAAGCCAAATCATTTTAATCCACTCTGTGTTACTTATAATGCTGCTTAAAGCTGGGTTACTGGAAACATGCCCAAGCTCTTCAGTTCTGCCCTACTTAAACTCTGCTGAAGAACCTCAGCAAACAGAGGAAGAAATCAGAACATTTATAAGCGATGATTTGAACGTCAGTAAAGAGGAAAGTGTTCATAGTGTTGATGTATATTCAATGAATGACTATGCCAGCTGTAAATATTAACAAAGTCACACCTACAGTATCAAAGGAACTTGCCACTGAATTCCTTGAGTCAATTTCATTTGATGATGAACAAGCAGAAATGATTAACAAAAAGACTCTAGGTCAGTCCCAGTCCCAGTTTTGGTTTGAGCAAAGGGCAGGAAGAATTACAGCATCCTCATTTTACACTGTTTGTCATCTCAGAGAAAACACAGATAGGAGAAATACTGTCAAACTTCTTATGAATTATTGCCCAATTGCTGAGGATGCCATGCCACAGTAGTTGACATGGGGCCATGAAAAAGAAAAGCAAGCACTTAATCTTTACTTGAAGAAGTAGAACAAAAAACATAGAAAGTTGTCAATAACAAGTAGTGGACTGATAATCAACAAATTATGGCCCTTCCTGGGAGCTAGCCCAGATGGAATAAGGATTTGTGAGTGCTGCCAAAGGAAGCTAATTGAAGTTAAGAGCATGTATGCAAAAAGAAATCTCCTGCCACAGGTTGCAGCCAAGGAGAATCTCCAGTTTGTGCTTAAAAGAGAAACCAAATGGAACTATCAAATTCAGGGCTTGATGGGAATAACAGGGATTGAAAACTGTGATCTAGTCATTTATACACTCAAAGGAATTATGATTGTCAATGTTAAGTTTGACCGTGATTTGTGGAATGAAATGCTTGAAAGGCTGAGAAACTTTTTCCTTGAGCACTTAGTCCAGGAACTCTTTCATCGTGACATATTTAAGTCATTATGAAATGACAATCAACTGTAGATGTCAAATGCAAAAGTGAAAGGACTTGAACACATTAATGTCCTTTCTAGTGAAATGGACTGACTAGAATTTGCATGGCAGCAAAGTACCAAAGTAAATCATGTTTTAAGCTGCTCAAATGCATTTGTATTAATCCTTTAACTCCCAAGAGTGCCAAAGATCAAATTCATGGAGAAATCATAATTTTTCATTTTTTTTAAATACTGGAAAACAAATAGTACCATGTACAAGTACTACTAAAGACTTTTCATTTGAATGGTCACACCACAGGATTTCGTCCTAAGTTTCAAAAGTTAGAACCACATTACATGTCTCCGTAATTGACTCTGGGAATAAAGGGTTAACAGTTATTTAGCTAAGGGTGGCAGCAAATTGCATAGAGCAGCACACACATTCAAAATGTTATCTGCAATAGGCACCATTGGAAGGAGGAAGTTCCCTTGTAGAATTCTGAAGTCCTTAAGACGTTCAATAGCTCGCTCAACATGGATCCGCACACTTGCAATGGCACGGGTTGATTTCACTGCCTTTTTGGAAAGTTGTTTTCCTGGGGGAAAAGAAAACAATGGAAATAGATCTCTAATAGAGTAGACACCAATGTATGACAAACATGTAACATATGGCAGTTTAACCCCTTTGAGGGTTTTAAAACCTCTTTCAGCCTGACACTGAACTAACAAAGAAGGTTTTATCTGATCTTAACATGCTTGAATGGTCCAAAAGTACAGTAAATTTAAATGTTAGTATAAGTAGAAAAATATTATGTGGTTTCAGTGGTAATAATCACTACCATATACCTAAAACAGGGAATTAGTTTCTCAGGAACCATAAACTTCCTAAACATTTTTATGAAATAAAAACAATGGTTCAAACCCATACTGAATTAGGTTTCTGGACAGCAACGAGCAGTTTTACCCCTGAATGAAAACAATTCAGTATCTGTAGCTAACAAATAGCTTGAACCGGCCCAGATTCTCACTACCATCAGCTACAACATACTCTTAGCATGACTATGCAAACTATTAATTTTGCATCTCTGCTACAACTTTGCTTCCCCAACTCACTCCTATCCTACCCTTCTTTACCTTTTACTCCCTCAATCCAACTTACACTGAATAAATATTAAGGGGCAATGTACCTTTGCAAAGTGGTGGGATGTTGAGTGCAACTTTCTTTCTTGTGAGCAGATCCCTGATGTTGAACCCTTTATCTGCCATAACAGCATCCCCCTCGTCAAGTTTGTCTAACAAACCACTTTTGTCAGTAATGTATCTGTCACTGACATTTCCAGTCCACAGTTTTGAAACAAAGCTAAAATATCCTGTTGGTGTGATTCCAACAAGTGCTTTCAAAGTGTTGTGTTGTTTGTAGTTACTCCAAGTTGTACTCTGTGCACTAGGGGAAGTTGGCTTTTGTAAAAAAATCCCTGTATAATCAATAATGATTCTTGTGTTTGGAAATTTACAGAATGATCTTGGGAAAGTTTTCTTAATGTCTTCCTTACAAGGCCATTTAAGAAGAATGTCACGGAAAACTGTTGACAAAAAGCAAATCCATGTTGTAAACACTTTGCTCAGAGTACCTTCAGATACTCCAAAGATGTCTGTAAGATGCCTACTTAAAAGTCCAAGTCTCAGCCTCACGAGAGTTATGATAAATTCTTCCATGATCAGTAGTCTTTGCTTCCCAGGCTTTTTCTTAGTTGAATCTTTTTGATAGCTAACTTCTGTTCCTTTGTTTTTGTCCCAATACTTGAGTTTTTCTCCAAATGGCTTTAGCAAATTAAATATCATCATCAAGCAAGTCAGACTAGGTATTCCTGTATAAAACTTAACCGACTCGTCATTGTTTAAAACGTCTTGCATAAAGAGTTCTCTCTTCAGTGTTTTTTGTCTGCTAGCTTTGCTTTAAGTTTCGCGTTCTCTTCTTTCAAAGCGTCGACATTAGAAGTTAAAATTTGTAAATCTTCAAAAGATAAGTCTGTTCGGGTTCCCTTGTAATTGCTTTGAAGACAATAGTTGTGGTCCAAAAGTACTGTCTCATTACTTGGGAAACATTTATCGTCGTCTTCCCGAGAAAGCTTAATTCGCTTGTTAACTCTCTTCTTAGAGTCTTGAGAGGGCTTTCGTTTCTTCCTTTCTTCCAGTCTCTTTTTGCGTGAAGAATCTTTTGTTTCTGGTGTTAGTGGGGTAAGATATTTAGGTAATGTGCCAGGAATAAGATCTCTTCTCCCGCCGATAGACTTCGTAACAGAGTGCTGATCAAAATGAACGCTGCAAATCCGAGGGTGTTCTTGGTCGCGGAATTCAGGATCACTTCGTCTGCAAAAGTTTCTCCACAGCCTTCTCACGTTTTCATCAATAGGGAAACAGAAAAAAGAGAGATCTGGCCGATTTCTTGAACTGTTTCGGCAGTTCGCCACTGAACAGAAATTCACCATACTTACAGTGTAAATAGAGCTTGAGTTGCGTTTTCAATTCCCCCGGCTTTTGTGTCCTCTGAGCCTCGCTCTCATGTTCACGCCTAGTTCTCAGGAACGCGCGTCCAAGAATATCGAAAGGACCCTATTGTGGTGTGTAAATGGGTACCGGCGACATACTGCAGGAGGTAACCCTGCAATGGACTAGCATCCCATTCAGGGGGGGTAGCAATGCTCTTAGATGCTTCATGCTACAAAAACTGGCTGTGTGGGCCTCCTTGGCTCGTGTGCGGCTTAACCTTTTACCTTTTATTTAGCCTGGGGGGTGGGGAAAGTGGTCATAAAATCCCCGCACTGACTTTGAGTGCTTGTAACTTTTTAAACATGCAAGCACTTTACCTTTTACCTTTTATTTAGCTTGAGGGGGTGTAGGAAGTGGTCAGAAAGTGCCTACACTGACGTTAAGTGCTTGTAACTTTTTAAATATGCAAGCATTTAACCTTTTACCTTTTATTTAGCCTGAGGGGGTGGAGGAAGTGATCACAAAGTGCCTACACTGACGTCAAGTGCTTGTAACTTTTGAAACATGCAAGGACTTTACCTTTTATTTAGCCTGGGGGGGTGGGGGAAATGGTCATAAAATTCCCGCACTGACTTTAAGTGCTTGTTACTTTTTAAGCATGCAAGGACTTTACCTTTTACCTTTATTTAGCCTAAGGGGTTGGAGGAAGTGGTGACAAAGTGCCTGGGCTGACTTTCAATGCTAGCTTGTTACTAAAAAAAAAAATTCAATATGCAAGCATGAGGCGCCAAATTTTGTGACTTTTCCTAGAATTTACCTGGTATGAAACCTCGCTTGTCAATAAAGATTGATGTCGCCATGGTAACCATAATTTGACAGGCATTTTTTGAGCAATTTTGAATTTCCGTGTTTGAAGGAAAACAATTGTTTATTGCAGTTACCAGTACATAATCATTTAACTGTCCTATTTTTGGTTTTTTCAAATTTTTGTTTTGCCAATTTTGGTGGTGTTTTGGAGTTTCTTGGAAAAATGAACAAGCCCAAGATTAAGAATAAAACACAAACAGCGATGCTAAACATAGTCAATAAACGCATTTTGATAAAAAAAAAACTTGACATTTCGTATGCTAGATAACATACATTTTTAAAAGTAACCGTTACAGTGTTTGAAAACTGTTTATATAGTTTAAAATAGGTGTCTGGAACCGAGGTTAAGAAAAACGATCTTAACAGTAATTTAATAATTCGGACTGTCTGTCCCGAGAAGCTATAACTAATAAAGCATCAGCTTCTCACTGCTAACGTTAATATTTAAAGATGGCTGTAGTTCTTGAATGAGCAAAGTCTCCTTTATTTTACAATGAAAGTCCGTTTTGCCGGACACGAAAATGTCAAAATGATCCCAATTAATGTTGTGAGCAGTGGTTTTATTATTTTTATTTATCATTATGTTTTTTTGGTAATGCTTTATTTGAACAACACTTAATACTTACAATACAAAACAATATACTCCTCTACAAACAATACAAGACAAAATAATACAAAGTACTTATATAAAATATTTCCTTTCATATTTACATATTTACCGCTACTGGTTTATTAATTAATCGATCTCTATTTAACAAATGAAGAAGGCTAATTGATTGAATGTTACATAACAGGATGTACGGTATCGCTACTCGAACAAATGAAATACAGGTGAACAAAAATTGGAGTGAAACAAAACGAGGCAAAAATAGGTGGCTTCGATTTTGCGTTGATCTTGAAGTTTAATTACAAACTGAGAATAATCCGGGCGTGTGTCAGTAAATTTACATGCAAAGATATAATATCTTTTTGGCAAGGAGGACTAATATACCTTAGATCTAAAGATTGCTCCCCTACCCTTTATGTGGTACAACTCGTTTAACTCTTTTTTTTTTTTTAGACTTTCATACTCCAGTAGCACGTTTTGGTCTAGGCCGGATTCATTGCAGATCTTATTGTCTAATTCCTGAAATTTGCTTTGAACAACGAGCGCGTGTTTTTAATAAGCTATTTTTTCTTTTGGAGTAAGGTATCGTTTCTGACCTTATCTCCATTTAAATGAGTCCCCAAAGGAGTTGTTCATCATTTATCTCTGCATATTTGTGGAGAATAAACCGATTAAGGATTTTTGAACACTTTTTTTGTTTTTCTTTTCTTGCTTATTATTATTATTATTATTTTTATTTTTTTTTTCTCTTTCACCTCATTTTTTTGCTTATCAATTTACTAAGCTTAACCTAGCGAGCCCTTACATGTTTTTACTCCAATCTTCGCTTATCGCTTCATTTTTTCGTTTCTGCCAATTCGACTCCATTGTTATGAATTCCTATTCTTTAGCTCAAGATTTTTGTAGGAATATTTATATTTTTAGTACGTACTAGTTACCTTCTAAGTACCCTACAATTCGTTATTTAGATCTTTATGCAAACTGCAGCCATGCAGTCACAATACTATTGTTGCCTGACAGTCACGCCTTGCAGTGGAATATTATTATCTCCTATTATTTCGTTTATTATGCAAAAAAGATAATATAATCACGATAGCTTCTCTCAATGTACGGGGCCTAGGGAATAGCGCTAAAAGAAGAGAAACTTTTCATTGGGTGAAATCTAAAAAATTCTCTATTTATCTGCTGCAAGAAGTACATTGTTCGGAGGAAACGTCACACCTTTGGGCCTCTGAATGGGGCTACAAAACTCTCTTCACCTCTTTTTCTAGCAGCAAAGCGGGCGTAAGCATTCTTTTCAATAACAACTTCGATCTTCAAATTATGAAAACCTATATCGACGCTTCGGGCCGGTATATACTATGTGATTTAAAAGCAAATCGAAAAAACCTAACCTTGGCAAACATTTGTGCCCCAAACGAAGACGATCCAGCTTTCTTTAAATGTCTTTTTGACCACCTGCAAGACTTTCAAGGAGATGATATAATAATTGGAGGCGATTTTAATCTCGTTTTAGATGTAGAAAAAGACAAGAAAGGCGGCCTTGCCAAAACACATCGCAATGCGCAGAAAACCATTTACGAAATATGTGAAAATCTTGACGTTGTCGATGCTTGGAGAGTTTTAAACCCAGATGCCAGGAGGTACACTTGGCGCCAACCGCGGCCCGAGATACACTGTAGGCTAGATTTTTTCTTAGTAAGCCAGAGTTTCTTAGGCAATATCAACACAGCTGATATCCTACCGGGCTTTAAAACCGACCATTCCATGATTACATTAAATATTACCTTACATTCCAATCCACGGGGACCTGGATTTTGGAAACTTAATACATCACTTCTATCCGATACTGAATACATCGACCTGATAAAGCAAACGATCGCACAAACACAGGAAGAATACAAAAACGACGAATCGATAAACCCTGCTCTACTCTGGGATATGATCAAACTAAAAGTTCACGAGAAATCTCTTAGCTTTGCAGCCGCCAAAAAGCGTAAAACCACACTCAAGAAACAGGATTTAGAAAAGAGAATAGCTTTTCTAGAGAGAGAGCTAGAGAGCTCTTCCACCAGTGCAATACAGAGATTGAGCTTAGCAGAACAACTTGAATCTTGTAAAAGCGAATTAGAGCAGATAATTCGATGGCGCACCCAAGGTGCAATCTTAAGGTGCAAAGCTAAATGGTACAATGAAGGTGAAAAGAATACCAAATATTTTCTTAACCTTGAGAAAAGGCATTGTAAACTTAGCACGTAACTCAGCTTAAAATTAACGAACACGAGTCCATCACCTCAGACAGTGAGATCCTTGCGGAGTGCGAGGCTTTCTATACGGAGCTTTACACTTCCCGAGGAACCTCAATACCACCAGTTAGTGAGTTTTTCAGCTAGAAAACAACACTGTACTGAACCACGATGAATCAACGAGCGGCGAAGGGCAGTTAACAGAAAAAGAATGTCTAGAAGCTTTAAAAAGCATGGATTCCGACAAAACCCCCGGAACTGATGGCCTCCCTGCTGAATTTTACAAAACTTTCTGGACAGATTTGGCTCCTATTTTGACCAGTGCACTCAAGTATTCACATAACACGGGAACACTTTCAATCACGCAAAGACGCGGAATTATTAAACTTATACCGAAGAAAGACGCCGACCCGCACTTCATCAAAAATTGGCGTCCACTAACTCTTCTCAACTGCGATTACAAAATAGCTGCAAAAGCGATAGCAAACCGAATAAAAACGGTTATCCCAAAGCTTATAAACAATGACCAGACCGGCTTTCTAAAAGGAAGATTTATTGGTGAAAACATAAGGCTAATCGATAGTGTTATAAAATATGCTTCGGAAAACAACACTTCAGGTTTGCTGCTTTTTGTAGACTTTGAAAAAGCCTTTGACTCACTTGAGTGGTCTTTTATCAAGCGCACGCTTCAGTACTTTGGTATCGGACCCTCGTTATCTCGGTGGGTGAAAACTTTTACCAAAAAATTGAAAGCTGTGTTTTGAACAACGGATGGTCGAGCAATTTTATTGAACTTCAAAGAGGTGTTAGGCAAGGCTGTCCTCTTTCTCCATTACTTTTTATACTATCAGCGGAAATCTTAGCCAAAGCCATCAGGTCTAATAAGAATGTCAAAGGAATCTGTGTTAACAATACAGAAATTAAAATAAGCCAATACGCTGACGACACTACCTTCATTCTTAATGGCACCAGGGAGGCTTTGTCTGCCACTCTTGACACGATTGAAAGGTTTGGCAGTGTGTCCGGCCTCAAACTCAATAATACAAAGACTGAGGCCCTGTGGATCGGATCAATGGCAGGGAAAAAGGAAAAACTTTTCCCCGAAAAAAATTTTAAATGGGCAGAAAACAAAGTGAAAGTTCTTGGCGTTTGGATATCTACTGACCCTAACACCACGTTAAATTTGAATTATAGGGAAAAAGCGGACAAAATCAGAAATGTTCTAAGCTGTTGGAGATATCGAAGATTAACATTAATGGGAAAAATTCTGGTTATTAAAAGCTTAGCAGCATCGCAACTTACGTACATCTTAGCACCACTCGCGACAAATCACGAAATTATCAGGGAGATAAACGATCTTTTCTACAGTTACCTCTGGAAAAACAAGGGTGACAAAATTAAGCGAAGTGTTATAATAAGCGAGTATGAAAAAGGAGGTTTAAAGATAGTTGACATAGCTACGTTTAACAAATCCCTTAAGACTACTTGGATAAAAAAATATCTCGATGGCTCCAACCACGGGAAATGGAAAATACGGAGGAAAACTAGTTTTTAATGGTAATCTAAACAAACGTGATACGTTGAAAACGATACCGGTTCAAAATACATTTCTCCAAGAACTTTTAGAGATATGGTCAGAAGTTAATTTTTGCGACCAAATAAGAACTGAGCAACAATTTCTTGAACAGCCCATATGGCACAACTCGCTAATCAGGATAGAAGGTAAACCAATTTTTTATAGACAACATTTTCTTTGCGGAATTTCCAAGATAACTCATCTAATGAAGGACTCGCGTAACTTCCTCTCCCTCGAAGAGCTCATAAACACTTACAAAGTACGTGTTATGCCTTTGAAGTATTTTGGCCTTATATCTGCCCTCAGACACCATTATAATGCAAATTTTCCTAAAGGGGCTAGTGACACAGGCAAACCAAGTGCTTTCCTCGAGATCTTTGTTAAAAGCGACAAAGGAAACAGGGTGGTTTACAAGAAGCTTCTCTCTTCCAAAAGCTCTGCTCCGGTGAAAAGTCAAACGAAATGGAAAAACCTCATTGTCTGTGACGGATGGATCCCTGATTGGGGAGTGGCATATGGCCTGGCTGCTCGCTGCACTAAAAGTACAAAACGTCTGAACTTCCATTACAGATTTCTGCACAGAATCCTACCTACAAATGTTCTCCTGACAAAAATTGGTTTAAAACAAGATCCAAACTGTACTTTTTGTAGCAACTCCCCCGAAAGCCTGATCCACCTCTTCTGGTACTGCATGAATGTTGAGACTTTTTGGGAAAACTTGATCGAAAGGCTGAAAGAGTCTAAACTAGTACCGAGAAATTATCCAAAACAGATCACGGTATTTCTGGGCCTGAGGCCGGACACCTCCACCTTTTCACTTCAACTCAATTTTTGCTTTCTTCTAGCAAGATATTATATAATGGTGCTGCAAGACCAGTAACGAAACTCCACTTTTACAAAGTTTTATTATGGTCCTTAAATCCCAGTTTTACATAGAATCCTATAAAACCAGAGAAAACTCAAAGAAGTGGCAACCTTTATTGCCCATTCTTACTACTAACTAGCCCGGCCAACCCTGCCGCTGCCCACTTTCTTGCGCTTTCTTCCCATGGTCCACAGAACATTGAGGAAGTTTTCTTTTCGATCATGACACCTTTTTCCACTGCAGACGACCCTTTTACGACTGGCTGCATAATTCTAAGTAAGTTTAGATTCTGGAGTCTTTCTGTTTTCCCCCCCGCTTTTTTTTTCTATAATTTTCTATAATTTCCGTTTACTCTGTTTTTTTTGCCAACGGCTACTGCGTAACTTATAGACTTTTGTGTAACTAACTGTGTAACTAATTAACTCTTTACTGTTTGCTTGCTTTGTAACTGGTTTTTTTGTTTTGTTAATAAAGTTATTATTTAATTGAAAAAAAATATTTGTGGAGAATGCGAGGATAGCAATCCTTTATTAATTTTAAATAATTTTCATCTTGTAAAAGAGTGTTGTTAAATTTCCATGTTCCCGGCCCACGCTTAAATTCATCATCCAGAATCATGCTTAGGAAAATCGCTTTGTGATCGGGTGCTATAGATGGCCGTGTTTCCACTCGCGTAAGTCATTAGTTGTAAGCTTGCTACTTGTTAAGAAAAAGTCTATTCGGGATTTTAACTTGAAAGCTTTGGACACGTAAATGAAGGT
The DNA here is from genome assembly GCA_964017195.1 of Siderastrea radians. Taxonomy (NCBI): domain Eukaryota; kingdom Metazoa; phylum Cnidaria; class Anthozoa; order Scleractinia; family Rhizangiidae; genus Siderastrea; species Siderastrea radians. Next base: position 23,659,819 of record OZ024900.1, read on the forward strand.
TTTTCTTTTGGGATGGATCTTACGATAATATCTATGAGATTAAGACGATTTCCGCTCATCGTTCGAGCAGTAAGTGCAAAAATTAAGTTACCAAAAAAATACTTGCAGCACTGTCACATTTTGAGAACAGATAAGAAGAACTTATCGTTACTTTTGCTCCCAAGCTGACCCCGCGAGAGAAAATTGGATTTGAAGTTATCCATATTTCAATTAAAAAGACGCTTCATGTCAGTTCAAAACAAAATGGCGCCCGTTTTTAGCATACTTTTACGAGATTTGAAATTAATTTTCTTGAGAATGCTTGAGAATTTCATCGCGGGGTCACTTAGGCAAGTGAACTAGAGTGAGATGTTTCAAATAGCATTTAAAATGTTACCGTGCTATGAGTAGTTTTTTGGTAAATATTTTATGCACTTATTGCTCGAACGTTGAGCGGAATCCGTCTTAATCTCTTTCATGAAATAGAAAAGTGAGTTCCTGTAGTTTGTTTCTTTCCAAGGCTGGCCGCCTTGCTTGTCTAAGGCACTTAGCTTTGTATTCCAATCGCCCGCAATAGTCAAATTTGATATGTCGGTGAGATTTTCCTACTTAGCAAGTCAATAAAATCTGTTTGTTCACGATAGTATGTGGGAGCATAAAGATTTACAGCATTTAGGAAGCTCTCGCCTATTTTCAGGTGTAATATTATATATCTTCCGTTCGGGTCGAGTTCCACTTTTTCTGCGCAGAACAGACTGTTTGGTCTTGTAAGAACACACACGGCGCGCGAGTGTTCTGAGCCATGTGCAAAGAAATTCTCCCCGCCCCACTCTGCTGACCAAATCTTCTCGTCCACGGATCTTGAAAAAGTTTCTTACAAAAAATAGATTCCGGCTTTGTGTTTTTTTAGATATGAAAACATCGATCTCCTTTTTTCACGATTCCTTAAACCTCGAACATTTAGTGACAGAATATTTAGTTGAAACATTGCTGCACAGAGTATAGCAAGGAACTGACAAGAAGAGAAAAGCTAACACAACCACACACACGCACAATGAATAACAATAAACGTAGGAGTAACTTACCTCTCCTGGGAAAAGAAAAACAAACAATATCCAATTCCAGAGGTGCTAACTAGAGAGGCGAGAAACAATTTTTGTAGATCGATGTACTATTTGAAATAAACACTGATAATAATTTTATGGCAAAGTTTCCCTAAATGTACTTGATCGGCATTACAAGTCTTTGAGGTCTTCATAGGAATCAATTCTTCTTGCTTTGGTGCTTGGGTTTGTCTTTATAAAGATTTTGCCGTCAATAGTCCAGGCCTTTCCTTCAGGATATCTTTGTTTCTGCTTCTTTCTTAACTCCTTCTTAACAACTCCGCTCGCCATGATGTAAGGTTTTCGTTAATCAATATGCTCTCCGCGCCCATTGTGCTGAAATCTATATTTCGGAGGTGACGCCGTGCACTGTATAGTTTACTCTTAATGCCGTAGCTTCTGAATCGTACAGTAATGGGTTGGGGAAGATTTCTGCTTTTCCTCTTCATTCTATGAACAATGTCAATGTCTTTGCGAGTAACAATGACGCCCGTAGGTTCGCCGATTTTGATGACGCTATCGGCTAAATCTTCATCTTCCTTTTTCGGAAAGCCGTGTATTTCAAGATTGAACTTGCGGGTATACTGTTCAATGTCGTCTTGTTTAGACTCCAAATCAGACAAAGGCTTTGAAGAAAGTGTAAGATAGTTTTACTGCATGGGCACTTTAATAGGTTATATAAAGGTTAGGTTATGTAAAGGTTATATAAATGGTAGATATGATGAGGTCACTAGGTCACTAATTCTCGGAATGGTGTGTTATTTGTTTAGGAGGCTGTATCGTATGCATTAAACAATGGCTACCTGTTTATGGAAGTCTCTGCTAAAACAGGTGCCAATGTGGATGACTTATTTTTTAAAATGGGTAAGTTAGGCAACTGTCAATTGTTATACCTACAGATACACTTAGTCATTACGTCGTAATGTGATGTTATCATGTCATTTATTTGATTTTATTCGCTGAAACCAATCTTTCCATCAAGTTTCAACACAGAACCGCAAAAATTTAACAGCTGCTGGTGATTTAATTGCGAGGTCTGGTAACATTTTGCTTGTTATTGGTAACAGCAATGGCGTCGTTATAACGTGATGTATCCTTTTGTCAGAAATGATTGTCTCATTGGCTATCCTCCATCTTGGATCCCCCATCTTGAATTCCTTTAAATTTACTATTTTCTTTTTCAAAAGCAAAAGGGATTGTAAAGGTTTATTCCTCATTTTTAAAACATTATCTTTTATTGACAATTGACAAAAATATAGGCATTTAAAGAACAAGGTGTACATAAAAAAGTAACAACCTGCCGAATGTTTAAGCGTAGCGCAACGGAATGAAATAGAAAGGCGAGGAGTAAGGGTTGAGGGGAGAGAAATGGCGTATTCACATCAAATGCTCACTAATCTGTTTCAAATTGAATAATTAATTTGGAAATAACTTCCGCGATGGCAGCTTCCTTTTGCATGGTTTTAGAAGTGAAAGAATACTGCTTCACAAGTAAAAGACGAAGAAGCAAATCATTTATATGTTGATTAGAGAAATTAACGAATTGAGTAAAATCTGTAACGGGAGAAGCTTATATAACATTTGTTGCGTGTATATGTAGGTAATTTAACTATTGCTTGGATTCTGGGTATAAGCTTGGCAGTTTGACATTCAAGGAAAACGTGTTCAATGGAGTCACTCTGTCTACACAAAATGCATTGCACGTTATCCGATATTTCAAGGTGATTCAGCTCTTTTGTCAGAAAGTGGTTACTAGAATTCAATGTAGCATGTAACATAAAATTGTGTGGTTATTGTAGGGTCAGGTGCTCATGTGAGAACGTTTCAGTATAACATATTAGGGAAGGATAAAATTACAGAGAGGAATGACCTTTGTTACAAATTCAATCTGCTATCTTTGATTTTGTGATTTTAGATCTCACATGCTTCTCGAAACGCCGTTAAATGACGTTGATTAATAAAGAATTGTACCCAATTTGACAAAGTGTTGCTAAATTTTTAACTGAGAAAAGTGCAAACGCGATAGGATTGAATATCGATTAAAGCAGATTAAAGCGTGGGTGTTAAAAAAAAACTATGGAAACTTCAAAGGTGATGAACATGGCACTGAAACGTCCAAATGTTCCCAGCTAATTTTGGGGAAAGTCAGTATTTTTACTCAAAATTACAAAATAAAGCAGCTTTAGTTTTCACAAAAGCCCGTGCAGCATAAACTAATTATTTAATTACTAAGGCGTCAGGTAAACAGATTCAACATCATTCAACATTGTTAAGGACGGTGCCTCCTAATACAGATGTATTTTTGCAAAGGTTATGACTGTGGGGGAAAAGTAGATCTTAGCAAGGGTTATTGGAATCCAAAAAGAAAAATGTGGGTAACCAAGCATTTTTCAGAGATGATTAAGCAACCATAATTCTAAAAAGCGTTAAAATACAAAGAATGTATGGCAATTTCTTTCCAAATTTAAGCTCAATTATCTCTAAAAAATACGTGGTTACCTTCAGTTTTCTTTTTGGTTTCTGATAGCTCCTGCTAAGATCTGCGTTCTCCACATAGTCTTAAGCTGCGCAAAAATTTTGTTGTATTAGTGGGCAAATTCCTTAAGAGACCCGAATATCCCGAGATGAGCAGAACGTATGCGCAGTAACAAAAGCTCGCACCGCCCTTAATTGCATCCTTGTAGCACAGCCGGTATTACACAAGGTGGCTAAACGAATTCAACGTTGTTGATACTTGAGAACAATAGAAAGGTTGTATCGAAGTCATTGAACCTGTTTGTCTGAGTTTAAGTATAAAGTATGGCTAAAACCTGGTACAGAGATAGATATAAAAGTGTTAGGAGAGTGATCTATATGTTTATCACCCTTGCATTTATGAGTAGCAATCAATTCAGTTTATCAGCCTTGCCCTTTCCTGCCACAATTTTAATTTCTTCCCCGACTTTCAGATTAAGTTAAATATCCATGGAAGGTGAAGAAGAAAGATTCTTGGATAATATAGAAAACTGTGTGAATCGGGAAATAATTATGTGTTATATTCTTATGCTTTGTAGGGGGGATTGTAATGGGCCACGAGAGTAGAGAGTTCGAGAGAGCAAGTTTTCTTCTGGAACAAGCCATTCAAGAAGCTGCCAATGTCACAAAACTTAATTTAAGCAACAACAATCTGAAACAACTGCCTGCAGAGTTTGGTGACCTTATTAACCTGACCCACTTGTTTGTAAGTAACAACTGCTTGTCATCACTGCCTACAAGTTTCAAACAACTGAAAAAGCTACAATTGCTGGACTTGAGTAAAAACAAGCTGAAAGGACTTTCTGAGAATATCGCTGATCTGAAACTTCTTGAAAGACTGTATGTAGAAGGTAACCCTCTGACCGTTGAAGAAATCAGAAGCCTGATGGAGTTGATGGAGAAGAGACGAAGACTTATGATAGATATTGCAGGTAAATTAAAGGAAAAATGTGAAGCATGGACTAAAACTTAAAATAACGGCCCAGGCGTGCGCTTCTCGAAAGCTCCGAAAGTTTTTCGGGTCGATTTTTGGGCTCGTTAATTCACCCTGTATCCTGTAAATAAAGACGTTTATTAACACGAAACTAGCCTATAAGTTCTACATTTCTTACCTGGAAGACAGTTTAAAAATCACCTTTTTAGAATGAGTGGATCATCTTTTTATGAATGGCTTTTCAGGACCGAAGTAAATTTCGGGGCTTTCGAGAAACGCGCCCCAGGTTTGTTAAAAATTACTCTATCAGTGCGCTGAAACTAGTGATAAGTGTTTTTGGCTCCAGATTACCAGGATTGAAAAGGCTTGCAAATATTGGGCAATGTTTTTTTTTTCCAAACTGTCGAGGAACAACCGTCACAGACACAGTCTGGTTTAGTAGTAATAAGTGAATTAAATGAATATCACCTGATCCTCAGAGTATTATTTTCGTGTTTTAAACCTCCCACCGTAATAACCGAGCGAGCGAGCGAGCGAGGTTATTACGGTGGGAGGTATAAAACACGAAAATAATACTCTGAGGATCAGGTTGTATTCATTTAATTCACTTATTACTACTGAACAAGGAGTAAATACCACCTCATTCCTACACCAGTATTTTCCTGTTTTAAACCACCCAGCATTCAAAAAAAGAAAATATTAAAACGAAGCATCTCGTATTATTTTTAAAAATTCTTTCAATTGAAGGAGAAGAGGTAAGAGGGCGCCGTTTCATCCGCTGGCGCTTCATTCGAGGACTGAAAAGAGATCTGACACCCGATTTTATGGCAAAAATACGGGAGAAAGTTCACACATCTTTCTACGCCAGACATATTTTTTCATATCAGCTACGCAACATTGAAGACGGTTCGTTAATGGTGATGTACACTAACATTGGCTCACCTTGGTTTGAACGTTTTTCTGAGGCGGAGAAATGGTTGAGTGAGCGGGAGAAGGTACGTCTGAACCCAGCTGACAACATAAATAGACCGGACACAAAATGGGTGTTTGAAAACCACTTTAATGTTGATGTAAAGGTCGTTCTCGACCGTCAGCCACTGTTGGGTACAGGCCCCTTACCAAACTGGCTGCGTGACTTTGCGCGTGGGCGTGCGGGACCAATGGTAGCACTTGACACCTACCAGGACAACTTATGTCATGGCGCTGTATTGCGGTACACCGCGGTTCAAGACCAGATCGAAGCACAGCGGCAGCACAGCAGCTTGCTAAGAGTTTCTTTAAACTCATAGTTACTCCAAACGATTGCCGAAAAACTTCACTTGATGAACTTGATCAGGTTGAAAAACATCTTAATCAAAAATTAGATTTTTCAGATTGGTTGGGTATCCGTGTCTATGAGCCTGAACGTGTGGAGGGTGAAGTGGTATGGCATCTTAGAAGGAACCCACCAGCCAAGCTAACCAACATTCTGACAATTGGAATTTACGAGGGGCACGCGTTCGTCATCAAGAATATTTCGAAGCTTGCAAAAGCGTATGCATGTGTTCATTGCCGTGCAAGATTCACTCAAGCTTGCAACCTTCAACGGCATACCCAAACGTGCGCCCAAGGAAAAACGATAATCGATTGCCCGGCCGAAAGAGTCGAAGCACCGCAGACAGCTTTCGAGAAGGCCTTTTATCCAAAACATTCAGCTTCTCCAGAATCTCTTCGCTGGCTCAAACAAGAAGCCAAGCGGAGGAAAATTCGCATTCATCACGTGACATTTGGGCACGGCGGCGAGCGATGGGTTGAGCGCACTCCTGTCGACGGGTACAACCATGAAACGAGGACTGTTTTTCAATACCAGGGATGTCACTGGAATGGATGCCGAAAATGTTACCCTAATGATCGTAATAAAATCATTGCTCGCAATAACCAAACACGAGAAGACCGGTTCAAAGCAACTGTAGAACGCACAGAAGCGCTCCGAGCTGCTGGCTATCACGTAATCGAGGCATGGTCGTGTGAAGTAGGAGAAATAAATGTTGAGTTGCCACGGGCTCAAATGCGAAGTTATCCACACACTATATTGTATGACTTCGAAGCATACCGAGATAAGAATCGGAGGAAGGAGCCGACAGGCATGCTCACGATCGAAAACACACAGGTACCAATCTCGGTGAGCATCGGTGACACCCTTGAAAGAGAACCTACCCACATCTGTGAGAGAGACCCCGCGGAGCTGGTCCACAAGTTTATGGAAGAGCTGGATATACGCGGGAAAAACATCCGAGCCCAAGTAAGAGCAGCGTTTATGCCTGACGATGTGAAGATGCTTACAAAAGCACAGCGCCTCAAAATTGAAGAATGGTGTGACCAGGTGCCAGTTCTCGGGTTCAACTCCGGGGGATACGATTTGAACCTGATCAGAGAGCATTTTGCGGAGCGCCTATCTGACACGACCGGTAAAGTAAGAGTAGCAAAAAATGGAAACAAGATCATGTTCATTCTAACGCACAACTTTCGCTTTCTCGACATCATTAACTACTTAGGTCCGGGTACCTGCTATGAGAAATGGGTGAAGGCCTACGAATGCGAAACTGTAAAATCGTGGTTTCCTTACGATTGGTTTGACACTCCTGAAAAACTTGATTTTCGCGGACTTCCGAAATGTGAGGATTGGTATTCGAAGCTGAAGGGCGGTTATGTTCTCACGCGGGAAGAATGGGAGGGGTGCCAGCGTCTGTTCAAAGAAAAGGGCAGGTATACCTTCGCAGACTGGCTGCGTTACTACAATAATCTCGATGTGGCTCCCGGTCTTGAGGCTCTTGAAAAGATGCGTGCTTTCTACACTGAGAAGGGAATCGATATTTTGAAAGACGCTGTCAGTATCCCAGGTGTGAGTTTGCATTATTTGCTCCGCGGATGTGTTGAGCGGGGCGCGGAGCTTTATAGCCCGTGCAAAGAAGCATATGAGATGCTGAAAGAAGCTGTTGTCGGTGGCCCGAGCCTTGTTTTCACAAGATACCATGAAGTTGGAGTCACGAAGATAAGGTCTCATCAAATAACGGAACCCCGTCTTTGCAAAAATATCGTGGGTTACGACGCCAATGCTTTGTATTTGTCAACAATGCTTAGAGACATGCCTTGTGGAAATGGAAGGGTTGTGCATAACAATAACGAAGCCGCCGCTCCCATACTAACACAAAGGCTCAAAGAAGAAAAATGGTTCGGATTTGCAGAAGTCGATATAGAGATTCCTGAGCACTTGTACCCAAAGTTTGAGGAAATGTGTCCATTCTCCTACAACAAAGAGGTACCAATTGAAGCAGTGCCACAGCATATGCTTGATTACTTGAAGCGCACGGGGCGAAATCGCGGAGACGGAAAGAAGTTAGTCGGAGCATTGTTCGCAAAGAAGATATAATTATACGCTCCTCTACTTAGATGGTATAATTTATTGATCATGGAGCAGTGATCACAAATGTTTATCGGACGATTGACTACCAACCAACTAAGATAATTCACTTGGTTCGTGGAGCAGGTGACGGAGGCGCGCCGAACTGGAGATGTGGAAAAAAGCAAGGCGCTGCTGGCCGAGGTGTTCAAGCTGTTAGGAAATAGCGGGTACGGGAAGCTCATCGAAGCTTTGGAGCGGCAAACAAACATCATTTACACCAAAGACGAGAAGGTAGTCGATAGAGCCTTGCAAAGCGCATATTTCAGTGATCTTGACGAGATCGGGCAGGCGTATGAGCTGGAAAGCCGAAAGCCTCGGATCACAATCAGAAGACCATTTCAGGTAGGAATAGCTGTATATCAACTGGCAAAGCTTCGAATGCTTGAATTCTATTATGACTTTCTTGACAGGTATTTTGACAGAAGAGATTTCGAATTGATTGAGATGGACACAGACAGCAATTACATGGTAATCAGCGCAGAAAAGTTGGAAGACATCGTCAAACCAGAGCTGCAAACAGAATTTGAGGCAGAAAAGCAAGAGTGGTTAGCTTGGGACAAGTGGAGCAGTCGGACCCCTTGGCTCTTTAAACTCGAGTGTGAAGGCAGCAGAATGATTGCACTATGCTCAAAATGTTATTTCGTCGATGAACCTGAGGGCGAAAAAAATAAGTTCAGCACAAAAGGGATGTCAAAGAAACAGAACGAGATCACGTGGCAGCGTTTCAGGTCAGCTTTGGACGGCAGCAAGGACATGGCAACGAACATTGGTTTTCGCATGAACAACGGGAGGATTGTTACGTACGAACAGCAGAAGCTAGGGCTGAGCGCTTACTACGACAAACGCTGGGTATTGGAAGACGCTATTCACACAGAACCGATCGAGTTTCATTGTTAGATTGCCGGTGGTAGCTGTGTATCTGGAGGGACAACCAAAAGCTCTTCGGGGACAAACCCGCGTTTTGGTCCGTCAAACAAATAATAGAGAACCGGTGAATTTGGTTTTATCATAATCTTTTTAATCTCGTAAACTTTCAGAGACCAGATTGGGTCAGTAGCTCTTCGCCGACCACCTTCAAGTTCACCGGGTTGATAGAGATAGCGAAAACTTAAACCGGAGGGGAGCTTCTTTTCGTAAGCACCAACGGGTCTCAAATAAGGGGATCGAGGGTTTGGATGGGACAGTTTTCTCTTTGATGGCCTCAACGGGTTTCTGACCGGTCAGTCGAGTGACTTCTTTATTCAAAGCTGAAATAACAGCGGGCAGTCGGACCACCCATTCAGTCGATCTTTTGTCGTCTGGGAGGCGCATTTCATCCCCATATTGGTGTCCAAACAGTCGTTCAGCCACGGTGTGGTTGAATCTTTCAATGATAGCTTGATCACGGTGAATATCTACACGGCCGCGTCTGACCTCGACATTATGTTTCGAAAGCAGTTGATTCACAGCGCCCATAAACTCACGATCAGGATCGACTTGAAGCAGTTTCGGCCATTTCAAAGGACCACAACTATAAATCCGTTCCAGAGCAGCTGCGACTTCTTTGGCCTCTTTTGTGGTCAACGGTTCGGCCTCTTTGTATCGAGAGACCACATCTACCACTGTGAGGGCATATTTAATAGTTTTAAGGGAGCGTGGTGGGTGATCGTGTGGGAGATACAGATGATCGGCTTGGTGAACTTTGTTTGGAACAGGAACATCAAATTTCGGTCTTGGAATGTAACGTGGGGCTGGTAAATAAACCTGCCAAAGAGCTTGCTTCATCAACCAGTTTCGAGCCACATCTTCCGAGACTTTCGCTGCCTGGGTTAATTTCTTAATCGCTGCAAACCCTTTCCAATACCCTTGCGGGCTGTAATAAATTTTTGACAACCTATTGAAAATGCGCGCGCTCATTGTATACCATACAAATAAAAAATGGACGACCCATTTGGTTGTTTGCAAGGTGTGAAAATCTCGTCAAAAATGATACAAGAAATATTGCAAAAAAGAAATGAATTACACTTATGCCCATTATCAAATTGGATTAATCGTTGTCCTTCATGCAAGGAGCAACTAGTTTATGTGGTGAATGAGTTCTGTCGTGAATGTCCAAAATTTTGTAGAGTGTTTGAATGTGATGATGAACAGTTCCAAGAAGAAAATCGGGGAAGAAGTTCCACTGCGCCTCCTACGACTAATATTCATTTAAAAAATATTTTTCAGAAATGGAACATTGACAAAATGTTTTCTTTCAACCAGATCTCTTTTCTGGGTAAGGTTATTGCTCAATTTCAGGCGAAAACCGGCAAGTCAGTGAACTATCCCTGCTTTCTGCACAGTTATTTTGAAATGGTCTCTTCTGAAGTCTGGCCCTGCAAAAAAGAAATTATGGAATCTATTTCTCATCACCTTCCTAAAACTTTTGAAAGCAGGCTGCGTGCAAAACAGGAGTTTGAAAAGTGGTGGTGGTTAAACAATTAAGGTTCTTCATACACATTTTCATATTTGCCAGTTTTTGGATTTTTCACCAAACGCATGACAGTACCTTTTTTTGGATGAGTCCAAAATTTCTTGCTTGTGACACCAGTTGGTCCTGTAAAAGCATTTTTCGCAATATCACCTTTCCTGTATCGATCGAATACAGGTTTTGTGGAAGGAATCATTTTTTTGTCAAAGTTTCAGCAAATTTTACTACATCCAATGGTTTATCCAAAACACCAGTCCCTTTTTGTTGTTTCAAACCCAAGCCTAACTTTTGTTTAGCATTGATTGTATGTCTTGCAGCCGCATGTCCCCATTGTCGTTGTTTGTAAGGAACAGCGTCAAGATTTTTCACCATTTTTTTGTCCGCTTTATGTTTACATTTTTTGAGATTTTCACCATATTTTTTTTTCACGGTTAGAACAAACATCATAATCAATATCATGTTGCATGGCAATCGCATCTGTTGCACCTGTCGGTTTCTGATATATTTCCAAGATTTCTCCAGTTTCTGGATCAAATGCAACTTGCTCTTCAAGAGGATTGTATGGTCCTGTGTAATTATGCCCCAGTAATGTCCAACCCCGTTTTGGTTTAGGAAATTTTCCTATTGCTGCATGTATATCAACCCCAGCCCCATCTAAATCAGGTCTGTCAGTTTTGTAACGTTGGTTTGGTCGAACTTTAGTTGAAAGTTGATCTAACATTTCACTACCAACTTTTTCAATGGCTGGGCGGGTTTTGTCAAGAGTGTAATTTATTGCTTTCTTTTGCAGTTTTGGGTCTCTCATTGCTTCAGAAGCGTAATATCTTCCAGCTTCAGCACCTTTTTTCGCAAGATATGGGATTCCTTTTGTAATAGCTAGATCACCCACCGCCATAGCAACGTCGCCAAATACACCACTGCCCTCCGCGCGGGAGGGCTCACCTAGTTTCCTGGCATAAAACGTGTTTTCGTTATTCCGCAACTACTGCATTTTACCTTTAAGAGTTTTCGATTGTTCTTTGTGATTACAACCTTTTCACTTCCCTGCACATTGGGCGTGTGCCGTTTTTCTTTTACACAGTACACTTCCATTGTATATATCTTATGAAAAATAATTTTTCACTATTTCCTCGTTTTCAAGTAAATCGTTGGAGAACATTTTCAAAATATCGGCAAAACTTGTTCCTTTATTTCTTTCGTTTAAAAAGAGAAGGCAGTAGTAACCACATCTCACACTTTGTTCCCATTGAATTTGGTTATCATTTCTGAAAAAATGTGTCATCCCGTGCATTGACATTTCTTGTTCCCATTCTAAAGGTGGTGAGTAGTATAGTAAAATGGGGGTTCTGTAACAGCTTTGTTATTGGGAGATTTATTTCCAATTTTTAAGACGCTCACATATGAAACAATTTTTCCACATTGGTGAAAGAGAAAAGTTTTATAACTGAGAGTTCTATTTCCGTTTTTATACCGATAACACAAAAACCGGTTTATACAGGTGGAAAAGGTGGAAAGAATGTTATTGCATCACTTAAAAAACCCTTAATAATAAATTTTACAAGTTTTTTTGTTGTAAACTGTCACAGAATTCCAAAAAATTTTTTCATTTAGAGATTTGTGGTTTGTTATTATATCAAAAGTGTTACAGAATCCAAAATGTCTGTTGCAAGAAATCAGAAAGATATTTTTCAAATGTTTTATGGTGAAATACCGGAAAAAAATTTAAAAAAGTTTACCTCGTCCATTAAAACCGCTTATTGAAATTGAGGATGAGTTTTACATATCAACAAACAATAATAAATGGCTTCATGTTTGGAAAATGGTTGTATCGGAAACAAACCCCAACAATAAAGATCTTTTTGAGTTTGCAAGATCAATAAAAGAAAGTTTCACAGATTTAATAAAAAGAGAACTAAAAGAGTTAAAAAATGTAAAAGTAAGTCTAGAGATGAAAGTTAAATTTAAAAAGGAAGAAGAAGAAGAACAAACTCAATACATGGAGCAATATTTTCGAGAAAATGAGCCACAGGTTTTCAACGCAAATGACGATGAAAATGAGATAGAAGAATATTTCGATAACATTATTGAAAAAATTAATGGAAAAATCGAGGCATGGGTAGCGGAAGGGTCAGGATGGGAAGTAGAAAAAATAGAGCTTGTGTACGTGAATGTCGCACGTTTTCAGCCACTGCGTGGAGGAACATGTTTGCCAATTCCAACAAAGTTGAAAAACAAAAAAGCAGTAATGAACGTGCAAAATAAGGACAACGAGTGTTTGAAGTGGGCTGTAAGATCAGCTATGTTTCCCCCACCAGAAGGAAAAAATCCGAACAGACCAAGTTCTTACCCAGTTAACGATGGTATTAATTGGAGTGGCATTGTTTTTCCAACACCAGTAAAACAAATTGACAAGCTTGAGTCGCAAAACGAAACCTCGCAATAAACGTATTTGGCTGGGGAAATGATTGTGTGATTGTGCATAGGATAAGTAAAAAAGAAAAAAGCGTGCCGCGGATAAACCTGATGTTGATTGAGTCGGGTGAAAAACAGCATTATTGTTTTGTGAAAAGAGTAAGCGCACTACTTTATGATCAGAGCAAACATCGTGATACAAAACATTATTGCATGTTGTGTTTAACAGGTTTTTCAAGAGAGGATTTGTTGGAAAACCATAAAAAATATTGTAATGGTTTAAAAGGAAACCCGACAAGGATTGATATGCCAAAAGAGGAGGAAAAAATAGTTTCATTTCAAAATTATAACAAACAAATGAAAGCGCCTTATGTTATATATGCTGACTTTGAGGCTTTAGTAAAAAAGATTTCTCTTTGTGAGCTTGAGGGTAGGAATAAAGAGAAAAGTTACACCATGAAAACAGAATATCACGAGGCAAGTGGTTATTCTTACACGGTTGTGAGAAGTGACGGTGAAGTTTCAGGACCAAAAGTTTACAGGGGTGAAAACGCGTTGGGAATGTTTTTTAGTGACATTCTGCAGGAAGAGGTGAAAATAAGAGAGAGTTTGGCTGAACCAAAACCAATTGTGATGACGGCTGAAGACTGGGAAAAATACAAAAACGCAACAGATTGCCACATTTGTAATAAAAGTTTGATAAAAGATGAATTCTTAGACTCTTTGCCGGTTTGGAGCATAGAAGATGGTGAAGGTGGAGAAAAATGCAGCTACAAGGGTCAAGGGCATAAAAAATGTTTTTACAGAGCACAGAAAGAGCAACAATGGGGGATTCTTAAGCTAAAAAAATTAACAGAAATGAAAGACCAGTTGGAAGCAAAACAACAGAAAAATTGTATTCTGTGAGAACCCATTACTTCAGAAAAACTTTAGAGACGCAGCGAAAGACCATTGTCACATAACTGGAAGGTATCGAGGTGCGGCGCACAACAATTGCAATGTAAAACTCTACATTAACCCAAAAGCAACCCCCATACCTATTGTATTTCACAATCTAAAGGGCTACGACGCGCACCATTTAATGCAAGAGATGTCGCAACTCAATAAGGAGGTTAAATGCATTGCTAATAACATGGAGAAATATATCACATTTTCAGTCGGAGGTCTGCGTTTCATCGACAGCTTGAACTTTTTACAAGGAAGCCTTGATTCACTTGTAAGCGCAACACCAAAGGAGTCATTGAAAATAACATCAACCATTTCAAAAGGCAGCGACCTGCTTTACAAAAAAGGGATCTATCCTTATGAGTACATGGATTCATGGGGGAGATTTAGCGAGACAAAGCTTCCTGACAAAGAGAAGTTTTACAGCAAGCTGAACGACGAGCACATAACAGACGAAGAGTACGCACACGCGCAGACTGTCTGGGAGACTTTTGAACGTAAAACGTTGGGTGATTATCATGATCTTTACGTTAAAACAGATGTTGCCCTGTTGGCAGATGTTTTTGAGAACTTCCGAAATTTATGCCAAGAGCAGTATGGGTTAGATCCAGCTCATTATTGAAAAAGACGGGGGTCGAGCTTGAGTTATTCACAGACATTGATATGTATCTATTTGTGGAAAGGGGAATGCGGGGTGGAATCTCCATGGTAAGCAAGAGATACGCAAAGGCAAACAACCCGTATGTACCTGACTATGACCCAAGCAGACGAAAAAAATATATTATGTATCTTGACGCAAATAATCTTTATGGATGGGCAATGAGCAAGCCACTCCCGAAAAGAGATTTTAAATGGAAACGTGTTATGCCCACTGAGGAAGAAATCATTAAGAAAAAAGAAAACGCAAAGAATGGATGGATTCTTGATGTGGATCTTGAATACCCAAAAGAACTGCATGAAGAACACAACAGCTTTCCCCTTGCCCCTGAAAAAAAGCAGGTTAAAAATGAATGGATGTCGGAATACCAACACAGTTTGATAAAAGACTTGGATCTGAAAACACCAAAATGCAACAAGTTGTTGTTGACTCTTCAAGACAAAAACAATTATGTGGTGCATTACCGAAACTTGCAGTTTTATCTGAAGCAAGGAATGAAACTGAAGCGTGTGAAGAAGGTGTTAGAGTTCGAACAAGAATGCTGGATGGAGCCGTACATCCGGATGAATACAGAATTCAGAAAAAAAGCAAAGAGTGACTTTGAAAAGAACTTTTACAAGCTAATGAATAACTCAGTTTTCGCCAAAACCATGGAAAACCTGCGTAACCGTGTTGACATAAAAATAGTGAGAGGCAATGAGACAGACAAAATAAGGAAATTGGTTGCAAGTCCTTTATACTCAAGGCATGTTATGTTTTCAAACGACTTATTTGGAATCGACATGCGCAAAAGCCGGCTGCTGCTCAACAAGCCTGTCTACACAGGGATGACAATCCTTGACAACAGCAAGATCTTGATGTATGATTTTTTCTACAACGAGCTGAAAAAAAAAATATGGCCCAAAGTGCGAGCTCTTGTACACAGACACCGACCGCCTTCTACTTGAGATTGAAACGGATGACGTCTACAAAGATATCGAAACAAACAAAAATCTATATGATACGAGCGATTACCCGAAGGAGCATCCACTTTATTCAGACGCCAACAAAAAAGTTTTAGGAAAAATGAAAGACGAATGCAATGGAACCACCATAGCAGAGTGTGTCTGTCTGAGATCGAAAATGTACTCGATACTGAAAGGCAATAAAAAAATATATAAAAAAAGCGAAGGGTGTGGAAAACTGTGTCGTCAAGAAACAAATAATGCATGAACAGTACAAGGAAACGCTTTTTGGTAAGAAGCAGTTATGGCATGGAATGAACATTCTTCGAAGCGAGGGACATGAGATCTATGGCATGTATGTTAACAAAAAATCGCTTTCCTCATTTGATTCAAAGCGATGGATAGAAGAAGATGGTATTCATACAAAAGCTTATGGTTATGAACCTGCATTCAAATTTACAGATGCTGAAATTGCCGCAATTGCTGCAGCTGAAGAAGAATTAGAGTTGCTCGGGTGGTAACTCTATGTTTGGAGGGACAACCAAAAGCTCTTCGCGGACAAACCAGCGTTTTGGTCCGTCGAACAAATAATAGATAACCGGTGCGTCTGGTTTTATCATAATTTTTTCAATCTCGTAAACATTCAAAGACCAGATTGGGTCGGTAGCTCTTCGCCGACCACCTTCAAGTTCACCGGGTTGATAAAGATAGCAAACACTCAAACCGGACGGGAGTTTTTTTTCGTTCACACCAACAGGTCTCAAATAAGGTGTTGAGGGTTTGGATGGAACAGTTTTCTTTTTAATAGCATCAACAGGTTTTTGACCAGTCAGTCGAGTGACTTCTTTATTCAAAGCTGAAATAACAGCTGGCAGTCGGGTCACCCACGCAGTGGACCGCTGACCCTCAGGGAGGCGCATTTCAACCCCATATTGGTGTCCAAACAGCCGTTCAGCCAGAGTGCGGTTGAAACTTTCAACGATTGCTTGATCACGGTGAATATCCACACGACCACGTCTTACCTCAACATTATGTTTCGAAAGAAGTTGGTTCACAGCGCCCATAAACTCACGACCAGGATAGAACTGAAGCAGTTTCGGCCACTTCAAAGGACCACGACTATAAACCCGTTCCAGAGCAGCTGCAACTTCCTTAGCCTCTTTTGTGGTCAACGGTTCAGCCTCTTTGTATCGAGAGGCCACATCTACCACCGTGAGAGCATATTTAAAAGTTTTACGGGAGCGTGGTGGGTGATCGTGTGGGAGATACAGAAGATCGGCTTGGTGAACTTTGTTTGGAACAGGAACATCAAATTTCGGTCTTGGAATGTAACGTGGGGCTGGTAAATAAACCTGCCAAAGAGCTTGCTTCATCAACCAGTTTTGAGCCACATCTTCCGAAACTTTTGCTGCCTGGGCTAATTTCTTAATTGCTGCAAACCCTTTCCAGTACCCTTGCGGGCTGTAATAAATTTTTGACAACTTATTTAAAACGCGTGAGCTCATTGTATACTATACACAAAAAAAAATGGACGACCCGTTTGGTTGTTTGCAAGGTGAGAAAATTTCGTCGAAAATAATTCAAGAAATGTTGCAAAAAAGAAATGAAATAAGCCTAGCTGTTATCAAAAAAGATTAATCGTTGTCCTTCATGCGAGGAGCAAATAGTTTATGTGGTGAATGAGTTATGTCTTGCATGTCAAAAATGTGGTAGAGTGATTGAATGTGATGATGATTATGAATATTTTGAAGAAGAAAATTGGAGAAGAAGTTCCGCTGCTCTTCCAACGAATAATGATTATTTAAAAAGTGTTTTGCGAAAATGGAACATTAAAGAAATGTTTTCTTCCAGCGAGGTAGATTTTCTTGGTAACGTTATTGCTCAATTTCAGAAGATGTCCGGCAAGTCAGTGAACTACCCCTATTTTCTGTACAATTATTTTGAAATAGTACCTTCTGAATGTTGGCCTAAGAAAAAAGAAATTATGGAATCTATTTCTAATCACCTTCCAAAGAGCTTAGAAAGTTGGCGGCACGCAAAACAGGAGTTTTATAAATGGTGGTTGAAAACCAATCAAGGTTCTTCATAAACATTTTCATATTTGCCTGTTTTCGGATTTTTCACCAAACGCATGACAGTACCTTTTTTTGGATGAGTCCAACATTTCTTGCTTGTGACACCAGTTGGTCCCATGAAAGCATTTTTCGCAATATCACCTGACCAATACCGATCGAAAACAGGTTTTGTGGAAGGAATTAATTTTTTTGTTACTTTTTCGGCATATTTCGCTACTGATATTTCGATTGCATTTCTTGCAGCCGCATGACCCCACTGTCTCTGTTTGTAAGGAACTGCGTCAAGAGACTTAACCATTTTTTTATCCGCTTTGTGTTTGCATTTTTTGAGATTTTCACCGTATTTTTTTTCACGGTTGGAACAAACATCATAATCGACATCATGTTGCATTGCAATCGCGTCTGTAGCACCTGTGGGTTGTTGATATATTTCAAGAATTTCACCCGTTTCTGGATCGTATTTCACTTGCTTTTCAAGAGGGTTATATGGCCCTGTGAAATTATGTCCTGGCAATGTCCAACCTTTTTTTGGTTTCGGAAATTTACCAATTGCTGCATGTATATCAAAACCACTGCCCTCCACGTTTTCCGGCATAAAACTTGTTTTTGTTATTCCGCAACTAGCGCATTTTGCTTTCAAGAGTTTTTGATTGTTCTTTGTGATTACAACCTTTTCACTTCCCTGTACATTGGGTGTGTTTCGCTTTTCTTTCACACAGTACATTTCCATTGCATATATATTTTAAGAAAAATAATTTTTCACTATTTCCTCATTTTGAAGTAAATCGTTGGAGAACATTTTTAAAATATCGGCAAAACTTGTTCCTTTATTTCTTTCGTTTAAAAAGAGAAGGCAGTAGTAACCACATCTCACACTTTGTTCCCATTGAATTTGGTTATCATTTCTGAAAAAATGTGTCATCCCGTGCATTGACATTTCTTTTTCCCATTCCAAAGGTGGTGGAAGCCCAAATGAATCGAAATACTCATAAGTACCATCATTAGGCCAACAACATACCCAGTGAGTTCCCAAACTTCCAAAATCATCCAAGTTGATAATGCATGGAGAATGAAACAACGGTTTTTTTTCGTTTCTGCTAAAAATACCTTTGATGGGGATTCGTAAAAAGTTGCACCATTTTTTCAAGTCAATGTTGGGTAGAGGTTTATCTTCAAATTTCACTTTTTTTTAAACGATAATAATCCTCCCAAGTTCCATAAAAAGATGGAGGTTGAATTTGCATTCCTTTACCTTTTGGTATTCCTGGTGATCGTCTTGTTCGTGGTGGTGGTTGCGTTTGTATACCTTTTCCACTCTGAGAAGTACTTTGAATCTGTGTCTGGCTTAATTTTATTACCATTCCTAATTTCCCTGCCGCTGATCTTTTTTTCAATCGCGCGATTTGAGTTTCAGTGAGAAGTTCGACACCACGCCCAATTTGGTCTGGTTTAACTTTCAGATTAACAGGTGCCTTCGTAACATAAGCTTTTTGAAGTTTCTTTTTCTGACCATCAGTCAGTGCGATTTTGAATGGATGATAAGTTGTGCTCATTGTGTATATTATATTCAGAATTTTTTTCAATTTTTTGAAACGACAACAAGCTCATTACCAAGTGTTTCTAAAACAAATTCTTCTTCATTTATAACATATGCGTATATAATGTATTGAAGGTTTGCTGTTTCGTTTAATTCATATTCTAAAGTAAGATTAAGGGGATCATTTGTCATAAATTTTTCATTATTTCTTAGATCGAAGTGAATGATCGGGTATAAACTCTCGAAGTTTGCAATCTGTAGCTGAACACCGCTGTTGTAATCATAATTTCTGTAACTATAATTTAACAAATGTTCGTAAATTCTCAATTTGTTTTTGTCTGAGAAATAAACCACAGGGAAAAAATTTTCACCATAATTTAGTCGACATCTCGTTAATTTTGCCGAGTTATCACCATCGATATTAAATGTGTCAAAAAAGTAGGGGTTTTGAGTGTAAGAATTTTTTTTACGATATTGTTGAAAAAACACGAAGACATGTTTTACATTTTTAATTGCAGATGTAAACAAACACGTACCACCAGTATCAGTTCTTGGGGAGCTTTCCATAATTCATTCTTTCAAGAATTTTTTTTCTTTGGTTTTAAAAAATTTTCATTCACAAATTTTTGCCCTTCACCGTGGAAAGATAGTTGTGGAACCCATAACTCAAATTTTTTAACGACAATTCTTCGAGCTGTTCCATCGTTTTGAAAAATAAGTTCTTTATCGTCTTGCAGAGTAATTTCAAACTCAATTTTCATTGGTGGTAAAAGAGTTTCGGAAAGATTTTCGAAAAATGAGTATCTGTTTAAAGGAATTTTTGTCTCAACTATCTTTCCACCATTTGAAAGAAGAGCTCTGTCACGCATTCCAGTATTCGTCGCATTTGCATCAGTAACTGTGGTTTCGTCAACGTCAAGATACCAAAATTGATCTTTTGCCACAGTTCCCGAATAATCGTTTGAATAGTCAAGCAGATTTTTAATGAAAATGCCTTTGTGGATGTTGTTAGACTCAGAAAGTGTTGTCGCCGCTGATGAAACTCTCATGTTTTTTATTAATGAAAAAGAACCATTTATCGGAGCAGATTCAGTGTCAGCTACAATGTTACCTCCATTTGCAGTTGCTTCAAACTTGAAATGAACTAAGAAATAAGCTCTGTACCAGTCATAAAAATGGTTTCTGTCTTCCATTACGAATTTATAACCACTTTTTTCTTGTGGTTGACCATTCCCAGGGTCTACCAACCGTTTTTCACATTCAATACGAATGTCTTCTGATCTTTTGAGGAATTGTGGAGTTCTGTACATGTTGCCAGTATATTAAAAGAAAAAAATTTTTTCTGTGATTAATATTTTGTGAAAATTCGATTTAATTTCACAAGAGCGTCTGATTTTTTTTTTGTTTGGTTAAAATATTTGCAAGTTTCTTTTTCGAATCTTCAGACAACGGTTTTCTTTTTTTTCGCTCTTGAAGTATTTTTCGTATTTGTTTCGAACCTTTTTCAACTCTCTGACCCGCCTTTTCAGCGATTGTTTTTGTGGCTTTTTCGGCAGTTTTCTTTGCCACGTTATTTTCATTGTTTTTGAATACTTTACCGATGTTCATGAAGGTGTCACGGATCACACCCGACCCTTTGTGTTTATATCGATAACGTCCGGTGTTTTTGTCAAAGAATCTTGCCCACTCGCTCGGATGATTCATAACTGTATATTTATACCAAAAAAATCCTTACTCTTCAATTATTAAACTAATTGCAATATCTGTCCCGTTGAGATCCAGGATATTGTTTCTTCCATCTGTCACCCAAACCCTTATTTCTTCAATACAACTTTTATTCACAGGTTGCCACTCAAGTCGACGCGGCTCTTTTCGAAATGGATAGCTAACCTGAAGATCTGCTGTTGAGAAATTGTATAACACATCGCTTGGAACATTGTTTGTTCGGCGTGTGATAAGGTCGCAGTGCAAATAAACCCAATCAACACCTCTTGTGATATTTGGAACTTTCCTTCCGACAACATCTCCACTCAAGGTACTTTTGCCATAACCAAGCAATTCACCGAAATTTCCTTGAGACAAGTCAAGCTCATAATCGTTATGTAGCAAAGTCACAACCCTATAAACTGACATATCGAAATATATGGTGAAAATGTAATCACTGTCTTTGTTTGTCGGGTCTACTTTACCGGTGTGTTGCTGAATGAATGTGTTGATTCTTTTGTAATCATACATTCCATTCGGGAAAGTTAAGGTCTTCCACGCTTGTTCTGTTTTTTTCTTCCAGCGAATTTTGTTGTTGTCGTAACGAGAATCGATGTTATTCCATGAGTAACTCATTGTGATAAGTCTGTTTAGCGCAGCTTTATATTTTCCTTTGCCCAAGTCGATAGGGGGATAAAAATTCACTGTAAAATCGTGTGAAACATTCCGTTCTCCACCTATTTCTAGTTTTGCGAGGCTCGAGTCAAGCAGTATGTCAAAGCTCATTATTGGCGTCTATAATCAGAAATAATTTTTTTCTTTTCCTTTTTATTGATTGTGCCGAGTTCAACTAGTGAATCAAGAAGATATGATACCTGATTTTTAAGTTTTATCGAGTTGTTTCCTGCTTCTATTGATCCTAAACTTAAATCAAGTTGGTTGATCAATTCAGCTTCATCAGCGAAGCCACTTCCTTCGGTTTCCCAATTCTGTTCAGGGAAGTCATCTTCATCGTCAGAAAGTTCAAAAGCGGGTCTTCGGCTGATGACAGCTTTTTCAAGAGGGGTTTTGGAGATTTCTTTTTTTCCTTGTTTTTTTGGTGGTTTCAATTTCGCCTTTTTTTCTTGTAATTGTGTTGATAAAGGTTGTTTCCTTTTAAGTAACTTTTCTGCATGTTCTTGATGTGCCTTAATTGTTTCGAGTTTAAACGCCTCAGCTTCTAGTTCTTCCACATTATATCCATAGTATTTAGATCCTTCACTTTTTACTTTGTAAGTTGGATTACTTCCATGTTTAGCAAGAATACTTTTTACAGTTCTAAGCCGTTTTGATGTTTCTTCCCTTGTTTCATCTTTGGAAGATCCTGGCATAACAGTTTCTTCCATCAAAGGTGGAGGTGGTAATGGAAGATCATCAAATTCTTGATATGGGGGTGGAAGTGATGTTGGTTCTATTGGTGTTGTGGTTGTTGTTGGTGTTGTTGGTGGTGACGGTGCTGGTGTTGGTGCATCCGGTCTGAATTCATCACCAAAAGGGTAAGTTTCGTCAAATTCATCCATTGTGTAATCAGGAACTTCCTGCTCTTCTTCCTCTTCTTCTTCTACATTGTCGCTGCTTTTTCCAAGCCTTTTTGTGATTGGTTTAAAAAACTCTTCTCCTGAAAGCTGACCAAACTCTTTGTTAATTTTATCCATTTTGAATTTTTGGTGAATTTCTTCCGTTTGTTCATCTTGCTTCGACTTTTCTTCAGCCAACTGACGCCATTTTTTGATTGACATTTTTCCAGCGTGAATATATAGAAGCGAAAAAAAAATGAAGATTCCAAATTATGACCCAGGTTCTTCTAAGAGTGACTACAAGCAAGGTCACCCTTGCATGCCAGCAGATGTTTTTCGGATGTTAATTTGTGGACCCAGTAATTCTGGTAAAACAAACACATTACTGATATGCTTTATGAGTTGTTAGAGTATGATAAAATTTACCTCTTTTCAAAAAACCTGCACCAGAACAAATATCAGAATCTTTTGCAGTACTTCGCTGAAGAAGTCAACCCCGACCCCACGGTTGGTTATGAGGTTATTGAGGCCCATGGTGATGAAATCGTTCCACTCGAAGAGCTTCCGGTGGACACCCAAAAAATAGTTGTTTTTGATGATCTTGTTTGTGAAAGCAACCAAAACAGCATCATTAATTATTTTATCAACGGGCGACACAGAAACTGCTGTGTTATTTACCTCACTCAAACTTTTTACAAGGTGCCGAAAAACATTCGTGATAACTGCAGCCATTTTTGTATTTTTAGATTTCTTCCAAGAGAAAACAAACGAATTGCAGACGAAATAGGTGTGGATCATAACGCTTTAGATCGCGCCACCGATAAAAAATATTCTTTCTTTTACTATGACAAACCCCAGAAATTAATGAAAAAAAATTTTGATGAAGATATATAATGGGGTAAATTAACAGTCAAATAGGTGGAACTAGCCAAACAACGACGAGTGAAAGTGAAAAAGTGGGTCCTCCTGGCCCCGAGGGTCCTCCTGGACCCAAGGGTGATAAAGGCCCTGGAGGACCACAGGGTCCTAATGGTCCAAGAGGAGAAAAAGGGCCCGCTGGACCACAAGGTCAGGAGGGAGCACAAGGACCACGGGGTTTAAAAGGCGACAAGGGTGATAAGGGCGACAAGGGCAACAAGGGCGATAAGGGCGATAAAGGTGATCCTGGATCTCGGGGTAGTGTCAGCGGTTCTGCTAATATTGACATGCAAAATAAGTACGATATTTTGCGATTAAAAAGCAACCCTTATCCTGTCCACGGTGATCTGACAAAGGTAATAAACTATCAAGACACGAGAAATATCTTTCTTTCAAAACAGGAAGGCGGGAAAAATGGAAGCGAGCATTGATATGAACAATAATACAATCTACAACGTAAAAGACCCAGTACAGGCAGATCAAGCCACAAACAAAAAGTATGTCGATAATCAGCTTGCGAAAAAATTGGATAAAGGAGCAAATATTGATATGAAAAATAAATCAATTATCAATCTTGATCTTCCATCAAACAAAAGAGACGCTGCATGTGTCGAGTTTGTTAACTACAAAATTGATGACGTAACAAACAAAAAGTTTCTCAAATTTGATGGTACTAACAATATGACTGGAAACTTGAATTTAAACAATAATAAAATTGTTAACTTACAAACCGATTACAAAGACTCAAAATCCGCAGTTAATGTTGATTTTATGCAAAATGAAATAACAACTGTGAGAGATCTTGTCACTCAAAAAATTCATGAATCTCAGATTATTAACTCGGGGCAAAAAAGAGACGCCTTCAGATACTTGATGGAAGACACTGATGAATCTTCGAGTGAAAACAATATCGAGGTTTTGGGTATCAACGATTTTCCCGAGTCTCCACATCAAATAAATAAAAAAGCTTACCAACTTAAACTCTTGTTTGAAAAAGGTTCACCCAACCAGTACCGGTCACGCCTCGGTTTTAACCTATATAAACTTCCGGCCAGTTATTACACAATGGTCGTTGAATGGTTTCCGCCGGAAATGAGTGAGTTGAGTGTGGCAGTGCAAGGCACTACGATTTCAATTTCTAATTATGCAACAAAAACATTCGAAAGGTACACCAAAACAGTCATCAATTTTCACAGATGGGGTAGCTCACCTCCACAATTCCTATCTCTCGATCTACACGGTACAGTTAGTTTTCCATCACTTTTAACAATTGGACATCTTATTGTTTATGGTGTAAAAGAAACAATTTCAAATGTTGACCCAAGTGTCTATGACACCGCTTTTGTTATTGAAAATGGAAAAATGATAATGCAAACAGATTTGTCTTTAAACGGACATAATTTGAGTGGTTCCGTTCATCGCATAAATGGTTTTCATGATAAAAAAGATGGTAATGGTGATTTTTCATTAAATGGTTTTAAAAAAATAATAATGAATAAAAGTAATGTGTTATTAAAGGCAAAAATAATATATGAAACAAACCAAAGTAAATATAATTCTATTAGTCTTTTTTTGAAAAAAGAAGATCCTAATGATTCGGCAAAGTCTTCTGTACATAGGTTCAATTCGACTGATATAAGAAAAAAAGAACAAAACTTCGATATTAATCATGATATAGGAATTTATTATGTAATATCAATGTTTATGACGGATGAAACACAACTATCACATGTAAACGAAAATTTATTATTATTGGTTGAATATAAATAGAAACCCAAACATTTTTACATTTATTATATAGCACAATGCGGGACATTTTCGAATTCAACCATATCGACCAAACACTTTCTACAGAGAAAGTTAAAATTCTGAAAGATTTATACGCTTATTACCATAAGAAACATTATGGCTATGAAAAGTTGCACCGCGGTTTTCGAAGAAAAAATTTTGTTTGTAATCTTTCGGCTGGCAAATTAATTATTAGTGCCGCAGTAGCCGGAGGAATAACGTTGAACCCTGTTGTCATGGCAACTTTAACTGGTGTTGGTCTTACTTTGAAAGCGGTCGCTAGCCTTAAGAAATACGATAAGAAAACAGAACAAGCAAATTTTGCCCGTATCGAATACCAAAAAATCCTTGATGAGATTCGCTTTTACCTCAGAGGCAAAATTTTCGATGAAAAGTCCTTTCTTGATAGATTAAAAATGAAAGATAATTTCGTCACTGATCATTGTATGGAGATTCCGCCATCTATTTCTGAAAAGTACGATAAAAAATTCGCTCAATTGTAGATTTTTAAAGTAATTATATACGCTAACAAAATGATTGCACTTCTTGCAACTATTTGTTATTGGTTTTTTGAACTTCTCACTCCTCCTGGTATTAGACAAATACGATACATTACTCGTGAGTGTGTTTCAAAAATAATGTTACCAACTCGTGATGAAGATGGCTACCCAATTTCAGGCTATGATGTGGTTCCATAATAAGACTTGTCACAAAAATCGAAAAAAAGACGGACACACGTGACGTTGCGTGACGTTGTGTGACGGGTCATGAAAAAGGACAAACCCCTTGTCGGGGTGCTTCGTCCCTCGATCCCCAATCCTTTGATCCGATCCGCGATCCTATTTTCCCTTTTATGATAATCTGGGTAACTCTTTTTGAGCCTAAAATGGCTCCAAGTGTTTGTGTTCCACGGTGTGGGGCTTATGCAAATCAAAAAGAATAAAGAGAATATTTTTTGTGTCCCACGGTGTGGGAATTTTATTTAGAACTCTTCAAATTAAGCCTTAATTATTACACTTAATTTCACTAATGTTTTACATTATTTCGAATAAAAACCAGAAGACTTTATTTAATATAAAATTAATGACGTCATATAAAAAAGTGGGAAACGCTGTTGCCCATAAATTAATTGACTTGATATATAAATAATGATGTCATATTAAAAAGTGGGAAACGCTGTTGCCCATAAATTAATTGCCTTGATATAAAATTAATGATGTCATATAAAAAAGTGGGAAACGCTGTTGCCCGTAAATTAATTGCCTTGATATAAAATTAATGACGTCATATAAAAAAGTGGAAACGCTGTTGCCCATAAATTGTCTACATTGAGTCACGTTGTTCAGCAGAATAACGACATTAAAATCTCTCTCAGCTGAGTCAAGTCCACGTAATGTGTTTAAACATGTCTCTCCATTGTGTAAAATGAGTTCTATTCCTGATTAATCCTTAAATTGCTTAGAACTTTGAATACTGTCTCTCAGTTTTTGTTTTACACTCCCAACATTGTTGGATGTTGATGTTCTTTCTTTCGGCTTTAAAACCAAATCAGGCAACAGCTCTTCAGTGAGGTGTAGTTCAGGGTAAATCCTTACAGTCTTCGAATAGCGATGCATTTGAAGCATTCGTGAACGCATCTCTCAGTTTCCCAAGATCGGTTTGAAGGGATAAAAACCGCGTCTTGCCCATTTTTGTTCTAACCGACTGACAAGAATTGTCTATTCCCTCGAAAAATGTAACAACTGAATAGATTTTTAAGTATGTTGTATTAATATTGTGCTTGTTTCCATAGAAACGCAGGTTATTTCCCTCATTTATTTGATGACTCATTTTCAAAGCATCTCAAGAACGTTCCAGAACCATTCAGTAGAAAGCTTGCCTGAACTTGCCCTCATAACGTCATCGCTTGTTTGGGGCAATGTGTTAAATATATTGAACCTGTCTCTTCTGAGAAAAATGACACGCAACGATTCCGCTTCACAGAATTTCACCTCGAGCAGAAAAGTACACGCTATTAAACAAATGTATCTTCAACGCATCTCTCTTACTATGGATGTCTGTACAGATCAACAAGCGATCTCACAAGACTGGCCAACAGAGGAAAGTTTTGAAAGAAAAGAAATTTTAAAATGGCGGGATATTTCAGACGCTATTTACAAAATTAAAAAAGTTAAATATAGAAAAGGTAAATATGGGGATTCAGCTATTTTAACTTTAGAAACAAGAAATGGCGATGAGTTTTGTGTGTGGGCCCCTAAACGACTTTCAGAAGACCTGATGGAAGATGATTATTATCAATTTGTCTACAAAATAGGTCTCAAAACTTCTGCTGACGGTAATGAATATTTTGATTATGAATTAATGCAACCTGTCTGTTTTTCAAGCTTGAGTTGTTAGGGGGTTTCCCTTCAATGTTTGTACAAGAATATAAATTACGTCATTGCCTGCGGGTTTCACCGAACCGCGAAGTCACGCGCCATAAACACAACTTAAGGACTGTGGTCCTCTTCCCATATATCCGTGCAATAATAAACTAGAGTTATATCATATATCGGGACAGAAATAGTTATTTCATGTAAGATTTCTTCTTGTTTATAACAAGGGTAACAACACCCTCCACAACAACAATGCATATAGGCAACACACACTATAATATGTACAAGGCGCTCCATTTCAGGACAGAAAGGTTGTATTAAAAGCTCATTGTGAACCAGGTTCCAACCCAAAGCCTCTCGCTCTTTTAGTTTTATGGCGAGGTAATGTTTATAAATTATCTCACATAACTCTGGTGGTAGGTTTTGTATTGCTTCGGTAATCTGACAGTTGTTGAACCCGGCAGCCATCAAATTTGACTCACAAATATCTAATCAGATAAAAAAAAATGTGCGTGTGTGTTAAGTTATGTTTTCTTTTTTTTCGGTTGTTAAGTAGTATATCATAGATTAAATGAATAATACCTGTTTATCAGTGGTTAATATTCGAATTTTAATTCGTTATATCCGCTGTGCCAATCGTAAGTATCAGAGCACATCTTTACTAAAGGTATATTCTCAATCGGAAGAGTGTATAACAGTTTATGTTTGATTCCTTCCTTAAAACAAGGGTAACAAAGACCTTCCCAGCGACAGTCTATATAATCTAAACATATAATTATACACACAAGTTGCTGCCAGTTATGACAGAAAGGTTGTTTTAATAACTCATTGTGTACCTCTTTCCAGGACGAATATCTTGCAACAGACATTTTGGATTCTGTAACACTTTTGATATAATAACAAACCACAAATCTCTAAATGAAAAAAATTTTTGGAATTCTGTGACAGTTTACAACAAAAAAACTTGTAAAATTTATTATTAAGGGTTTTTTAAGTGATGCAATAACATTCTTTCCACCTTTTCCACCTGTATAAACCGGTTTTTGTGTTATCGGTATAAAAACGGAAATAGAACTCTCAGTTATAAAACTTTTCTCTTTCACCAATGTGGAAAAATTGTTTCATATGTGAGCGTCTTAAAAATTGGAAATAAATCTCCCAATAACAAAGCTGTTACAGAACCCCCATTTTACTATACTACTTGGTGGAAAACCAAATGAATCGAAATACTCGTAAGTACCTTTGTATTTGGCAGGCCAACAACATACCCAGTGAGTTCCGAAACTTCCAAAATCATCTAAATTTATAATGCGTGGGGAATGAAACAAGGGTTTTACTTCGTTTCTGCTGAAAATACCTTTTAATGGCATTCGTAAAAGGTTGCACCATTTTCTGAGGTCAATGTTGGATAGAGGTTTATCTTCAAATTTCAGCTTTTTTTCAAATAATAATTCCCAAGTTCCAAAAAAAGGTGGAGGTCGAATTTGCATTCCTTTACCTTTAGGAGGTGGTGGTAAAGGTGGTGTTCGTCGTTGTCGTGAGCGTGGTGGTTGAGTTTGCAGACCTTTTCCGATTATTTTTCGGACTAAATCAAGGGCCAAAGGTACTCCGATAGACGCCAACATACCAAGGAAGCCGCCGTATTGTGCGCCGCCTCCTTTTACTAAACCTTTTCCAACAAGATATTGTTCCGCCGCCTTTTTCTGAATAGGAGTCATTTGCTGGACAAGTTTATAAAGCTCAATTTCCTTCAGCCCAAAACCCTTTCCGAATATCTTTTTCAGCACCTTTTCAGCACCGAAACTCAAACCTGCACTTGCTAATTCCCCAAGGGCTGGCTTTATCAAAGGTCGTGCCAAACCTAGCATAGCAGAAAACAAACTTCCACCACGCTGCGCAGTATTTTGAATCTGGGTCTGGCTTAATTTTATTTCCATTCCTTTCCCTGCCGCTGCAGTTTTCTTCAGTCGCGAGATTTGAGTAGCAGTGAGAAGTAGTTCGTCACCGCGTCCAATTTGGCCTGGTTTAACTCTCAGAGTAACAGCTGTCTTCGAAACATAAGCTTTTTGAAGTTTCTTTTTCTGACCATCAGTCAGTGCAATTTTATATGGAAGATAAGTTGTGCTCATCGTGCATGTATATTATATTCAGAATTTTTTTTATTTGTCTAGACGGCGACAAGCTCATTACCAATTTGCTTCAGCACGAATTCTTTTTCATTTAAAACCAAGGTGAAGATCATATAATCTTAAGCGTTAGCGGCTTCATTTAGTCTGTAATGGAATTCGAGCTTTTTTGAGTCGCCTGTCACACTTTCTATGGTGTTGTAGATAATTGGGTACAACTTCTCAAAATTGGCAAGCTGCAGCTGAACGCCGGTGTTGTAGTCATTCTTTCTGCATCTGAAATTGATCAAATCATTCAAAATTCTTATTTTAAAATCATGGTAGTAATCAAGCTCAGGGTAAAATTTTGTGCTGTACTGAAGGCGGCAAGTGTCCAATCTTGCTGAGTCACCACCATCGATATCAAATGTGTCAAAGATATAAGGGTTTTGTGTATAAGAATTTTGTTTCTGACTTTGTTGGAGGAATGCAAAGACATGCTTGGGGTTCTTTTACCCCAGGTGTCATCAACCACATACCATTCGCATCCCCTCGGGAGCTGCTGCTATGCAAATTTTCATTCAGGTATTTCCATTGGGTTGGTTTCAAGAAATTTTCATTGGCCAGGGTCTGTCCTTTACCAGTTAAATGTAATTGTGGGACCCACAACTCAAATTTACGGACAACAATTCTTCGAGCTGTTCCATCGTTTTGGAAAATCATTTCTTCGTCTTTTTGCAGAATAATTTCAAACTCAAGTTGTAACGGTGGCAGCAGCCCGTCGGAAAGACTTTCGAAGAAGGAGTATCTGTTCAAAGGGGTAATGGTCTTAACTATCTTACCTTCATGTGATAGAAGCGCCCTTGCTCGCATTCCAAGGTTCGTCGCATTGTTATCAGTCACTGTGGTGGCGTCAGAGTCAAGATACCAAAACTGGTTTTTTGCCACGCTTCTCGAAAAATCGTCAGAAAAATCAAGCAGATTTTTGATGAAAATGCCTTTGTGGATATTGTCCGCCTTGTACAGTTTTTTTCCCGCTGAACTTAGTTTCAAACTTTTGATCAATGAGAAAGAACCGTTGATCGGAGCTGATTCAGTGTCAGCACCAATGTTGGCTCCGTTTGCTACAGCTTCAAACTTAAAATCGACGCCGAAATAAGCGTTGTACCAGTCATAAAAAGTGTCTCGGTCTCTTACGGTAAATTTGTAGCCCGACTTTGTTTGATACTGGGTATTTCCAGGGAAGGTGAGCGGGGTGTCTAAATTAATTTGAACGTAAGTAGTATTCTCGAGGTATGGTTGACTTCTGAACATGTTGACAAGAGTTTATATTAATAGAAAAAATTTCTTTGTTTAAATTTCGTTTGCTAAAATTCGATTTAATTTCACAAGGGCGTCATCTAATTTTTTTGGCACTTGGTTTTGCAAAATATTTGCAAGTTTCTTTCTTGCATCCGGTGACACCGGTTTTTGTTTTTGTTTTTTGCTTTTTTCGCTTTTGTATTATTTTCTATTTGTTTCAAACCTTTTTCAACAGCAAGTTCACCAACTTTCTGACCCGCTTTTTCAGCGATTGTTTTTGTGGCTTTTTCGGCAGTTTTCTTTGCCACGTTCTTTACAGTGCCTTTGAATACTTTACCGATGGTCATGAGGGTGTTATGGATCACACCCGACCCTTTGTATTTAACGTCCGGTGTTTTCGTCAAAAAATCTTGCCCACTCGCTCGGATGATTCATAATTGTATATTTATACCTACAAAATCCTTACTCTTTTTCAATCATTAAGCTAATTGCAATGTCTGTCCCGTTGAGATCCAGGATATTGTTTCTTCCGTCTGTCACCCAAACCCTTATTTCATTAATATAACTTTTATTCACAGGATGCCAATTAAGCCGACGCAGCTCTTTTTGAAACGGATAACTAGCCTGAAGCCCTGTTGTTGAGAAACTGTATAACACATCGCTTGGAACATTGTTTGTTCGGCGTGTGATAAGATCGCAGTGCAAATACACCCAATCAACACCTCGTGATATTTGGAACGAATTTTCCGACATAGCCTTTTTTTCCTGTCAAGATTTTTTTCTCATAACCTTGATGTGCCTTAATGGTCTCAAGTTTGTATTCCTCTTCTTTTAGTCTTTCCAAATCATATCCATAGTATTTAGATCCTTTACTTTTTACTTTGTAAGTTGGGTCACTTCCATATTTGGCAAGAATACGTTTAACACTTCCAAGCCGATTTGTTGTTTCTTCCTTTGTTTCATCTTTGGAAGATCCCGGCATAACAGTTTCTTCCATCAAAGATGGAGGTGGTAATGGAAGATCATCAAATTCTTGATATGGGGGTGGTGGTGGTGTTGTTTTTGGTGCATCCGGTCTGAATTCAACAGGAACTTCCTGCTCTTCTTCTTCTTCTTCTTCTTCTTCTTCTTCTTCTTTTTCTTTTTTTTCTTCTTCTGCAATGGCGCTGCTCTTTTCATCAAGCCTTTTTGTAATTGGTTTAAAAAGCTCTTCTCCTGAAAGCTGACTAAACTCTTTGTTAATTTCGTTCATTCTAAATTTTTGGTGAATTTCTTGTATTTGCTGATCGACCGCCGACTTTTCTTCAGCCAACTGATGCCACTTTTTTATTGACATATTTTTCCAGCGTTGATATATAAAAACAAAAAAAAATGAAGTTTGTAAATTTTGACCAAGGTTCTTCCAAGAGTAATTACAAGCAAGGCCACCCTTGCATGCCAGAAGATGTTTTCCAAATGCTAATTTGTGGACCAAGTAATTCTGGCAAAACAAACATACTACTGCATATGTTTTATGAGTTATTGCTGTTTGATAAAATCTACCTCTTCTCAAAAAACCTGCACCAGGATAAATATCAGTCTCTTTTTCAGTACTTTGCTGAAAATATCAACCCTGAGGTTGGTTATGAAGTTATCGAGGCCCATAGTGATGAAATTATTCCACTCAAAGAGCTTCCGGTGGACAACCAAAAAATAGTTGTTTTTGATGATATTGTTTGTGAAAGCAACCAGAACAGCATCATTAATTATTTTTACAACGGGCGGCACAAAAACTGCTGCGTTATTTATCTCATTCAAAATTTTTACAAGGTGCCGAAAAACATCCGTGATAACTGCAGCCATTTTTGTATTTTAAATTTTCATCCAAGAGAAAACAAACGGATTGCAGACGAGCTAGGTGTGGATCGTGATATTTTAGATAGCGCCACTAATGAAGACTATTCTTTCTTTTACTATGACAAGCGCCGAAAATTAATGAAAAAAAATTTTGACGAAGATATATAATGGGGTATATCAGCAGCCAAATAGGCGGAACTACAAACCAAACAACAAGTCAAACGACCGGTCCTCCTGGCCCAGGGGGTCCTCCTGGCCCCGAGGGTCCTCCTGGGCCGAAGGGTGACAAAGGCCCAGCGGGACCACAAGGTCCTTATGGACCGAGGGGTGAAAAAGGTCCCACGGGACCACAAGGTCCGATTGGTCCCCAAGGTCAGAAAGGGTCACAAGGACCCCAGGGTCAAAAAGGCGACAAAGGTGATCCTGGGCCTCAGGGTAGTGCCAGCGGTTCTGCTGATATTGACATGCAAAATAAGTACGATATTTTGCGATTAAAAAGCAACCCTTATCCTGTCCACGGTGATCTGACAAAGGTAATAAACTATCAAGACACGAGAAATATCTTTCTTTCAAAAAAGGAAGGCGGGAAAATGGAAGCGAGCATTGATATGAATAATTATGCAATCTACAACGTAAAAGACCCAGAACAAGTAGATCAAGCCACAAACAAAAAGTATGTCGATAATCAGCTTGTAAAAAAACTGGATAAAGCAACCGATATTGATATGAAAAATAACTCGATTATCAATCTTGATCTTCCATCAAACAAAAGAGACGCCGCATGTGTCGAGTTTGTTAACTACAGAATTGAAGAGATAACACAAAAAAAGTTTCTCAGATTTGATGGGACAAATAGTATGACTGGAATTGAACTTAAATAATAATAAAATTGTTAACTTACAAACCGATGGCAAAGATCAGAAATCTGCAGTTAATGTTGATTTTATGTTAAATGAAATAACATCTATGAGAGATTTTGTCAGTCAATCAATTCATAAATCCCATATCACTAGTTCGACACAAAAAAAGGACGCCTTCAGATACTTGATGGAAAACAGTGATGAATCTTCGAGTGAAAATAATATTGAGGTTTTGGGTATCAACGATTTTCCTGATTCTCCACATCAAATAAATAAAAAAGCTTACTCTCTCAAACTCCTGTTTGAAAAAGGCTCACCCAACCAGTACCAGTCACGCCTCGGTTTTAACCTATATAAATTCCGGTCGGTTACTACACTATGGTTGTTGAATGGTTTCCACCAGAAATGAATGAGGTGAGTGTAACACCACAAGCTACGACAATTTCAATTTCTAATCATACAACCAAAACATTCGAAAAGTACACCAAAACAGTTATCCATTTTCACAGATGGGGTAGCTCACCCCCGCAATACATATATCTCGATCTGCACGGCACGATCCGTAATCCATCATTAATGACAATTGGTCATCTAATTGTTTATGGTGTTAAAGAAACAATTTCAAACGTTGATCCAAGTGTCTATGACACCGCTTTTGTTATTGAAAATGGGCAAATGGTAATGCAAACAGATTTGTCTTTAAACGGTCATAATTTGAGTGGTTCCATTCATCGCATAAATGGCATTTTAAATACGAAAAATGGTAACATATTTTTATTAAATGGTTGTGATGAAATAATCATGAATCGGGATAATCGTTTATTAAACATAAAAGTAATGTATACAAGCGAAAAAAGACAATATACATCTATTTCCTTAGAAATAACATATAAACTTACATCATTTATGATTGCTTCACAAACTTTAAATTCAACCGAAACAACTAAAACGCAGACAATTAATATTGACCACATTTATAAGTCTTGTTGTTCCATGTTTATAAAACTGAATTCAGTTGCGAAAGATGAAAAACTCTTAATGTTGCTTGAATATATATAGTAACACAAACGTTTTTTTATATATTATATATAACATAATGCGAGACATTTTCGAATTCAACCATATCGACCAAACACTTTCTGAAGAGAAAGTTAAAAAAATGAAAGATTTATATGCTTATTACCACAAGAAACATTATGGCTATGAAAAGTACCGCGGTTTTCGAAGAAAAAATTTTGTTTGTAATCTTTCAGCTGGCAAATTAATTATTAGTGCCGCAGTAGCCGGAGGAATTACGTTGAACCCTGTTGTCATTGCAACTTTAACAGGGGTCGGTCTTATTTTAAAAGCAGTGGCAAGCCTTAAGAAATACGATAAGAAAACAGAACAAGCAAATTTTGCCCGTATCGAATACCAAAAAATCCTTGATGAGATTCGCTTTTACCTCAGAGGCGAAGCTTTCGACGAAAAGGTCTTTCTTGATAGATTGAAAATGATAGATAATTTCGTCACTGATCATTGTATGGAAATTCCGCCATCTATTTCTGAAAAGTATGAAGAAACATTCGCTCCGTTGTAGATTTTCAAAGTAATTATATACGCTTACAAAATGATTGCAACTTTGCAAGCTATTTGTTATTTGGCTTTTTTTGAACTTCTTTCACCGCCCGAAATGAAACAAATACGATTTATTACTCGTGAGTGTGTTTCAAAAATATTGTTACCAACTCGTGACAAAGATGGCTACCCCATTTCAGGACTAGATGTGGTTCCATAAAACGATTTTTTCCTCATAACGTTTCTCCTCGAGCAGAAAAAGAACATCTAATTAAACAAATGTATATTCAATGTATCTTACCATGGATGTCTGTACAGATCAACAAACGATGATACAAGACTGGCCAACAGTCAGGAAAGTTTTGAAAGAAAAGAAATTTTAAAATGGCGGGATATTTCAGACACTATTTACAAAATTAAAAAAATTCAACACAGGAAAGGTAAATTTGGGAATTCAGCTACTTTAACTTTAGAAACAAAGAATGGAGATGATTTTTGTGTGTGGGCCCCTAAACGCCTTACAGAAGACCTGCTGGAAGATGATTATTATCAATTTGTCTACAAAATAGGTCTCAAAACGTCTGCTGACGGTAATGAATATTTTGATTATGAATTAATGTAATCATGTCTGTGTAAGCTTATATTGATTACGACTTCATTGGACCGCGAAGTCACGCGCCTGTAAACACAATTTGGGAAAAACCCCGATCGGAGATAAGAGATTATGTCACAGATATTTTGAAAATAAATATCATGTGAATAGTCACTGAGACAAAAGCCGTTTCACGTGCAAAACAAAAGAATACATACCAAATCTCCCTGGCAACTAACTGTTTGAAAAGTAAATAAAAAATCTATTTATACTTTTTCAGTCGCCAGGGAGATTTGGTATGTATTCTTTTGTTTTACACGTGAAAAGTTCTTGTCTTTTTTTTCGTTTCACGTGAGCTGTCTGTTATAAAAGGGCCACCGGTTTAAACTTGTTCATTAGACCATTTCGATGTATTTAAATTCAGCCTTGGCTCAGCGTGCGAAAACAATATTTAATCATCCTCTTCCCAAAAACGAATAAATACTCGTTGCATGGTAAGTTGATATGATGAATAACTCCATTTTCATAACAAATTGAACATACCCCGGTTGATTCAGCATTTATGTTATAAAAGTTACTAAACGTCCATACATTAACGATTCGTTGGCGCTCTTCACAAAACGGCGCATCGAGAATATCCTCATGAATTTCTTTCCAACCCCTTGCTAATTCGTTATATGCGCTGTGCCGGTCGTAAGTATCAGAGCAAATCTTTACTAAAGGTATATTCTCGATCGGAGGAGTGTACAACAGTTTATGTTTGATTCCTTGCTTAAAACAGGGGTAACAAAGCCCTTCCCAGCGGCAGTTATTATACTCAAAGCATATTATTATACGCACAAGTTGCTGCCTGTTATGACAGAAAGATTGTTTTGATAACTCATTGTGTACCTCTTTCCAACCAAAAGCTGTTCGTTGCTTTATTTCCATGGTAAGATATGTAATGCTCTAATTGAGAAACTTTTGATATAATACAAGATTTGTGTTTATCTAATTGAAAAATAATTACGAGATGCTTCGTTTTAATTTTTTCTTCTTTTTTTGAATGCTGGGTGGTTTAAAACAGGAAAATATGGGTGTAGGAATGAGGTGGTATTTACTCCTTGTTCAGTAGTAATAGATGAATTAAATGAATACAACCTGATCCTCAGAGTATTATTTTCGTGTTTTAAACCTCCCACCGTAATAACCGAGCGAGCGAGCGAGCGAGGTTATTACGGTGGGAGGTTTAAAACGCGAAAATAATACTCTGAGGATCAGGTGGTATTCATTTAATTCATCTATTACTACTGGTTTGTTTTCCCTTAAAGAATTCCTTTGATTTCTTTGTGTTGGTGTTCTTAGGGGGCATATTCTCTTTGAGAAAAGGTGTGTAGGCATATTCTCTTTGACAAAAGGTGTGTAGTCTGATTTTTAGCACCTCTTTGAGTAAACAAATCAAAATCCCCGTGAAACATCTGTATCAATTTTCGCGGATCAGTTTTTTTTGCGGAATTGTAGAAGAAAGATCTCGAAAATGAAAACCCGCAAAAATTTTACACCATACCGTAACCTTTGAATTCTCCTACAACTCTTACATGTTCAATGTTTTGCAATAATAAAAGGCGTGCAATTATAAAGTTGCGTTATCTGTACATCTCCACGTTAGGATCGGACAGACTAACATTTCAACATATATTTGCATAATTTACATGGAAAATAAGGCAATGTTGTAAAAGCGTGAAACGGTCGAAAACTTTTCAAAACAGTTGATCGTAATCCCCCCCCCCCTCTCAAGGTGGCGTTGTTACATGACAGGGCTAACAGATTCAAAGCAGGCTATCAAAGTGAAATGACCTGGTAAACTTTCTCCGATCCCCAGGGAAAATAAGGCGAAACATAAGCTCCCTTTTGTCCCCGTCCCTAAAAAAAATATCATACCCTTGAGAGCCCTTCCTACAACAAAAGATCACTGTCGTACGGTGAACCTAGTTTATGTTTGACTTGTTTTCAATTTCTATTTTTTATTTTCCAGATGTAGCCCCAGTAGAGATTCGAGCACAAGGACAACGAGCGAAGCTGCTCTATCAAAAGGCTTTAAGGGGTGGATCCGTAAATGTCTACCGTGGTCGAATATTACTAATTGGCCAAGATCGTGCTGGTAAAACTAGTTTGAAGAAGTCGCTTTTGGGTTTGCCATTCGACCCTAAAGAACAGAGTACTGACGGAATTGCGGTCGATCCTTCGAAATGTGAAGTTGAAGTCGATCAAGTTAAAACCTGGCAATCAACCAGCGAAAAAAATACGGTATTGTCTGACGTTTCTAGAGGCATTTCAAGGTTGTTAGCTGAAGAACGGTATCTCGAGGTACTAAGCGACGTAAAGCAAGATTCATCGACGAAAGAACCCAAAATGGAATCTGTTAGCTCAGCTGATGCAGGATTTCCCATGGCTAAGGTTTGTACATGATTGCAGCTAGCTCCTTCATCTCGCACCACAAATATGTTTCTTTGTCTATCTTGCTGGTTTCTTTAAGGAAGAGAAAACTACAATAAAGGACAAAATGTTGAGACAGTTTCATCTCAAAAGGTGTTTTTTAATCTATATTATTGAGCGATGTCCTTTGTTAAGGGTACGACGTTAAGTAGGAAAGGAGTAGGCAGGAAAAGACATACCAAACGGTCCCTTTGCCAAGTGCCCCAAGTGTGTTTTTCTCTCATTGTATTTTTGACTTTCACTTGTGGTTTTAAAGTAAAAATATAGCTTCATTTCAGCATCAAAACTATCCATCTGTTACTATGGGCAAATGAATAAAGAATAAAAATGTTACTGAAAATTTTGTTTGAGAAAGCCCATGAAGAGGAACAAAATTCCTTTATAAGCTAGCGAGAAGAAAGAACCACCTGAACATAGGCTACCGTTTTCTTTGGAATAAACAAATGCAATGCCGAGATGTTGTGATGCCAAAAGGCAGGTCGTTCTCTACAAAAAGTGTTTTTCTAAGTGTTCGGCTTTGAGAAACTTAAGTACATTGTAAACGTAAATCAGAAGTTTCTTTAACCGTAGCTCCTGCAGACGTTAGTGTAGTCCTAATATATAGATTTAGCCAAGCCTAAAAGCGGAACTCCAATTTTTATTTATTTATTTATTATTTTATTATTATCATTGTTATTATTATTATTATTGTTGTTGTTGTTGTTACCTGACAGCAATATTATATTTTAGTTAATTATTAGTAAATACACCCCTCATCAAATTAGAACCTGCATACCTGCCAACCTTATAAAATCAGAAATAGGGATCACCCCCCCCCCCACCACACTCACCCCACACCCCAGTCCTGGGTTAGTGCCCTGCCTCCCAACACTGAGCAGGGTCCAGGATGCTCCAGGGTTTTTGCATTAATTCTTAAAAATATTGTCTGTACTGTACTGTTTTACCATTAGAATTCTAAGGTGTTGATTAATGGTCTCAAACACCACATGTATTGCACAAAACAATGGGATGTAGAAGAGTCAAGACTAATTCTTTAACAACCCAGTTCCAAATTGTCTTTTTTTCTTGAAAATCGGAGTGTCCCGATTTTTTAGGTTTTGAAACTCAAAAATTGGGACAATTCCCATTAAATCGGGACGGATGGCAGGTACGAACCTGTTTTACAAAATTCTAAATAAGCCCCAGCTTTAGGTTTTAAACTTAAATATTGGGCACAATAATTATTTTTGTTCACCTTGCCTCGGTCTTTTATCTGCCACAAGTCTACGGTTTAATTTATTTACATTTTTGCAGAGTTGTTGGAGGGGAGAAATTGTATAGACAATGTACTAATTGAAGAATACCTCCACCTTATTGGATGGTTTGACAGATAAGTTGTGTAGTATGGTGCGAGAAAAAATTGCAAGCAATGAGTAAAATGTCCTCGAGTATTATCTGTAAAACCATTGAATGGTATTTATTATTCCACTACAATATTTGCCTATCATTTTAAACGATTTATTCAATGAGTGATTTGAAACTGGGACACTACAGTGCAATACGCTTCTACAGTGTAATACACTCTCATACTCTCATGTGTTTTCTCCTTATATGGTAAACTGATGCTATAGTGGAATAAAAATGTACCTTGTTTACTCTTATTGGTGCCCAGGGACTATTATATTAAAATCAATCTCTTTACATGTAAGTACCCATCAGTCATCAATCAACCACTCAAACCACTTAGTTGATAAATCAGTCAATTAAAAATCAATTAATCAATTAACCAATCTGTTACTAACAGTGTTGCCAATGCGAATAAAAAATGGTCCAATAATCACTAGTGACTTAATTTGATGCACAGCTTATGACTCACTCTGTTACTACCCCTGACCGTGATGGTGGTAAATCTTGTGGTTTAATTTGTTTTTGGTTTGATCGTTAGCCTTTACACTGCATCTAATGTCACCAATGAGCAATGTTACTGATTGTCATAATCTGGTAGCAAAGAAACACAAAAAGAAAGGCCTCTTCATAAATCATTTCAGAATAGTCAGAAACCTATCAGGTAATGAACTGACAAGAGGGGATCAGACTGTGGTGAATCTGTCATTTGAAATAGTTTTCCGTGTCAAGTGAATTCAATCAAATAAGTCTGAATCACCGTTCCTGGGAAGTTTATTGTGTGTTTGTGGGGGGGGGGGAGTAGGGTTACTCCCAAATAAATGTTACTGGTGTATGGATGTGTTACTGAGGGAACACAAAGTGTACGTGTGGATGCAGTCAAACTAATCACCAACATCAAAACACTTAGCAGAAAAAGACAAAAAAATATAAAACATTTTTTCCAAAACTGCTCTTCAATTTTTTTTATTTAAATTGATAATATCTGCCTGGGAACATACATGTAGCTAAGAGTACAAGTTTATTACATTGTAACTAAAGCCTTACAATAAACTGCCATATTTTTCTGACATCAGGTTGATGGGATAAAAACCTGTATAGAAAACAAAGCAGATTTTAATTATCTCAATTGCCAAAAGTAAGCCCATAGGTTTAGGGAGGTTCTAAGGACATTTGCGTTATTTTTCTCTGCGCATCCATATTGCGCTCCCAATTCACCTGGCAATGTCATGCCACGTCATGCACTGAGCACGCACGCTCACATGAAAAACTACCCCAATTTTTTAACATATTTGTTTTGAGCATGTGCATTTAAATAAGTGGCATTAAAGCGTTCCAAGCTGGAGGATAAAAGGTAAACTGCATTTTTACTAGAGATGGTTGGTCCCTTTCAGACCGGTCTCATGTAAACAAATTGTACCAGTGTGAGTTTCCACCACTTTAATAAAATCAGGGTTTTACTGCCCCTGGGTATCTGAGGATGTTGTTAAACATTTCGAGAGCTGCTCAACTTCAGTCTGAGGGGGTGTTTACATGACACCAGTACACTGTATGGTTTTCATTCTGATACAAGTTCACCCCAGTTCCCTCTTGCTTCTCTGTATTTGTTACATGATTACAGCACAAAATCTCGTAACAGTGCGAGTCATACCTGGATGAGTTCATACCGGTATCATGTAAACATGGTTTAACTGTTTGATTCATTCTGCGTTAAGTTAATTA
This sequence comes from Siderastrea radians, assembly GCA_964017195.1. Taxonomy (NCBI): domain Eukaryota; kingdom Metazoa; phylum Cnidaria; class Anthozoa; order Scleractinia; family Rhizangiidae; genus Siderastrea; species Siderastrea radians. The sequence goes on from OZ024900.1 coordinate 23,700,984, forward strand.
ACCAAATAACCATCCAGAATAAATAACACATCACCGTGAAAAAAGGATTTTGTAACTTGAGGGAGGGAGATTCTTAACTACAGATCTTGCACTGTTGCTAAGGGACTTTTGTGGATGGTATGAATTCCACAACTCGACATTGCGCGTGCATAACTAGTACCAGTCCCCAACCGCACATTAAAAAGAAAATCGGTAAAACTAAGAGGACACTAGTAAAGTTCCGATTTTTTTGCAAATCACCCCACCCTTCTTTATAATCCGAAGCATGCAATTACTGTTTTCACAAAGAATAGAAGAACAACAGCACAAAAATGTATAAAGATACGTGCTTGTGCAATCATAACTTTTATAACAGGGCATCTGACAGGATGCGGTGGTGCGGATCCGCATAATTCTTTAACGTCCGCATCTTCCGCATTTTCAGAGCATTTTCCGCATAAAACAGAAAGATTTGCCTAACATTGGTGACAAAGCAGCTGCTTTTCATCCTCACAAACATACTTGTAAAAGCCGAAGACATCGATTATTTTGAAGCAGTTTTCTTCCTAAACACCGACAAAAACACGCCGCTTCGTTCGCGAGCAATTTTTAACTTCCAGGTGTTCCACGCGTCTTTTGGCGATGAGCCTGGGTACTAGTTTTGTTCTTACACTGATTTCTATTGGATGAAAAGCATTGACGTTTCAGCGAATAACAGTAATTGATAAGAAACTGCGTTTGACTTCTATTTGCACCAGGAAACTTGAACACTTCTTTTTTTGTTCGTTCGTCGTCTCACAGAATCACCTTGCCTTTTAACCTAATCTTATAGTAAGGATAAATTTAAAGAGACGAAGAAGAAAAAGGATCCTCACTAAGCAGTTTACATAACAGAAAAACAGTGGAAAGACACAATTATCAATGTTACAAATTGTTTAAATTTCTGCAAATCCAGCGTGTTTTCTGCGTAATCAACATATTTTTCTGCATAATACATGTATGCCTGAAAATCCCCGCATAATTGTTGATTTTTTTCCGGACCCTATCAGATGGCCTGTTATAGTAAAGCGAATTTCTAGAAACTGTTGCATCCTGATAATCTTTAAATGTTCGCAATGTTTACAATAGCGAAAACTGTATGCTGTTTGAGTTTTAGCATTTTTTCTGTTCAGGTCAAGAGACAAGCTGAATATGGTTGTGACTTCTGAGGAACTTCCCATAGCAACAATATGGTGATCAAGAGTCTCCCCCCTTAAGTCCAGATATAAAGGCTCTCATTGCCCACCCAAATGGAAGTCTTGATGGAACGCTCATGTAAATGTTGTGGTTCAATTTTATCGTTGGTTCAATTTTTATTTTCCTTTGTAAATAATAGGATTAATTGCCAAATAAAAATTTGGTTTGGCTAAATCTATATATTTGAATGATTTTAAGACTGTTTAATTGTGCTTAATTATGTTTGACTGTGTTCAGAAAATGAATGAAATCAAACACAGCTGTAGGCATATTTTTGGTTAATAATTATTGTGTTCAATTATCGAACCCAAATTAACCCAATCACTGCATTCAATCCAGTTCAATTTACTGAACAGTTAGATACGTAAGCTGGGCTAATTATATTACTGATATCTTCCACGTACCTTCACTGTGAGAAAATGCTGCATCACTGATCACTGCTGGCATACATGCCCAGAAGAGAAAAAAAGGATCAGTGAAAAAAAAAAAAAACAAATTCAGGGATAAAAATTGGCAGTCGCCCAGTCGCCAGTTTAGAACTCACCAGGGTACTAAAAGTCCCAACTGAAATGCCCGATAGAGGACTGCGAATAACAGTTAGACTGTAGTTACAATAAAAAGAAAACATACTTTCATTGAAGCAACTTTCTTTTCTTTCCCTTCCTCAACTCTAAGTAGGAAGGAGTGCAAAATTCACGAGAACGAGCGACTGGCAAATATTAACTTCATTGTTTTTTTTTCTTTTGACAACATCAAATAACTAATGTTGTATGTAACATACATAATTAAAGCATTCACAACACAATTTTTAGCCAAATAATTGAAATTCGAGCAAACAATTCAGAAATCAGAATTAGGTTTAAAGAATATTTAAGTCCTACTTCAATAGATTCATAAATGAGGATGTGCTTTTTCATCGATTCGTTACTTGCATGGAATTTGGTCTCGTTTTGCCGAGGTAAACAATGACTGGATTAATTCTATTAAATCAGAGTTTAAAAGAACGAGGCATATAACAACTGTGCTGTTTTGTTATTCTTTAAATATTATGTTTATGACCAAAGCCAAGACAAATTTCTCTTTGTTCGAGATAACGGAAAATTGGAAATAAGCGAGTTGAGATAGCGCGATCCTTATAAATAAAAGCGAATGTACCATACCGCAATATTCTGTGAAATGATGGAAAAATTCCGAGAAACTCAGCAATCATCGGGCCAAAGCAATCCAAATTTCTCTCTCTCTCTAAGACATTCATATTCCACTTAATAGGCATTCGGGACCGGCAGTCGAGTTTCTTTAGCTAACGCGATCGAAGCTAACTTGCCAAAACCATAAAAATTACCAGCACGCCTCTTAGTATGAGTATGGGGCTCCGCTCTTGCGGCCTTTGGCCGCAAAGGAGTTCCGCTATTAGTTTACATTGTCGTAAGTACAAATGTGGCTGTCTAATCATGACGAAGTAAATGGCAATATAGGGATACAGGGATAGGAACGATGTGTCGTACAAGCACGAATCCCATATACATTCGCGTAAAGGTTGAGGGAAGTGGATCTTTCGTAGGCAGTCTATTTTCCTTGTCGTTCTTATCGCTGTCATTCAGTAAACAACAAGCCTCATTGGGCTTCATGCTTTCCGAGTACATGCGTACAAACGGATCGGTGACACAAGTTTTCAGCGGTTTATAATGTGCAGTAAAAATGTTCTGTTGGTAGGTAGTGTAGCTTTGGCGCAAGAGGTCTTATCCCGGGTAATTGTCTCTTTCTCTTTTTTCTTTGCCTGGACGTCATCTTTGCAGGGTCAAAACCATTAAATAAATTTTTTAGTAAGGCAAGGATATAAATCCTCAAATGAACAAAGGAGGAAAGCGCTGAGCCAGTGAAAGTGGTATACTTACTTAGTGAATGTTACCAGCAAGTAGGATTGTGCGGCTTTTTGTTTTTTGTTTTGGCCACGAGAAATCAGGGAATCTGAAGCTTCACTAGTAATGGTGCAAGTTGTAATAGCTCGGATCAAATTTGAATATTTACACCAATCAGGAATTGTCCATCTCTTAGAAAGCCTAGAAATTGGGTACTTTTGATTCCAATGGAAAACGTAGGATTGCTTCGTAACGACTGCTATCCAACCTTACTAACGTCAAAAGCCCCCTCTTCTGTAGCGTTTTTCTTTCGATCCTTTAGTGTCTCACCTCAAATTATTCATCAACAGATTTCTTGCAATTTTCTGCTTTTTAAAGTGCTCGGTAAGTACTATAACCTCAAGCAGTTACCCTTTGGTATTTTGCTTGAACGTTCAACGTTGGAGTCAGTAATTGTTTGATTAGTGATATGAAGTTTCAAAACAATATTTTCTATTTTAGGGTTTGGATGCCGGTGGTTTAAAGAAGACAGACGTTTCCTTTCCTGTAAGGAAACTACGAGTAGAGACCGGTATCGATAAAAATCTTGATGATCGTACAAATGTAGCCAAGGAGTCTGAATTAAGGATTGATGTTGCTGCGCCTCTAGATGACGTCACAAGCCATGCTAATGAGTGCTTAAAGCACATGTTACTTGGAGGTCAACAAGCAGTCAGTAATGCCAACGACCCAGAGTCTATGGTAACTGTAGACTTGTGGGATTTCGCTGGGCAGCACCTGTACTATGCTTCTCATCCTGTGTTTTTATCATCCCGAGCAGTTTACATCCTGGTGCACAACCTCAGCAAGCCACTCAATGCGCCTGCTGAACCCTGTGTGAGACAAGGGACCCATGATGTTATTTTGGAAAACCCAAATGGCGAAACAAATTTGGAGAATTTGCTTTCATGGCTTGTTACGGTTCACCGTTTGAAAATAGTAGGAGAAGAAATACCTAAGGAATTGGAACGAAAACTTTCTTACCTCCGGCCACCAGTGTTCATTGTGGGCACACATGCCGACAAGCCGTTTGAAGAGATTAAGACCATGACATCACAGATACAGCAGAGTATTTCTGGAAAGGAATACGAGAGTCACGTGATCCGGCCACTCTTCAGCATTGATAACACAAAGAGCAACCAGTCACTTTTCAGATGGATGAAGCAATTGTTTGGACAAGATCCACAAAGTAGACAGCAAGCAGGTAAAGTTCTTATAAGAAAATGTGTGGTGACGGATAGAGAGGATTTATCCTAGAAATTCCCAGACATGGCATTGTAATTTAGCTTTTGAAACAAGTGTGTTGTATAAGAAAATGTGTGTAGGCATCTTATATTTAATGTACTCAGCAGGAGAAAAAAGAAAAAGATTCCTTTTTTGGATGTGAGTGTTTTCAGATATTTACTATTAAAGGGGCTGTGTCACGGGGATTTTGCCCGCATTTGGTCAAAACATTTTCTAAAATTATGATTAAATACCTTCACTCACACACAAAATGCTCCTGGAACACCAAGAGGAAGATATCGAGTGAATTTACGCACGAAGTGTAAACCATAATAAGCTTTTTCAATGATTTTTGCAAGGTACAAGCACAGAACTTGAAAACGTTCATTTCAAGTTGTAATCCATTTCCATCCTGGCCACCCGTGGCCAGACACTTATTAGTATTGGTGTCTAAGTTTTCATTCCTGTAAATGTAACTATTGGCTTTACGAAGTGTTACAAACGTGGGCAAAATCCCCGTGATACTGCCCCTTAAATTGCCATTGTGTGGTGAAAGATAAGAGAGCTGTAGAGAATATAAAATCTGAAATGTTTACAACATTATGATTGACTATTAAGCAAATTCTCAGGTCTTTTTTGGCTGATAAAATGATAAACAAAATGCTGTTTTTGAAACAGTGACTTTCCTTACTCAGCGCTCTATTTTTTGTTTTGTCTCATTTTTTTTTTTACTTGAAGGGCAAGGGAGTGGCACCGAAAGTGGTGGTGTTGGAATTGATGCATTGCGAGCTAAAATCATGAAAGTGTTGAGGCAGGAGCCATACATGGGGGAGAAAATACCAATCAGGTGTCGTCATATATTTATAGCTTTCAGAAATATTAATCTCGGAATTTCTTGATTGCTTAGAAACGGCTTAAGAGCGACTTTCAGTAAGAATCAAGCAAAATTTCAATTTAGCGGCAGTAGTTGAAAAATCGATTTCTTTCATATTTTGCATATAATTAGGTATTAGTAAAGCTAGAAACCTGATGTGGTTCGTTTTCGCCAGAAGCGCTTTATTTTCGAAAAAAAACGAGGAAATCGATTCTCGGGTTTGGGAGGTCAAAATCACAGGAAATTAAACTTGAAAATCAGTACAATAAACTTGCAGCGCGCTGGTAAACTAAAGCGCAGAGAAAAAGATAGGCACTTTCTATCAACAGAACAAGTCTTTTTCATTAACTAGACAGTTGTGAAACAGCAGTAGCGAAATCTACTGAACACAAACAATTCCAAACTAAAAGGCAGGTTTTGATGATCACGTAGAAACTGATTTGGAACCTAACTTCTGTGAAATAATTTAACATGTGCCATAATTCTAAATGGTCTCCATCCTCATTCAATAGACAGCACAAACACTGAAATAAACCATACCTTGAAACTGACTTGGGTTATCCATGCTACTTTGTTTGAGACCAGTTCGAACTCAGCAAAGTTTTAACAAATGGGGCTTAGTGAAGTTGAATTCTGCCGTACACAAAAACACGGGAAATTTGGCTTCTTTAACCAAACGGGCTCGCTCTACTTCATTCTTGTTAATTTCCAGCTTTAACATTCTTTTGCGTTCCAAAAAGAGGAAGAAAAAGCCCGATTTTCACCTTTCCAAACTTCTGTTCCTTCGTGTGCAAATATTCTCTGGACATTTGTTTGCATTGCGTTACCAAATACCGTGACTAAATTGTTTATCCAAATTTGGATATATGATGTCACAGATGTAGCATATTGCAAAACGTGTCACGTTTTGTCGTGGTTTGCACAGAGCTCACAACGATATCACCAGTATCGTTCAATTTTTTCTTTTCCCTCTACCTTTTTTGAGATCAACCGAACATTTTAGTTTCATCAAGCATCAAGCAACGACGGAGAAAAGAGAGGTTGTGTAGCTTAACACGAAAATTTTGGTGTATTTCGGGATGCGGCAAAGTTGAACTTCATTACGCCCCATTTGTTAAATTCGCTGTCTTCCAAGTTTTCCCAACGACGGCAGCATGGATAACCCAAGCCAGTTTCAAGGTATAGTTTAGTTCAATGTTTCTACTGTCTATTGAACGAGGATTGAGACCATGTGGGGTTATGGTACATGTTAAATTATTTGGCAGAAGTTAGGTTCCAAATCAGTTCCTACGTAAACATCAGAACCTGCCTTTTAGTTTGGAATTGTTTGTGCTCATTTATTTCGCTACTGCTGTTTTGTAACTGTCTAGTTAATGAAAACGACTTGTTCTGTTAATAAGAAGTGTCTATCTTTTTTTCCGCGTTTTAGTTTACCAGCGCGATGCAAGTTTATAGTACTGATTTTCAAGATTAATTTCCTATGACTTTGACCTCCCGAACCCGATAATTGATTTCCTTGTTTGTTTGTTTTTTCGAAAATAAAGTGCTTCTGGGAAAACGAATCACATCAGGTTTCTAGTTTTACCATTACCCATTTATGTGCAAAATATGAAAGAAATCGATTTTTCAACTTCTGCCGCCGAATGCTCGGTGTTTACTGAAAGACGCTCTTAATCCATATAACATCGAAACCGCTCACAGTCAGTCACTCTTAATACCGCCTCGTGGGGCCTAAGAACAATCCTCTGGAGTGGGGGATAGGGCGAAAAGATAGACGTAGGGCGAAGGGTGAGGGTAAGGTGAGAGCCTACAGACAAAGAATTGATATCTCCATCTACCCCATTAAATTGGCCTGTCAACGTCATTATAAATCTTTGATTGGATTCATAACAATTATTACAAAAGCGCTTGTTCACCTCTCGTCTAATGTAATGAAGTGGATTTACAGTTTTGCAACGACTTCCTTTGGGATATCTTTTTGGGTTTTCATTGTGTTCGGGTGTTAAATAACACGAACTGCCACTAAAAATCTAGTAAAAACTTTATAATGGCATTTCACTGGCATTTTACCGGCAAGAATTACCTAACAAAAAGGTTTCGGGAGCTTCCAAATACCTGTAAATTATCGAAGGTTGGCGGCTGCGAAGTATGTACATTCGGGCGCTTTGAGGAACACAGAACTGTTTTCGGATAAAATAGCTTTAAACCGAAAACTGCTATGCTTATAGTTACTTGCATGAATACCTTTTTTTTTATTTCGATCCCTAACTAGAGACTATCGAGATTGAAAACAAAACAAACACCACAACATACTGTAAACTATGGCATAAGTTTTCCGGCCGCGAAGTATATAAATTCGGGCGCTCTCGGGAACGCACAGAACTGTTTTCGAAAGCTTCTTGCGGAAAAAATATAGCTTTAAACCGAAAACGGCTTCGCTTTAGTTAATTCCTGCTACGCCAGACTAATTCAGGCTACGTACGTGACCAGCCTGGTTTGCCTCTGCCCGAAGCCAGAAGCTTTTGAGATTTTTTGGATGTAAATATGTGAGTAAATATGTTTATCACTGAATTTGCCTCGAATTTGTGGCCCTCGAATCGAGGCTCAATCATTCAAAATTCAGAAGAAAACACAAACACTCGACCGCCGATAAAGTGGGATGTGGGAAACTTAAAGCGGAGAAATCCTGTTTCGTGTAGAAAGCCACGTTTTTGCGAAGGCGAACAGTCTGAAAGCAAGTGAAGATAAATTCCCTTGAATTGCAGCCGACACGCTTCTCGGAATATTTCAAGTAATTTCTGGAACTCTGCGGCAAAATAAATTCGATGTTTCATTGGGGATTCATTTTGTGGTAATTATGTCATTGAGTTAATCGATTCAGAAAGAAAACACACCGTTTTCATGTTGGAGCTGTAAAGAACACGACGCGCCCGTCGATAAAGTGGGATGTGGAAAACGTAAAGTGGAGAAAATCCTGTTTCGTGTAGAAAGCCACGATTTTGCGAAGGCAAGGGCGAGTTTGAAAGCAAGTTAAGATAAATTCTCTTGAATTGCAGCCGATTCTTTTCTCAGAATACTTCAAGTAATTCCCGGAACTCTGCGGTAAAATGAATTCGATGTTTTATTGGGGGATTCATTTTGTTGTATTTATTTCATTGATAGAATGCTGCAATTATGTAGAGTTTTTGTGGAAAATGTGATCCGGTAATGGCCTTGAGAAACGTTTACTCGATAAAGGGAGGATTGAACGCGATTGGGGTTTTTTTTAAGTAAAGCAACTCTTACCTGAGTAAAATATTTGCCTTAAAATAATTGTTGTACGGTTCTCCGTTCTTCCATTCAAGATTTTGGGGAAGCACGTACTCGTCACTTTTGTGCCACGGATGCGTCACTCACGTCCGTCACGGGTTTTACCAACGACCAAGGTTTTTGTGTTTGAGCACAGGCTTACCATCCTCTGTTTGTGTGGTGGGCTGTGCAGTTATAATGGCTGTGTCGGTTTATCAAATTAGCAAAACTAATGCCGAAATTTAGGAGTTTTAAAACTGAGGAAAATGAAATAAAAACTCATAAAATTGCTGCCATGGTGTTTTGATTTGTGTTTCTGTGTTTATTTTGTCGATTTAAGGCTCGCGAAAGCGACGTTTTCAAAATAACGGTCAGACCCGCTCAAAAGTAGAGAAAGAGAACAAGGCATGCAACTAGGTGACCCGCAAATTATACTACCCATTTGAACATTTCGCCAAAAAAGTCGTATTTGCCCGATTCGCTCACACAAAAAAATCTTAGCCCTCGAAAGAATAGTCTTCGAACAAAATTTTGGCCAAATTTGAGTTAGATTCGATCGCGGATAGACCTTTAGAATCGAGCCTAGACTTTTGAATACGACCGTCAATTTGCTTTCTCCCTATGATCTGCAAGAAATCCGAACTCAAAGGAATTCGAAGAATGCATTTTTCCGTTAAAATTTGAATTCGCGGGCGACAAACTGCCGTCCCTGGCCTCCCCACGCGAAACCTTTAGTCCGTACAAAATCTTCTCTGTGGTCACCCAAGTGGCGAGTTTGACCGACAAAGGAACCCAGTTGAAAGACACACGATTTTATAAATTCCCCCTGCACGTAGACTGAGGGTCGCTGGGTGCAAAAATTCAAAACAAAACACAATGGAAGACGCGGAATCAGGCCAGCCTAAGGCCAAGAAGAAAAAGACCGAAAAGGGAAATGAAAAACGGTGGTAGTATGTTGAATTGTTTTTTCTTCTTTGTCATGTGTGTGTGTGCCATCATTGCCAAACAACAGCAGCTATTAAGATCATGCGTAATCGTTTCGTTACGTTTAACTGGCTTGCATTTTTCCGTTTTCAGGAAAGGTTAACACAGAATTATGAGTTAAAATCCGGAGAAAAAATTTCCTCCGATGAGATTTTGGAGGTCAAACTAGCATTGAATTGAACATCATAAAGCGAACATCAGCTTGAAACGCAGCTTCATTGATCAGCTCACCACAGCTCAGCCCACAAAATTTGCTGTCTATCGCGTCTTTTTTCACGCGAACTGAAGGTATAGCAAGGAGACGTGTTGTCACGCACTGTTCCATAGAAAACGGCAAAGTGACATTTAACTTAACATTTCTCGTACATTTTCTTTATTCTGAGTTACTGTAAAATAACATACTGCCGTTCTATGCTAGGCAATGTTTCGTACATCTTGTCAGACTCCCAAGTTTTGGTGAAACTTTTAAAATTGAGAGACAAGTTGGAAGAAAAATTGCTTTTTGCAACAGCACCCTACCAAAACAGCAAAGGCGATTAATGAACATTGAATTAATTTTTTTTTTTCAACGAAAACATTTGATTAAAACGAACTGCTGAAAAAGTAGGGGATCCATAACTCAACTTTTTGGATTTTGTCTGTGGCTAGGTTTAGGAAATAATACTGAAAGTAATCAATGGCATGGTAATGAATTGTTGAGTAGTTTATTCCCGTTCAATGTAGTAGAAGCTCGAAAATGTATTTTCATCTCACAGAATTCTTTACCCTGAAAAAATCAGTCTTCTTCCCCCAAAAATGTAAGAATTCTAAGTACTTGAATTTTTGTGGTACCACCACCGTTTTCATTTCCCTTTTCGTTCTTTTTCTTCTTGGCCTTAGGCTGGCCTGAGTCCGCGTCTTCCATTGTGTTTTGTTTTGAATTTTTGCCCCCAGCGACCCTCAGTCTACGTGCAGGGGGAATTTATAAAATCGCGCGTCTTTCAACTGGGTTCCTTTGTCGGTCAAACTCGCCACTTGGGTGACCACAGAGAAGATTTTGTCACGGATTAAAAGTTTCGCGTGGGGAGGCCAGGGACGGCAGTTTGTCGCCCGCGAATTCAAATTTTAACGGAAAAATGCATTCTTCGAATTCCTTTGAGTTCGGATTTCTTGCAGATCATAGGAAGAAAGCAAATTGACGGTCGTATTCAAAAGTCTAGGCTCGATTCTAAAGGTCTATCCGCGATCGAATCTAACTCAAATTTGGCCAAAATTTTGTTCGAAGACTATTCTTTCGAGGGCTAAGATTTTTTTGTGTGAGTGAATCGGGCAAATACGACTTTTTTGGCGAAATGTTCAAATGGGTAGTGTAATTTGCGGGTCACCTAGTTGCATGCCTTGTTCTCTTTCTCTACTTTTGAGCGAGTCCGACAGTTATCTTGAAAACATCGCTTTCGTGAGCCTTAAATCGGCAAACTAAACACAGAAACACAAATCAAAACACCATGGCAGCAATTTTATGAGATTTTATTTAATTTTCCTCAGTTTTAAAACTCCTAAATTTCGGCTTTAGTTTTGCTAATTTGATAAACCGACACAACCATTTTAAATGCACAGCCCACCACACAAACAGAGGATGGTAAGCCTGTGGTTTGAGGCCATTTGTTGTCTATTAAAGAAAATTCACTTTTGGCCGTTAAACCACTGTTCCTCTGTATGCGCTTTACCCACAGCACTTCACTTTCCAACGGAAACCACTAGTTGAATAACTTTTTATTTCGATCTCTAACTAGAGACCCGTTGAAATGGTTTCGAGATTGAAAACAAAGCAAACACCAAAACATGCTGTAAACGTAAACTCTGATCACTCACAATTTTTTACTGAATCAGAGAGTCTTAGTTTAGTCGTTAAATTGGGACAAAAATTTCATTCACTTCAATTGAAGAAGATAAACATATATGAATATAAAGAAGATGAACGTATCCCACAACTGAAATAAATGTATAAAGAGCGTCACACTCAAAAACGGCAGAGCGCCATCTTCAGTTACTCGATAAATTAGCAATCAGTCAAAACAACCCAACGTGCAGTGCCGAAGAACAACAACCTAGATTGAGAAAACAACATCGACTCAGTCTAGAATAGTCACCATTTCTACTTTTTGAATGAAATACAGCAGTTGCGAAAAAAGAATTGCTCAAAGAAAAACTTGAAAATTACACACTAAACTGCAATAAGAGATTAAGCGTAAGCCTACATATTAGATTGCTTGTCATTGAAAATTCCTTGAATGAATAAACACAGAAAAAGGGGCAAGAAACCTTCACAAACAAAATTTCATTCATATAAGCACTTCTTTGCCTGGGAAAGCAAAATGCATCCAATTTTCGCCTCGAATAAAGTTACTCGTAAGCAACTCATTGCTTTCGAAGCGGGAGTTAATTTTACGGTTATTTTGAACGTTTTTTCAAGTTTTTTTTAAACATTTCAAGAAAATTTTCGTTAACATTTCCACAATCAAATAAGTAATTTACTTTACCTTTGAGAAGTTTTTGAAAATCTAAACCAAAGCCGAGTGGTCAGACTATGCAGATGGTCGCTTTCCAGATCTCCAGTTTGAAGAAACAAGTATGTCCTTACCCTGCGAGCAGTGGTTCCCGGCTAACCAGAGTACGAGGAACCACTGCAAGCAACTGTTTGGATTTCCATCGAGCATGCGCGAGTGACGGAATGCCCATTGTCTGAGCTGTCAGATTTTGCCCAATCAGAGCAAACACGCATCCTGGACGACTTGACTTGACTTGATCCTCTTAGCCCCTCGAGAGGCATAGGGCTTCCACCATAGCTTTCCACCGAATTTTGTTGTTTGCTAGCAACTTGGCCTCGCCCCATGTCCTCCCGATGTTCTCCAGTTCCTTAGACACCGTGCGCCTCCACGACTGCTTCGGTCTGCCTCTACTTCTCCTTCCCTGGGGGTTCCACTCCACGGCATCCTGGACGAACACGCGGCAAAAGTTTTTTGTGCCAGTAAAAGGGCTTTCGATTATTTAACATTTTGGCGGCTTTTTAATGACCAAGAAATCAAGGAATGTTTGTGTTCGTATTAAAGTGAGGCTCCTCCGCTCTACACAAAATATTCAGCAAGCGCTCGCAGAAAATTATTTCCCATTTGTATTTACAAGCGAATCTAGGATCGATCAAATTGATGAAAACAAAATTTACTGAAGATACAGAAGATAGCTGAGCGGACTGCATCACTATCCTCTCTTGTTAGCTGATGTGATTTTTAAATTTTCTGTTCGCAAACCTTGTAATATTTCTCCTCCTTTTCTGCAATTCCAGGGATTAGTTTATGGAAAAAATCTTGTTCTTAGGCATTAAAGGCTTTGAAGCTTTTGCTTTAACGTCCCTACTGGATCCTACTGGCACTGCAGAGCGAGTCCGGTCGTCGCATTTATAATTTAACGCGTGAAGAATGCGCTTGACCACTTCTTGACCACTTCTATCTGTTTGGATATCTTTTGCTTGACGCGCACGATAACCGACAAGAACCTTGAATAATGGGCACGTGAATCACAGCAGTCCTAAGCGTTAACACATGCGTCAAACCGGTTTGAAACCGGTTTTCCTGGTTGTGAGTTAATTTATTCATCCAGAGTTAGGGACGGCGCTAAACGGTTGGTTGCAGTGGTTCCTCGTCCTCTCGTTCGCCGGGAACCACTGCTAGCAGGGTAGTATGTCCTCGAACGTGTACAAGGAACCAGCGGCCGTAATGCTGACTTCAGAGCGAATGTCTCATGTGATATCAAGCGATTCGAATTCTTTCTTGTCACTGTTGAGTGAAGGGTTATTGTTCCAACCTAAGTGTGGTAAAATGTTCATGAAAGTACATCCTTTTCACTTGAAGCCTCAAAGAAGGTGGTTAGCGTTTAAGTTCGAGGCAAGTCCGCCAATTTTTCACCAGTATGTAAACGCGCTCGACTAATGAGACACTTCGAACATTTTACATAAGGCATGGTACAAGGGACGCCGTCGGTCCTCGTACGGTGAGCCGACGTCATGACCATTAACGTTGACACGCATGGATTGTTCTAATTTCTGTGAGTATGGCGCTCCTTATGAGCCCCGCTATGAAAGCTGTTAGTCGACTGTGTGCAGGTGGCACTGTGTTCTGTAAGTTTTACCATAAGTGGGATATCAATTTTGGCAAGGAGAAAGATTTCACCTACACCAGTTCAATGCATTTGCTTAACAAGCATAGTTTTTGATAGGAATTTTGCAAAAGAAACTCCTGAAGAAAAAAAGAGGAAATGTGAAGAAATACCTTAGCGAAACAACGAATTTTTTGTAAAAAATTACGATCGCAGGACTTGTATCGGCGGGTGACAACAGGCGAATTCGTCAAACTTGTCAACAGTCAGTCTCCTGATATGACCGATCGAAGCTTCCACCTGCATGAGTCGCATGTACTCCAGGTGCATTTAAACGTATGGCCACATCAGTGGTTTGTCCGCGTGTTTTTTCGGCATGGGATAGGACAGTTATGCAATGCTCTCTCGTGTTGTAAACATCCTACACGAAAGCATTGCATAACTGCAGTACACCCTTGCCATCTTAACTCTGGTTATTTTGAATTCCATGTTATCTCGAACAAAGTGTAACACTCCATGACGGTGCATGTATCTCAAACTGCAATAAATGTGACACGCTGACTGAATAGTAACAGGAAACAACCGTTGCGCAGAAACTTGTATAACATTTGTCCTTTTTTTTTCGAAAAGACTTGACTTTAAGCGCTTTTGTTGGCCTTCGAGCAGACCCAATGGTGTATGTTCGTTAATTTTTAAAACAGTAAGATTAAAATAAAAATTATGGATAGCAATTCATATGGAGTCCTACAGGGTAGAATCTGCTAGTGCCAGTAGGGCGGTAATTTGTATGGTAGTTCGGTATGATAAAAAATACGACATTTGACGCCCCTCTCTCTATCCTGACGCCCCGCCATCTCCAGCAATTTTCCATTTCCCCACAGAGTTTGAGAGAACGGGGTTGTACTGTATTTCTCTTTAGGTGATAAACACACTAGCATAATATCTTTGCAACTTTTTGCGTAGACCAAGTTTAGACATAATAAAGACACTAAAAAGGTGATAAGAAACCACGATTTAGGCTTGGATGCATGCTTCAGACTTGGGCCTAAGTGCGTCTTGTGCTGTAACAATGTACCATGCAAATGATAACCTTTGCTGGTTCGTATTTCTGTTGTGGGTCTGCAACCTGTGATTAAACAGTTACAATATTGGTTACCACGTAGCTGTTAGAAATATATAGTTTCCAAGCAGTTGTTTTTGTCAATGTCTTTCTTGTTTGCTTTCTAGGTGGCTAAATTTTGAAAAAGTGCTTGAAAATATGGTAGCTCAAAACATTTTTCACACCAATGTGGAACAACTTCAGACCTACGCTAGGGAAGTGTGCTACATAGAAGATGATGAAGAGTTTCGCACAATGTTGAAGTTCTATCATGACCTGGGTTTGATTGTAACACACAAGAGCACAGTTGTGCTAAAGGCCCAATGGCTAATAGACCTCTTCAGGCATCTGATAACTATTCCTCGTTTTGACAAAGTGGTAAAAAGTACTTGATATTTTATTTAACGAATAGTTGTTTGTTTGTTTGTTTTGTTTTTGCATTTTTGCCAATTGCTTAACCAAAAGTGTTATGTGTTATTTTGTTTTTTGCTTTTTTGTTAGTTTTCTGCTTAACCAAAAGTGTCATGGGTTATTTTGTTTTTTGGTCTTTTGTTAGTTTTCTGCTTAACCAAAAGTGTTATGTCTACCTAAAGACCTTAGCAGTAAAATGCAAAGTCACTTTAGGTCAGGGTGACATTTACTCTCGGCTATGTGGCCAAAGGACAAGTGAAGTTTTGTTTAGCTATAACGACTTGTCCGGAGGGAAGTGGTGAATTTTGTTTCCTAAAACTGTTAGGAATAAAAATTTAGTTTTTCGATTGGTACTAGTCATTAAGGCTTTAAATAGTGAAGAGTTCTATTGAAAAGAAAAAAGGTAAATGAGTGAATTTCTCAAAGATCGGTTGCATATTTATTAAGGTTACTGAAACATGTCTTGGTTAAAAGCTTCAAAAGGTTTTTTGAAATGTCTGCATCAGTTTTACAAGTTATAATTCTTTAAGTTTTACTGGAGACGTATTTTTTTTTATCTCGAAAGTATAATAGTTTTGCTCGGTCTTTTTTAGGAACCTCTACTTTCTAAGTGCTGGCAGGAAGTTGAGAGAAGCGGTCTCCTCAGTATGGAACTTGTTGATCACGTGTTTTCTAAATTTATCCAACAAAGCGTCGCCAAGGAAGACATCTTAGACATGATGGTGCGGTTTGGTTTGATTGCTAAGTTTTCATCCACGGCCACAGATGCAAAGTATTTTGTGCCGTGTCAACTCAAGTCATCACCTGGAGACCTTTACAAACAACAGCCCTCCACGTCAGATCCTTGTCCACTGTACCTTCACTTTGTGGATGGTTTTGTTCCGCATGGTCTCTTCACTCGACTTGTTTCAAAGTCCATTTCATGGTGCTGTGAGATGTGGTGTACACCACTCCCTAACCTGTACCAAAATGGTGCTTGGTTTGTTCTTATTGAGAGCGACATTATCCATGATTTCATCCTTCTTTGTAAGAAGAGCTTTATCAAGATTGCCCTGAAGCAAAGAAGCCAAGATGTATCAATGTCAATGGAAACATCAGTTGAAGTAGCAACTCGCCTCCGTGCGTTCATAGAAGACACGTTACAAAAGCTGTCACACGAATTACCATACCTGAGTGGATTGCAGTATGAATTATGCGTTGCATGTCCCTACTGCCAGCATAAGTGTCCAAATCACGGACACGTGTCATGTACCAACGAGGACTGTTTACACCTTCTTAAGGTGAAACAAGGAGAGCAACTGATTTGTATGAAGAGCATTTGCGATAAAGTGCACACAGTTCATGGAGTGGAGAAATGGTTCTCCAAAAGAACGACTCAGGTATGATTTCTATTTTTGTATGGAAAGCCTGTAAAGAGGCTCACCAGTGACGAATAAGGCGCATGCTCCGCTCGCCGATTTCTCTTGCGCCCTATTCCCCACTAAGGAACCACATTATTACTCTGTGTGAAGGACAAGTGCATGATGCTTGATTGATATATAGCTGCGGCTAATTTGTTTGATGATCACTGCTCTAAATCTGAAGAAAGGCCTTTCCCTTGAAAACATGTTTAAACCATGAACGGCTGGGACGTCAAGTTGACTGCATGCCATACCTCTGAGTTGAACAAGAATGAAAGACATTAAAAGTAGAAAAGCGAACGCTCCTTCGAGAGTGTGATGATAGTCAATGAAACTGCATTCAGTTAGCGGTCAAATTGAAGTAAGAGTTTGCACTCTTGTAGGTTCTAATGAAATCTCGAGCATATTCAATCTCTGAGGGCCCGAAAAGCCACGAAAAGACATGGTTAAACGAGAACGATAGTTTATGCTCGAGGCAGCTCGAGGCGACTCTTGTTCTCGTTTGAGCTGGAAATTGCATTTCCGGAGTGCCTACACCTCCCTTTTATTCATTTTAACAAGCACTGGACAAATATGCCTCATACATAGTAATATTTGGGTTTTGCCGTTTTGGATATTGGTTACCTTTTTGTATATTACAGGATCTGCATCCCTTCACCTTATTTTCCACATCACAAGGCGCAGCAACCGAAAGCGTTCCAGGGACTTCTGGCAAAGCACTGAAAGTGACTCTCTTGGCTAGTGAGTGGAGTTCATCTATGGGTGGCTTATCAACCATTAACAGGAAGCTTGCCATCCTACTAGCGAAAAACTCACAAGTCAACGTCACTCTCTTAGTGCCACAATTTGCTTGTTGTGAAGAAGACAAGAGAACCGCTGGTAGCCACAACGTTGTCATCAGGGAAGCACAGCGTCGTCCAGGTTACAGTGACCCTCTTGACTGGTTGAGTTTCCCACCAAGAGATCTTGCCATCGACATTGTACTGGGTAATGGTGCAAAGCTGGGTAAACAAGCCCAAGTCATTAGAGAGTACCACGGATGCAAATGGGCTCAGGTAGTGCACACTGCACCTGAAGAACTTGGAATGTACAAGAACGACCCCAAAGCCATTGCCAAAGGCGAAGAGAAGAACAGAGCTGAAGTGGACCTGTGCAAACTGGCAGACCTTATTGTGACAGTTGGGCCAAAGTTGGCGGAGGCCTACTCATCCTACCTACGGTCCTGTAAGAAACAGCAAGATATCTTTCAGTTGACTCCAGGTACATTCCATGAATTTTCAACGACAGAACAAGCAGCACACGAGGGTAACAAGTTTAAGGTTTTAACCTTTGGCCGCGGTGATGCTGAGGACTTTAGTCTCAAGGGATATGACATTGCTGCAAAGGCAGTAGCTGAACTGAAAGACAGCTCATACTGTCTGGTTTTTGTGGGTGCACCCGATGGGAAACAGGAGGAAGTCGCAGCAAACTTGCTTCTAAGTGGTATTTCCAAAGATCAGCTGATTGTAAGAACTTTTGTGCAAAGCAAGGAGAGGTTAAACGATTTGTTTTGTGAGGTTGATCTTGCTATCATGCCTTCCAGAACAGAGGGTTTCGGGTTAACTGCCCTTGAGGCGTTGTCTGCAGGCCTTCCTATCCTGGTGAGCGGCAACTCGGGATTCGGGGTTGCACTTCGTGATCTACCATCAGGTGAATCGTTTGTGGTGGAATCCGAAGAACCCGAGGAATGGGCAAAGGCGATCACTTCTGTTCGCCAGAAAGGAAGAGCACAGCGTCTTCAAGAGATCCAAACCCTGCGGATGAGCTACGAAGAGAAGTACAGCTGGGAGGAGCAGTGTGAAGCCCTTGTTGAGAAGTTGTTGAGCATAGTCTGTGGTAGGACAAACTTATTTGCTTCACACATGCAGCTACGTTCGTGTAGAGCGCCTGCTGACTGAGTTTATAAAAACACTCGTTTGAGACACTGGACTTTTGAGACGCCTTGTATTTCACCTTTTTAAAAAATTCAAATTATTCGTTGATAAGAACATTTTTTATCAGTTACACTGTAGAATCTGAGAGTCTAGACAACCTACAAGACGCTATCCTCGGTTTTGATTTGTTTCACAAGGCCGAGCAAAAGTGCTTAAAAATAGGCTGTAACAAAAATGCTTACATCCTGGGCACGTTTCTTAAAAAGGTTAATGCCCTGCAGTCAGAAATTGTCGGAGAAGTTCGACCAAAAAGCTTATTTAAACTTCCTTGGAGCATTCAATATTTGTCTTGGAATTTGGTAAGCGATTCGAAAAAAGGTATTTTGGCTTTGTATTTCGCCAATTTTCGAACTTGAACATACCATAAAACCTCTTACCTTTCTATACTTGGAGTATTTGTAGTCTGACCCAGCAGTCAAAAGTTCTCCCAGAATTTGGATAGAAGCTTCCTTGTAGTATTCAATATTTGTTTGGAATCACCAAGTGATTCTAAAAACTCATGTTAAATTTTGTACTTGACGAATTTTTTTAAGCTTGAGCGTAGCATGAAATCGCTATGTTCGTGACACGTAGTAGCGTTGTCATCTGACTCAGCTGTATATTTCCGGTAAGTTGCTTTCATAGAACTTAGCCCGGTTATTTTTCAACAAAGTGACGACTACGCAGCATTCGTTAGTACTATTGCCAATATGATAGCGTAACAGCTTAGATAAAGAATACTGTGCACTCATCTGAAACCAGCGTATTTGGTACATAGCTTATTTGATGTTAATGTTGCCGTTTTCCGTTCTACGTGTTTATGTTTTAAATGTTCCCGCTCTACGTGTCGTGAACAGCCAGCGAAACATTCGTCAACTACAAAAGCAAAGCTGGTTTTTTTTAGTAGCTTAGCAGTTCCACAAAATACCCAGTTACAGCAGGTTTGAATGAGACACTGTCGAAATTCTGAGCATATGCCCGATTTTCGGGTCATACCACAAATATTTCAATTGTCGAAAACATAGAGATTTCATGCTATGATCAAGCTCAGAAAATTTGTGAATTACAAAACCAAATTAATGTTTTGAATCGCTTGCCAGATCCAAATAAACATAGAGTACTCCCAGGAAGTTTGATTGATTGATTGATTGTTTGATTGATTCATCTATTATTTAGTTGATAGTCAAACAATGGTTGTTTTTTTAAGGGGTCAAGCAGAAATAAAAACAGATCTGTTTCCCATGGAGCAAAGCTGACAAGTATGGTGCCTTCAAGATCACAAAAAGTTGACAACTCCCACACGCAAGTCATGGTCCATTCCTTGCAAACAAGAGGAGCAAGATTCGATTAATAGAGGTGTAAACATTTTTTTTTAATTCACACAGTGGAATAGAGCACCGCTTTAATCCCTGAGAAAGAAGTCAGGTATGTTAGATCATTGCTGGATTTCAGTCGACCGAAGGCTTCTAAGCTTTCGTGTATTTTTTCGCTTTGGTTCTGTGCAAATTTTGCTAACATTTTCAATACTTAGATATGTGCCAGCTCTTCAATTTTAAGATGGTTTTCAGCGACCTTTAACCATACGAAAACAGTAAATTTTTAGTAGAACAGTAAAATACTTATATTACAAGCCCAGAAAGGCACACCTTTTAGGTGGTGCCTACACTTATACCTTACTGTAAGAAGATCCCCTTTGGGGGGGGGGGGGAATTAGACAAGGAGACAGTAGAGATTAGAAGTCCGTTATGTTCGTAAGTTCGCTTAAAGAATTCAGTTCTTTTGAATGAATTAAATTGTTGTAGTGTCCATGTGTAGCTTCAATAAACCTTGATTTGCGATTCGAGATGTGGCAGTCGGCCCAACATTTCCTTAGTATAGCTAACGACGTTTTTGTTATTCTGTGTTGTACGTCGGCTATTTTATGGGTTTTTGTGGAAAATAGTTTTATGCTTTTGAATTGAAGAATCTTTAAAAGGGAAATATCAGGAAAAAGAATTTGTCGAACAAAAACAATAATGAAAAAGAGTTTGTCTTTCTAAATTTAATGACTAACACGACATTTTTAAGTTTTACAAACATGTTTCGGCAGATACGTCTGCCATCTTCAGTGTGATTCTGAACATAATGTGTAATAGAGTATAAATAGTGAAGAAATAACAATAATAATGGCAGTGATTAAGACAATTGTAATGTTAATGAATAAATTAAACAGAAAGTTTTAAATTCACGTGCTTGACCTGGGCATTGAGTGTAGGTTTTTCCCAAAGTATGTGTAGCGCTTCTTTGATCTTAAGTGCAAACCGCGAAGAGGCCTGATCGAGGGAGCACGCAGAGCGACATTCTTTTGAGCCCTCAAGGTGCTTAAAAATGTGCGAGGCCCTGTCCGTTTCCAAGTGTTCCCTTACACGTGTGCTAAAGTGTCGGGTGGTCTCACCGACGTAGCAGGCAGCACAGCCTGCACACGAGAATTTATAAACCACACATGATCTGAGTCCACTGGGGATAGGGTCTCACACTTAATAGACAACCTTCTTTGAAAGAAGAAAATGCTAACACAATGTTTACATTGTTGCAGTAGAATTGAGAAAATCGACGAATGCGCTTTTAGGTGATGCTGGAAAAATAACCTGTATAAGGTAATTTGAAATAAAAGGTATTAGGCGATTGTTCACTGGTAGATTTTCCAGAGTTGCTGGTTACGCGCTTAGTGACACTGCGATAAATAATTCTTTCTATAAGCCTATATGGATAAAGGTTTTTCTTTAGGATAGTTGTCAAGAACTTGATGTCCTCATTAAACGCTTGCCAGGTGTTACAAATTCTAAGAGTTCTATCAAGAAGTGTCTTAACTAGCCCAATTTTATAAGAAAATGAAGTAAAGCTGGAAACACTTGTTAATAAGCCGGTGAATGTTTTCTTACGAAACAGTCTGGTAACTAACGCAGGCCCTGTGTTATCTAAGAAGGGCAGTTTATGATAAGATTCTACCTCCGTAGTGAATCAAATGTTGGGATGACGGGAGTTGATAAAATCAAAAATAGTAAGGCATCAGACTCCGTATGAAACAGACAAAAAGTGTCATCTACGTACCGTCGATAGAAAAGAATTTCCGTCGAGAAAGTATCTAGCCACATCTATTCATGTTCACCCATAAAAAGATTAGCCAGGACCGGTGCAAGCAGCGACCCCATAGAAACACCATCTATCTGATCATAAAATGACCCATCGTAAAGAAAATGCGTTTGAGAGGTGGCTCTGGACAGGGCCTCGCACATTTTCAAGCACCTTGAGGGCGGTGTGCGACACATGCAGACTGCAGACTTGCAGACTTGCAGACTCAGCATGCCGAGCTTTCCTAAACTCCGCTTTTTCCACATCGCCTGCTTGCCGCTCGGTATGCTTTAAATGACCCTTTAAAAGAAAGCCTTTATAGGCCGTTGCTTTGAAGGCTGAACTTAGCAACATTCGCCTCTCTTCAATCATTAGACAAATATACCAAAGATTCCCCCCCCCCCCCGCTGGGTTCAACTCTGTGCTCAGTTTCGGCGATTAAAGATAAAGAGCCAGCTACATAACGAATAGGATTTACAGCAGACCAGTTAAATTTTGATAGTTTTCAGGGCATCTCGCAGCAATAATTGCTAGCCACCTTGAAAAACGCCCGAAAAAGGGACTTACATATGAAACGGGCTGGCCAGTACGGTGTTTAGGACGGAACGCCAATGCTTTTACCAACTGAGATTCGCTTAGTGCTGCGAGTAAGGAAGTAAATAAGGTAGACGAAAGAAACGGCGCTATAGGAATTAAAATTAACAGCTTATTTGACTGCCTGGTTTGGAATAGTATCTTTTAGGGGTCAGATACGCTTGAGCCACACCAGTCAACTCGCTTACACAGCTGTTATCCATTGAGGACGTAGAACCGTGCGTGCAAATTTCAACTAGTGTTTTATTAATTTTAGATAGCACAAATCCGTATAGTTACACGACTAACAAGCTTCGGAGTCGCACCACAATGATGTGGAAAACAGCGAAGTTTGCTCAACGTTAGTTTAAAAATGAATTAGGAAAGGTTAGTATGTTGAGTCTGCGAGTCTGCAAGTCTGCAGGTCTGCAAGACTGCAAGTCTGCAAGTCTGCAGTCTGCAGTCTGCAAGTCTGCAGTCTGCATGTGTCGCACACCGCCTTGAGGGCTCAAAAGAATGTCGCTCTGCGTGCTCCCTTGACAGTTCTGCCATTATCGATCAGGCCTCTTCGCGGTTTGCACTTAAGATCAAAGAAGCGCTACACATACTTTGGGAAAAACCTACACTCAATACGCAGGTCAAGCACGTGAATTTAAAACTTTCTGTTTAATTAATTCATTACCATTACAATTGTCTTAATCACTGCCATTATTACTGTAATTTCTGCACTATTTAAACTCTATTACACATTATGTTCAGATTCACACTGAATATGGCAGACGTATCTGCCGAAACATGTTTGCAAAACTTGAAAACGTCGTGTTAGTCGTTAAGTTTGTCTTTCGTATTAGATTACATTATTTAGTTTTCCTCGTATTATTTAGGTTTTGATTGTACAGTAGGCCTTAAAATGCAAGATGAGAACTTTTACTTTGTAATATCATAATTTTAAAATAGTTTTAGCTTAGTTTTTAACAGATTGTAAGATTTTGAAATGTAGGGCCTCTCTCGATACCGGCCCCTTTGCTGAGTAAGTAACCCCGTTTAAATAAATTCCGGTTATCGCTGTATGGGCATTCACTACCATTTCAGCTGTTCTAAAGAGCACGTATAGGATATGTGGACTCTAACAATAAGCTTGGCTGTTTTATTTAAGGTCTTTTCTTGCCTTACAAGTGAACAGCACAGTGGCTTGTGGGCATGATAGCTTTTATTTTCACCAGCCATATGTTGGGAAGAACAGTTTGTTTTAATAGTACTCTATAATCTGCTGGTCAAGTTGTCTTATCTGCCTTGAATGAAATCCACAAACCGTAAACTCAAACGAGGTCAAATGAGAGTTTCTAAAGAAAGAATATGATCAATGAGACTTAGTTACGCCTCGGGCTTACTCTTTACAGGGTATTGAGGAATTTATTGAGAAAGACTCTCCCAACACAGGCTCTTCAGAAAAAATGACATTCCGCCGGCTTATCAGAATTTTTTACTCTCATAGTTCATTGCAGTTATATTGTTTAAAATTGACAGATAATTGAGTATTAATAGAAGCTAATACGAAGTTAAAGTATAAAACCACTGCAAAAACCGTGTACGATCAACCTGGCTCAACGTTGGATCAAAAAAGATCGTGATCAGTCAAAATTATAAAAATATAAATGATTGTCAAAATGACTACTGCAGGGACTGATCAAACAACGTGAAAAGAACACAACACCACAGTCAACAAGACCCGGCATGATAAGCGTTAATGACTAGAAGGCAGATACGGACAACGTTGTTTCGCTCTTATTGGAGCTCTTCAGCGTATCGTAGCCACCAACACAATGAGAGTTAGTGAGAGATCACCTATCTCATAAATGCTGTAACTAGATCCATTCCAGAAAGAGCTAGAAATCAAATGATTTCCGGTCACAAACACGTACCGCACGTTTGTGGCCTAAACATGATATGACCTCAACTTAAACATGCCGAATGCTGTGGTGAAACGAACGAGGGATGGCCAATACCATCCGCTACGTACAATTAGTAGTAGCCAGTTGAACGGATCAATCCAGATCGACGGTTAAAAGAGAACCTAATACGAAGTTAAGGTATAAAACCACTGCAAAAACCGTGTACGATCAACCTGGCTCAACGTTGGATCAAAAAAGATCGTGATCAGTAATTAATAGAAGGATAAATTGACAATAGTGATCTCAGTTAGTTTTTCATTGGTGGTCCACTTTACTTTGATCGACGTTCTTTTTTTTGGTTACAGTACAAAAATACAATACAAATAACTCACTTAATCGATGTTTTTAAAGAGTCAATCAATTATTTTCATGCTCATGGTAATTTTCGTTTTTATATATATACAGCTAATTGCAATAACGTCATACAAAAATGAAAAAATGGAAAAGAAAATACCCAAACAGGAATAAATTAGGTACGCTAACTACATTCAGGGAATCGCTCTGACGAATAGTTAGGGACGGACCATTAGAAAAGTGATGGGTGGGGTGGGGAAAAAAAACAAAAAAAAAATTCATGCAAGGGAAAATGTCCGGAAAAAAAATTCATGCAAGGGAAAATGTCCGAAAAAAATTCATGCACAAGATGGGCCTCATTTTGATATGAAACCATAATTCGTTCCGCCAAAGTGCTCAAGTAGTGTCTCCAGTGTTTAAAAAATTGGAAATTTTCTGGGGCTCTGCCAGGATGCTATAAAATATTGCTTTCATAATTAATATTTCTTTTGTCGGGAGGGGGATACCTTCGCCTGGAACAAATTTTTTGTTGTTTTTATAGTCATAGTCATACAGTTGAACCCCGTTATTTTGAACCGTCAGGGGAAACAAAAAAAGTTTGAAATAGCGGGAGTTCAAAATAACCGATAGTAAATGAGTGAAGGGCAAATCCAGTGGGATCATTCTCACTACTATCTTATTACCTTCCGTTAATGAATTCTGATACACGTATGTACCCTGTTGTTGTTCAATTTTATCCCTGGTTTAATTTTTAGTGTCCTTTGTTCCTGGGTATGGTGATGTCCGATAATGACTTTAAGCCAAAGGGAAAACATAAAAACAAGGATAAAATTGAACCACAACATGACACAATGGATGATTTCGGTTAGTGAATCAAAGCAGCTGTCACTAGCCACTTGGCTAGTTAGCAAAACAGTTACTCTCGAGCCCTGACAGGGCTTTTGGACTCCCTACAGTTTTTATTACAGCACAACCCTGCATTTTAAAGCGAACATTATTAAAAAGTGTTTTGTAATAAAAAAAAGTTAAAAATGTAAAGTAACGTAACAGTACAAGCTATGTATTTAGTAAAACAAAGTTGCATTGTTTTTAATTAATTCAATAGCAAATTGTCCATAAGGAAAATATTTTCCCAAAAAAAAAATTCATGCATAGGGCTGTAGCCAAAAAAAAAATTCTTGCACAGGAAATGGGCCAAAAACAATTTCTAGCAGGCAAAAAATCCCCCACCCCCCCCCCCCATCACTTTTCTAATGGTCCGTCCCTTAGGGCTCAAAAGGTCTTTTAGATGGCCAATTTAACTTAACTTGTTTCAACTCATTTGATATAAACTGAAGTATCACACCGTCGCCATAATTGCTTTGAGAATTACGAAGATCTAAGAATGTACTTTGCATGGCTAATTAATTCCTATTTGGCTTTTTTCTTTATCCTTTTTTTCCACTTTTGTATGACAACGTTATTGCAATTAGGTGTATATCTATTTTTATATTATATATAAACGATGCATAAACCTAGGAATCTTTCATCGATCTGTTTAAGAAAAATAAAATAAACATCAACTTTTTTAATCACTTAGAAGTCTTACGACTGACAAACCCAGACTCGTACCCAGTCGCTATTTATGAGTTTGGGGGCAAGGGAGAGAAGATTGGATTCTATTGAGGCTCATAAATAGCGACTGGGTAAGAGTCTGTGACAAACCTGTGACCCCCGAACAACAGATAAATTTGGATTTAAGAAGTGACATATCAATATGGGAAGCACAAGAAGCGAAAACAAAAGCAGATAGGCTTTTCTCCTAGGTTTCGCTTGGCTGCTACATAGAGACGCTTGATCTGCAAAGTAAGACGAAAACAAGAAAACCTGTGGTTTATCAAAAACGGCCCTTACAAGCTGGAGTTAATTTGTGAGTCACTAGAATTAAACCTATGAATTCTCCTACAACTCTCATATTTTCAGTAAAATGCCATGCATTGTATAAAATTACGTTATCTGTATTACTTTCTCCAGTTTACATGAATACTTCTGGAAAGGTGATCCCCAACTAACGAACTCGGTTGTGTAAGCTTGTTTTCAGCGCTTAATATTTTGATGCGACAAAATTAACCCAGTGTCGATTCTAGCGTTCTTGTTCCCTCTTTCTGTGGCCTAGACTTCACATACTTAGATAAAAATAATTAGTCTGAGTTGAAAACAGACTTTTCATAGCCAACCGGGCGTTTCTTCCAACCAGTAGATTGAATCACGCCAAATATTCTCTATCTCCAATGACCTTGACAAACCTACTACAACGAAATTTCTTTCATTTCATCAGTTATATACCAAACAGTCGTCAATTGGATAAACCATCCCGTGTCCCCAAGAATACCTTGGTCAAAATATCTAAGTCTTTCATGCCTCTATGTATCACTAACATACCAATCAATTGTCCAGTGACCTTGAAAAAACAGACCATCAGGCATTTCTGGAATTTGAATCCGTAATCCTATAAGACGGCCTCGCTCTACTTCCCTTCGTTATAAACAGAATTTTAGAGCTTCGTCAGGTGCTTTTCGATAAATACCTCACAATAAAACAATCCATCTGTTTGCTATCAAGGCAGGACCGTAGGCATTTTCATCTTGGTATAGACTGTGAATCGAACTACTGGGGAGATGGCCGGTGTATGTTCCTACGATGGCCTTCAAGGGACACACTGCAAACGAAAAAGAAATCACGCAAATCAAAAATAAACCACGTAAATAAAAAAGGGGAAACCACGCAAATAAAAAAAGGAAACCACGCAAATAAAAAAGAAAACGAACGTGAATAGGAAAAACACTCGTTTCGTTCCTCGCATGCGGCCGAGCATTTTTTTAGCAGTTGTGGAGCAAAGTCTCTGGTGGAAAATGCAAAATATTGCTCAAAGTGTGGAGTATTTCTTTTTTGGCGATCTCCGGTTTTTTAAATTAATTAATTTATTTATTTGCGTTTTCTTTTTCGATTTGCGTTTTCTTTTTTGTTTGAGTGGTTTCTTTTTTTATTTCCTTGGTTTCTTTTTTTGTTTGCGTGCTTTCTTTTTAATTTGCGTGGTTTTCTTTTTGTTTACATCCTTCCTTTTTTTTTATTGGCGTAGTTTCCTTTTTGTTTGCAGCGTGTCTATCGTAGGCTATCGTATGTTCCAGTTCCGGGGCATTTCTGTACACACCGAACCGGAAGAAATTTTCGTGTCGGCACGATAAGCTTCCCGGTAAAGTGTAGGCATAGCCTGAGAACGTTTAATCGTCAAATAATGAAATCATTTCTAACTCGCCCATATCAACACGGCTATATGCGATCGCGTGGCGTTTAATTCCGGTGTCCTAGCGGATTTGGACCCTCTTCCTCCTTACAATTGAACCCCCAACCCAAATCTCCCAGCTAAAATGGGCCCCCTGGCACAAGTCAAACAAATATTTTTTACATCCTGTTTTCTGTTCTATGTTCCTCATTTGGGAGCGATTGCAGATTACCCCGCATCTTTAGCTACGCGGCACAGCCGGCTACGCGTCTACGCGGCTACACCGTCATAATTTATTAATAGTTCTCTAAGTTCTCTGGAAAGTGGCTACGCGTCTACGCGGTTACACCGTCATAATTTATTCATAGCTTTCTAAGTTCTCTGGAATGTATAAATAAAAAAAAGAGAAAAAGTTACAGTAGGTAACAGCAACGTCATGAAAACGATGTCAGTGCGGGAATGAAGCTTTTGGAACGAGGCATAGACAATATATTTATAGTTTACAAAGAATGTTTTTCACTTGCCCGCTATTCTCAGGTTAGTGGACACACATTTACTCGTATTTCTTGCATAAACACCAGCAGTCATGCATAGAACGAGCATATGTGGGCGAAGTTGAAAGATTCCTCGCAAATATTAAATAATAACAGGAGCCATAATCGGGGACGGAGACCGTAAGCGCGGGGTCCACGCGGCCCCATCGAAAAAGACAAATGTGCTATTTTTAGAAAAAATTGCGCCACCCTCAACGTCATAAACGCGCGTGGCTACACGCAAATTTGCGTGGTTATAATTATTTGATATCCGGTATGCCCGAGTACACAATTGTTTTTATTATTAAAAACGCAATCACTAATTGCTATAAAATCAAGGAAGAGAAAAAAGAGAGAGAAACTCCGAGATAAAAGGGAACAAGAATCGATCGCGATCACATGACTGACCGAAAAAGGCGCCAAAACCTTGCGAAGTGTTGCAGCGTTTCTTTGCGGAGCTGAATGAATCAATGAAACTGCTCCGAAGTGAACGTACAAGCACAAGGTTTGGGAAAAATCTCCCAATTATGGGCTCTGAAATGTGGTACGCGTTTGGTTTTTCCTGAA
This sequence comes from Siderastrea radians, assembly GCA_964017195.1. Lineage (NCBI taxonomy): Eukaryota > Metazoa > Cnidaria > Anthozoa > Scleractinia > Rhizangiidae > Siderastrea > Siderastrea radians. Next base: position 23,729,752 of record OZ024900.1, read on the forward strand.
AATTGTTGTAATCGTCGTTCAAAGCGGATTGAAGCTGTACGATCTCACCGTTATGGCTGCGGGAGTTCAAATGAACGAGTTTGAAATCGCTCCGTTCGCACAACGCTGACAACGGAGCCATCATGTGTTTGTTTGATCGAACTGAAGACAGGATTAATAATTAAACTTGAACGATAATTTCTATGCAGCTCACGGAAACAAGACTACGGAGGTGAGGAACATTAGAATTCACCATCTTACTTTTTAAACGCAAACCACAAAACGCAGTTTTTCTTAGTTTAGAGCCCGCCGACGGAATGGTAAAAATAACACTCAAACAACGTGAAAGCGATTCAACGTATTTTACATGGCATCCGACTTGTGTCTAAATGTCTGGAGCTGCTCAAGGGAACACAGATAGAGCCACAACGAGTACAGGTAAACCAGTGTCAATTTTGTGTGGTATAGCCAAAAAATGTCGCCTTTTCTGGTACTGGATTTGTTCAATGCTTGTCGTTCAGACTGTTGCATGATTTTTGTACTGACTCGCCATAAAAAAATATGACAATTTTTATTAATTGCTTCTTTCCAATTTTACTGTGCTTTATTTTGTCTCAGGGTCTCGATATTTCGGAGTCAAAGCCTTCCGTATGAAACCTGCTGTTTGTGAAATTTTAAGAACAAGTGATCGACTGGACGATGAAAGAAATTGTAAACAAAGCGCTAAATGCTTAAAATTCTATTTCTACAGTTTCTTTTCGTCCTAAGAAATCAAGCACTCTGAAACAACTTAGATTTGTGTCTTAGTGACGTTCAGTCGTAATTTCTTCTTAATTTTGCTTCGATACAAAGTGATTTTTCTCGCCGGGTTGCTGGAAGAGAAAAATAATTAAGCTCACTCTCTCGTTGAAACCCTTGCCACATCCACTGCGCTATGTATCCCTTCTAGGTTCGTAAATTGCCCAGAAAGTAATATTAAGTACTAGGGCAGCATGGAGTTTCACTTCATCTTTCTCCTTCTCATCGACGGAAGTAGTTTTTTTTCTCTTGGTGTTTTTCCAGTTCTCTATTTTGTCGACGATTGATAACGCACCACGAGAGCATTTGATTGAAAACAAGGCGCGCTTTTCACTATTCTTAGTCTTCATTATAAACATTTCGGCCATTTCGGTAAAGGCGGGCATTATTTCAGAAAACATACGCTGAGAAATCTCGACAGACATTTTCTTTGCTGACTCGGTATTTGAATATGTGTTACTATTTTTCTTGCAGTGAAAAAAGTGACAACGATTTATCAGTGCGTTACTTTTCTTCAGTACGTGCTTGGAAAATCATTTTACAGTCTTTGCGGCTGCCCTTCAATCTCTGTACGTCCTCAGAGGAAATATATATTCGAGATGTATTTTCCCTTTTTCTGCCTGATTCGCCTTCAACTGATTTTTTCGTAGTTCGACGCCATTTTTGCCCGTAAAACGTTTCTTCCGTCTAACGGGGAAATCCTCGTCCGACATGTCCGACACATCTTCGCCACGGGATTTTTCTAAAATATTCTCATTGCCATCATCGGAATCACTCGTATAATCCTCATATCCAGAGTCACTATCCAGAAAGTTCTCCCCAAGGGCTTGCCTCAAATTAGGAAGTGACACTGATGACAGAAATTGAATTTATTCATCTCCAACAAAGGTAATTTCCGACGCCATTTTGTTTGTTTTTCTCTGCGCGGAGTCCTCGCAACACACACGCGCGTGTGTCACGCGCGATGGCGCAATTTTTTTCTAAAAATAGCACATTTGTCTTTTTCGATGGGGCCAACGCCAATACTGAAAATGGCAGTTAGTTACGGTCTCCATCCCCGATTATGGCTCCTGATAATAATTAAAAACAATATTATAATTATAATAAGAACCTTCCCAGAATGCTTTGCACCAGAAAAATTTCAATGCAAAATAACTTAGTTAATTTGTGGTCGAAGAGAATGCTGTACCATGTGTTATTTACAACTTCGTGAAAGTTATCCCTCATATTAACGTTAGGGTGATGACGTCATTATTCACGTGACTATGGCAAAAAATATGTTTTAGCTCACCGCAAGAACAGGCCTCCATCAATTCAAAAGCAGATAACGTGCCCTGATAGTCATTGGAATGGGCAATATGGAAATTGCCAGTTGACATCTGGCAGTTGAAAGTTAAGGTGGCTCTGTACAAGAGCATTTCCCAGGGGACTGGTAAGGAGTCAGTAGCTATGATAGTTTAAGGCGGAGAGAAACAAAGCTTGGCTGGTTAATAGAACTTCGCATGAAAGTAACGACCATGATATGTTCACTGTTGTGACGTCATTGGTCACGTGACCAGAGCGCACAGAAAATTCAAATCACTTTAAAACTGCTTTAAGCTCAATAAATTCGTAAGTTCTCACAGTAATATTGCAGAAAAAATTGCAAGTTATTCAAAAACGTCCATTATTATTTTTCCTTTTGAAAAAAGCACAATGAAAAATGAACCTTAAACTTTTGATAATCCCCTGTTTTGCGAGATTTTAATATAAATGTAAAAACGAATCAGCATATTTGGTTTCAAACTATGCTCTTTCTAACTACGTTAACAGTTTTTTTAAAAAAATTCGTTTTCATATAGCTCAGGGATGTGAATTTGCAGGCACGCGGAGTACTGGGCACCAATGTCACGGATTGCTCAGGAAGACTGGTCCACTTTTTAGGCGCGGCGCCATAGCTAGCGACAAAAGCTGAAAAATGGGGTGAAAAGGTGTTTTAGCTTTCTGTGGTCCATTTCTGCTAAAGAATTGTTAATGGTTTCTCGGAAAGAGGACAGCACTTCATTTTCCGCTGCATTGCTCATGTCAGGTACGTGTAATTATAGCTTTTTATTGTTTTCGGTAAACAGCTTAATATATTAGCAGGGCTTTACCGATCGATCATTATAGTATAATGTTTCATATTTATCGTTAGTCCAGTGCTTGAATAATTTGCCATTTTCGTTCCGGTAGCAAAAAGCCGAAAGATAGACACTTAGGTTGGTAACTAAAGTTTGTTGAGTTTCGTAAGTCTTTAAATAAACGTTATATGAAGTGATGTAGTTTTTGTACGCTCGGCTGTGAATCGTATGTTATTTGTTGGCCGAGTAAAAGTGTAGCATCGCATCCTTTATGTTTTCAGTAACTTTAATTACAGCGTTGCTGTTAAAATTAATGTTTCAAACAGCTATTGCTTAAAGCAAGAAGGTCAGGCTATTCTCCTAATGTTGATACTGGCAGATAAGCTTAAATTCTTTTGTGTAGCATCATTTAAGCTTACGTGTTGTAAACATCTCATAACAGTTAACATAACACATAACATACTTTATTTTATCTCCAACTCCATTTGTTTATTAGCTTGGCTTTTCTTCACTGCTTGCAAATTATTTATATACATCTAATGACTCACGAATGTTTCTTAGATCAAGTAAGGTTCAAAGCTATACATGTAGTTGGCATGATTTGATGACAAACAACAAATTTAAATTTCGAATTAGGTATGATCACTTTTGGGAAAATATGCTTGAGATAATCGAGTTCAAAGCAAATGGATGTAATTTTTTTGTACATCTCATTCTCTACTTTTACTGATTAAGTTATTCGATAATTTGCAGAGTAAAAAATTAACTTCAGTGCTTGAATCATTGAATTGCAACTCGGGCCAGTATCCTTGAATTCCAACCTCGTCCCCAGGGTCTTTTCACTTGCTCGCTTAGTATAGTGGACCAGGCCATTTAGATAAAGTGGCTTTCAAAATCCTCTAGTCTAAATCAAAAAATTTAAAACCATATTTACTTGAATAGACCCCTCCCAACCCGGGTGAGAAGTAAGTCTTTTATCCAGGGATTTCGCCAATAATCATGTGGAAAAAGTACCACATACTGTAGAACTCTAAGTAAGACTGGAGTCACATGTCAATAAAAACAAACCTCAACTTTTAGTGGCCCTGATCAGTTTTAAATTGCTACTGGCAACCCGGGAGTCTGTCAATTTTTAGCCCTGAAGTTGTTGTTTTCACTGATCCTTTTTTATCTATACTAGGCATGTATATGTCAGCAGTGATCAGTGATGCAGCTTTTCTTACAGTGAAGGTATGCCAGGGAAGATATCAATCATATAATTGTCCCAGCTTACATACTATCTTACTGTTCAGTAAAATGAACTGGGTCAGATGCAATGATCGGTTTAATTTGGGTTCAGTAGTTGAACACAATTAAACCAATAATATGCATACAGCAGTGTTTGATTCCAATTTCTGAACCCAGTCAAACATAATTAAGCACAGTTAAACAGTTTTAAAATCATTCAAATATACCAGATATTTAAACCATCTGCCTTTAAGTGTGTGAGAACAAGCACAAATTTCTGTAGTGTGGAATTTGAGGATGATCTGTTTTATATTGTCGTGTAAACACATAGAAGACTGGGTGGCTAAAACAGCCTTTTCGGAAAAAGAAAATTTGGCAATCCTAATACTCACAAAGGAAAATAAAAGTTGAACCAAGGATAAAATTAAATCACAACATTTACATGAGTGTTCCATCAAGACTTCCATTGGGGTAGGTGATGAAAACCTTATACTCACGTAAGTTACAAAATCCATTTTTTCACAGTGATGTAAGATTTATTTTATTCTTGGCGGTTAAAGGGTTAAAACTTAATGCAGAATGAATCAAACAGTTATACCATGTATGGGTTTCCGTACCACAGTGATTATTGTGACCCAGTACCACTACTGGGGCAAGCTCACACAGGTATGGCTTGTACAGTTGAGATTTTTTGTGCTGTAATCATTAAACAAATACAGAGAAACAAGAGGAAATCGGGGGGAACTTGTACCAGAATGAAAATCATGCTGGTATTATGTAAACACCCCCTTAGCCTAAAGTCGAGCAGCTCTTAAGAATGTTTCACAACATCCTCAGAGACCCAGGGGCAGTAATGCCCTGATTTTATGAGACCGGTGCAAACTCAGACTGGTATGATTTTGTTTACATGAGACCGGTCTGAAAGTCAGACTGGCATGAGGTGTTTACCTGAGACCAATCTATACTCTGTTTGTGTTAATATGGTCCGCAACCATCCCATCCTTAAAAATCCAGTTTATCTATTATCCAACAGCTTGGAATGCTCCAACGCCACTTACAGTATTAAACGTGCATACCCAAAACAAATATCTCAGACCAATTGGGACCCTGTTCATGCTTAAGTGGCTCCCCAGTCTGATTTCAAACCGTTCTGAGTCATTCATATTGGTTCAGCAGCAGTGATGAGTTAAACCAGCCTAAGGCCCTGTTTTCATGAGTGACTTTATCCCCGGATGAATTTTATCCCATCCCGGGGTGACTTTCATTGCGGTGTCTGGTCATTTACCTGTAAATGTTTACATGATTTGGAGCTGAAATGTGTTCACCCCAGGACGATTTCATCCCGGTCTTCAGCACCAGGATGAAATCGTCCCGGGGTAAACACCATTTCAGCTCCAAACCATGTAAAAACTTACAGGTAAATGACCAGACACCGATATGAAAGTCATCTCGGGATGAAATCACTCATGTAAACACAGCCTAAGATGATAATTATTTTATACTAGCTTCATGTTTCGTACATTTCGTGTAAACAGACGTAAGCATTTGGAGTCGATCTGAAGTCGTACCGGCCGAAGTTGGTACCATTCTCATAGACTATGAGCAGTCTCTCATTTTTCTCTGGCGCGTGCACACTGACTGTCCTAATATTGGTAATTGCGATAATTAAAATCTACTTTGTTTTTCTTACAGGTTTTTATTCCATCAACCTGATGTCAGGAAAATATGGCAGTTTATTATAAGGGTTTGGTTAAGAAATTTATACTTTTAGCTATATTCCCAGACACACTTTATCAATTCAAATAAAAAATTTGATGAGCAGTTTTGAAATAAGGTTATATATTTTTTGTCTTTTTCTGCTTAACATTTTGATGTCATTGATTAGTTTGACTGTCCCCTCAGTACTACTAAGTGGACGATGTATGAAAATGGAATGAATCCTGGAGTACACCTTTTAGGGCTCTACTTCAAAATATCTGATGAGCACACCCTGCCCCATATCTTTTTTGGGGGGAGTATCCCCCCAACTACTATCCCAGGAATGAAGAGTCAGACCTATTTGATTGAATTCTCTTTATGGGGAAAACTATAGTGATTGACTGATTCACCACAGTCTGATCCCTTTTTGTCAGTTCATTGCCTGTTAGGTTTCAGACTATTCTGAAATGATTTAGGAAGAGGCTATTCCTTTTGTTTTTCTTTGGTACCAGATTATGGCAATCAGTAACAATGCTTATTGGTGACAAATTATCAAACCAAAAAGAACTAAAGTCTTGAGATCTACTGCCATCACGGTCTGGGGGTAGTAAGAGAGTGAGTCATAATCTGTGCATCAAATATTAAAGTCACTTGTCATTATTGGACCATTTGTTATTCGCATTGGCAACACTGAAGTCACAGATTGATTGATTTATTGATTTATTGATTGACTGATTAATTGATTGATTGATTGAATGTTTTATTTTTTAATTGGCTGATTGACTGATTTATCAGCCAGTTGGTTGAGTGGTTGATTGATTGACTGATTGGTACTTAAAATAGTTGAATGAATTTATTCACCTGAATTACATGTTAGTAATTACATGCATAATGCTGCACTTCTTCGCATCTTCCTCTGGCAGTAAAATAATACCCGGCATCAGTCGAAACATAAAATAATTTTCAAGCCCCAATGTCATGACATAATTGTAAGCAAATAATTTATTTGTAATTAGCAAGTAGTAGGTAAGAAGGCGTATTAGAGAGCAGGACTATTAGAGCTTTTACAGTAATTTAAATTATATTTCATATTAACTCCAGTAAGCTACTCCTTCTGAGTAACTACCACTATTGGACAGTCAAGAAAGGAAGCAATGCCCTGGGATGTTTTAGGGTTCACTACTTCCTACTATTAATTAAACATCCCGGGAATTAATACAAGTAAATAAGGTACATCGTCATCATCATCATCATCATCATCATCATCATCATCATCATCATCATCATTCAACTATAGCGTCATTTTACCATATAAGGAGAAAAATATGAGTATAAGAGCGTCTTACAGTGTAGAAAACGTACTGCACTATAGTATCCCGGTTTCAAATCACTTATTGAATAAAGCATATAAATTGCTTAGATATTTAAGTTTATATTACCTACAACAGAGGCTTATTTAAAATTTATGAAACACTGGTTCTAATTTGATGAGAGGTGTATTACTAATGATTAACTAATAATTATAATATTGTTTTCCGGTCTCACTTGTAATAATAATAATAATAATAATAATAATAATAATAATAATAATAATAATAATAACATTTCTAAAGCGCCCTTTCCCAACGGTCCAAAGGCGCTATTTACAATAAAATTATCAATTTAAAAAAGCACGCTTAAAAAGAACTGTTTTCAGCTGTCTTTTAAAAATGTCTAGCGATTCTGCATCCCTAACATGTTGTGGAAGACTGTTCCAAAGCAACGGCGCAGCAACAGAGAAAGCACGGCGGCCATAACTATTTAGTTTGAAACCAGGCACGGCGAGTAAATTTTTCTTTGCAGATCTTAGATAACGTCCCGGAATGTAGCTGACGAGGAGATCCTCAATGTAAGCAGGCGCTAGGCCATGGAGAGTCTTATATTGTCTATTTAAAAAACTATCAGTCGTCGATTAAAAAATAAACTCTCAAAGAATTGCTCTATTTGGCTGCACTGTAACAAAAACTTGATGAAACCATTGCTAGATTTCGTGGGAAAAATCTACGAAGCAGTAATATAGCGAACGCGTAGACACGTAGACGCGTAGCCACCAAAAGTCATTCGTTCCCAGTCCTTAAACCTGTAGCCGATCCTTTCATACCCAGTGATTGATCCGACGGCGTAGCCATTTTCGCCAGGTGCGCCGAACAGCTTGAGTTGCGGGGTATTCTGCAATTTAGCCATCATTTGGCAGCAGCCACGTCTCACCAGTTTTGTTTAATTAAATCACTATGCTGATCGTTCATTTTACTGTGTTTGTTTTCTTCCACTTCCCACTCATTGCCTTCCCCACGTAGTTTTTGCCCCCCTTTCTGCTAGACTCCTACCCCTTTGATCCTTAGCCCCCCTCATTCCCCAGAAGGGTGAAAGATATTGTTGTTTCCTCTGCATGGGTCTTTGGGGTTTACAATCACCGTTCGGCCCCATCACTAACCCCCTCAACCCAACACCCCCTCCCCGCCCAACTTTAAGTAAACTGACTTAGCTCACATGTGTCACCAGATAACGAGCAGCGTGACCTCGTGACTATACAGTTTGTTTTATTGTGACATGACGATGTCATATATGACATTTCAACTTTTCTTTAAACGAGAAAAGTAACCGTCACATGGACGAGATAGTGCGGTTGTTGTTGATTACTTTTTTTTTGTTGACGTAAAAAAAATTTTCAAATTGTTTTCTGCAAGGTGCGTTTCGCATTGAATTTCCCATTATTTTTTTTCTTCAAGTAGTTAAGGCTTGTTACTCTTTGTGTGATCGTCACAATATACGGATTTAAAACAATCTTGCCAAACGTTCGGAGAAGCTGCACTATTGAAAAACAAAAATCAATTTTTAATTGGCTAATCAGGTAAACTCTTACATCTGCATTCTGGAAGAAAATGTACAGCAAAACACTTGTTCATTTCCTAAGATAATTCAGGATTCATCACGTGTCATGCGCAAGGCCCAGTTAACATATGTTGCGCCTAACGCTATTTCTTCTCCAACCAACAGGAGCCCACACTGAGAGCAGTCCCTATTAGCAGTCTCTATAGGTCTCTATATGAATAACAACGCAACATACGCCTGATATCCTTGCCTGTACCCTGGACGCTAATAAAGTCTGACTGGCCTTTTGGTCGTATGGTATTTGTATTTCAGTTATTTCAAGGTCAGATGTCGGAAATTCATTGACGATGACATAAGCGCAAACAGCAAGCAACGGCGCAACATTCAACTTTATGCCAAGGTCTACTTGTCGCCTTTACGGTTTGATGTACAGTTTGCCAGCAAAATAATAAAGGAAAAAGCTTTCCTCTGGTTGCAACATTCCTGTGCACTCCAAAATTCCTCGTGCGTAGCACTGGAATTTTTTTGACAGTTGCTGGAACAAATGTCCTCCGTGACATTTCCCTCGCCGTATGTCAATTTTATTTCAAGTCTACCACAACAGAAATTTGCGGAGAAGCGTATATTAACTGTGAGTATGAAAATGTCTATGTCTAAAAGATGCTCAGTTTTTCTCTCGACTGACTAAAGGCTCTGCATGACCATGCGAATTAGGTAAAACAAGCTGCCTTTTCGACTGTTTTTCGTAAGTCCTCAAAAATGCTTACTATGATAATAAACTCTGATGATGACTTCCGCTCAGGTTGTCGGAACGTCAGTCAATGTCATCACAAACAGTACTTCTCAGACCCTCCTCAGGACTACACTGACCCGGACGATCATACTTCACTGACTTATGAATCATCTTTTTTTGGTCAATTTTTTCCTCTATCATTCTTTGCTAATCTTTCAAGGTTTTTTTTCTCTTAATCATGTTTTGTCAATTGTTGCTTTTATAAATGATTGTCAAAAAGACTACTGCAGGGACTGATGAAACAACATGAAAAGACTCGAGTTACGATATTTCGACCGGCCAATACCAGTGTTCATCAGGTTTACTAGGACAAATCATGAATTTGCCGAAATATACATATTGCAAAGCAATGAGGTGTGGTATGGTGTGATTACTTAGAAAAGAAAAGATAACAGAGAAACAAATAAAAATTTGTGTATTATAGATAGTTACAGATTACAGTTCACCACGTTTATTGATGCTTAGAGGCTGCGTGGATATAATTACAAGTAGGGTTGAATACTGGTCGTCTACGTCTATTAAAACGGTCTTTGAGGCGAAGTTTAGCTTCTCCAATGTATTGTAAATTACGTAGGGGACATTGAAAATAGTACAAGTTATATGAGAATTGATGCGGTAGGTCTCACCTGTAGAATGAAAAGCATATTGATTTCGGCCATGTTAAATATGGGGACAGGTCGTGTAATTCCTACTACTGCACCAAACAGGATTGGGAGCGGCCCGGGAGTTATTAGGATCAGGAGTTTACGTTAATGGGGCTCTAACAAGAGTGTTTCTTTTGATTGTTTTAACTTGAAGATTATAATCGATCGTACTAACCTTCCTCCATAGGGCTTGTGTCCAATGGAATGAACACCCCATCAGCTGAGCATTCGGCAGGACCTGACGGATCGTACTCCACATCGCTTTTTCACAGTCCATTTAGTTTACCTTGGTCACTCTTGGCTGGCTAGGTAGGATAGACATCAGTGCTTGAAGGACCGCTTTGCAGTCACGATGATAAAAACAAGGAGCACTTGTTTTACACGATCATCATTTCTCACGACGTTCACGGCGTCGAGTCACTGAGGCCTTCTAACTGTCTGTCTGATGCGAAGATCAAATGACGGCGTCCACGTGCCTATAACACAAAGTTCATTTATTAGCCCCTTGATAAGTAATTTTACTGTTTCAAAGTAAAATGGGAATTAAACCAAATGTGAATGTCCGAATCAAGTATGGTTACCTTTACATCTTCACCAAAGAAGTCATCAGGGATGTGGTACGTCCCTAACTCAAACTCCAAGTCTTTCAGGTCTTGTGGGGACAACTGCTGATGGATGCAGTTAGCAGTTCGTTGCAGACTGTCTAGACGGGCCGGGTAGGCTGGGGCAAGGAGGGTCTGTTAACTCGTTGAGAAGAACACCGTTGATCGTTAGATGGCAAGAGACTTAATGTTAGTCAAAATCTTCCCTCCTGCTGGTGCAGCGTGGTTATACTCGTTCTTCCCCATTTCGAATACATTTTGCGATCGCTGGACGACGGTAGCCTTGCAGCAGTTGCCCTAAAAAATAGTGATAGAAAATCAGTAATTGCACTATTACTCGTAACCTTACAGTGATGTACATTTCGAAATTTAAATCAACTTAAGGTAGCCCTAGGTTAATTAACCAGTTTCTTACCATGGGTCGTACGGTGCATTGCCAGTCTGCTTCATATACGCGCTGCCTCTTAAATAATGTTTCCCCAACTCTGGTGCTTTCTGCTGCGGGGTTCCATGACAGGGCGGACAAAACCACACGACATCGGCACCTGCCCACACAGGGGGCTAATCGTCCAGAGATTGGGGGCTGTCAAGTTGTCTGAAAATCAGGGGCGAGTAGTCTGGGGCTAGTTTTCTCGGGGGTGAGTTGTCTAGATACCCCCATAGTCCAAGAAGTGTGAGGACTCTGGGTACGAGATTGTCTCCCTTATCATCTAAAAATCTCGTTACTCGTCCTCGCACACATTCTTGTCCCGAGGGTGACCTGGCCTTCTTCGCCGCCAGCGCCTGGGTAGAGGAGCAGTTGGCTCTGGAGACACAGGATGCCGGATGTCCTAGAATGTAGGACTTCCGTTTTTCTTTAATTATGTACAATGTCTGTCGCATTCAAGTGACTACTTGTACATATGAGAAAGTAATTTTGCCCTGAAAGGAAAAACACTTAAGAAACTTAGATTCCTCGTTTCGGGAGATGGACGTTAAGCGCGTTTCTGAAACGTCGTGCTACTGCCGTGCCGACCTCGATTGACTGTAGCGCGACTGTAGCACGACTGTAGTGCGACTTGGTTTCAGACGTCACATTTAATTCAGTCGAATGAATCAGCTGTTGCCGCGTCCAAGTCGCAGCCACTCACATCAGGTGTCCCACAAGGCCCGCTGCTATTTGTCCTGTACTTCGGACCCTCCAAGGCTGAACAAATAAGACTCATGGACTGGACTGTATGATGTATGCTGATGATTCGCGACTCTAAAATGATCATTTTGAACCCCGCAGCAAGGCAGCCTGAGCTTTTAAATTTGGGGCTGTGTATAAATGATATTCAAGCTTTCTCCCTCTCTAACAAGTTGGTGTATAACCCGACTAAGACAGAAGTTCTTCATCTTATGTCTCGGTTCACTCGACATCCTCCCTTATCGAATATTACGTTTGGCCAAAGCATTATACCGTGTTTTTCCAAAGCTCGTAATCTGGGAACTATTCTTGATCGTCATCTCGCCATGACAAGGCACGTTAACAACATCTGCCGCCATGCAGGAAATATATTACCCAGAGTAGCACTGAGCGCTTAGTACATGCTTTCATAACATCTAAGCTGGACTATTGCAATAGTCTACTGTACTGTCTGCCTTCTACTGAAGTTCAAAAGTTACAACTCATTCAGAACACTGCTGCAAGACTAGTAGTTAAGGCTAAGCGTACTGATCACTGTGATCATACAAGCCCTACTCAGCAACAACTACACTGGCTCCCCGTTAGCGAACGTATCTCGTTTAAGATCTTGCTGCTTACGTATATGGCTGTGAATGGATACGCTCCATCTTGCGTTGAAGATCTTCTGGATCATTATGTACCGTCACGTAGTTCACGTTAGCATGCTTGCAGGCGGTAGAGGGTGTTTTTATTAGTTTACAATTTATTTATTACAACAACAACTGGTTACATTATATATTTTATCGCGGAAAAACCACGAAAAACGCGGAGTTCGCGATAACCCGCGCCATCTTGGACGCGCGCGAAAATCGGTCTGGGACGAGTGTCAAAGCGAGGCGGAGGGGGGCTTTGTGACGAATGCTCGTCGTGACTTTGACTATTCGTGGAATGTCTCACCTATGCTCGAATAATTATGGCCGTGTAATATAAAGGTTGATTAACTATTTGATTAAAAGAGTTGTTTTGCTTGCTGTTTGACTTAACGTGAGTTGTCCGTTTGCTGTACCGTTCGTTTCATGGTGTCAGGAGTCCGAACTACGTAAACTTTCTTTGCTGAAATGCCGGGAGACGAAGGAGCTGAGCAGTCTGCGAATATTTCGAGCGCGAGAAGTGGAACCTTGTTTGCTTTGCCACCGCCAGCACCGCTTGATATTCATGATTCAAACGCGGCTGAAAAGTGGAAGGAATTTGAGCAAGCATGGAGAAATTATTCGATTGCCATGAAATTGCATCAGGAACCCGAGACCGTACAAATTGCGACGTTGTTGACGGTGATCGGAGCCGAAGCTAGGAAAGTTTTCTCGACGTTTACGTTTGGCGGTGATAACCGTGACAGAATACAGCCGGTGTTAGAGAGTTTTGCTGCTTATTGCCAGCCCTTGAAGAATGTTCCTTTTGAAAGATACAAGTTTTACTCTAGAATGCAAGATGCGGGAGAATCGTATGACCATTATCGGACAGCCCTACGACAATTAGCCGATCGATGCGAATTTGAAACCATTACGGCAGATCAAATTCTACGGGACAAGCTTGTTTTCGGAATTCAGGATTCGAAGGTACGAGAGAGATTGCTTCGCGAAAAGAATTTGTCACTGCAGAAAACTGATGAAATTTGTCGGGCACATGAGACAATGATTCAACAGATGAAAGTTGTTGGAGGTGCCGGCATTGGGGATACAGATCCGAGCGATGTAAATGCCTTTTCTAAAAAGCCTAAACGAGAGAAAAAGGCGCGGCGTGGTCGATTCCCTAGAGGCGCTGACTCCCGAGTGAAAACGTGTGATTTTTGCGGGCGTATGCATGATGTGTCTAAGCGTGAAAACTGTCCTGCATTTGGAAAAAGGTGTAATAAGTGTAACAAGCAAAACCATTTCGCGAACGTGTGTTTTGGATCAGCACCTAAACCGTCGCAGCGTGGCAGTCGTGTCCATTATTTGGAGGATGAATTTTCAGACGAAGTGTTTGGCGTACAGGAGATTTCAGCGGTGACTCTAGATGATTCGCAGCTTGTAACGTTAAAATTGGAGTCTGGAAATTATCTTCGCTTTCAGCCGGACACTGGAGCGCAATGTAACGTTGTCCCTTTGCATTTGTATAAGAAAGCGACAAATGACTTTGATTTGCTTAACGTGGCCCCTGTAAGCACAGCAATTATTTCGTATGGTGGGACATCGATTCCTATCCTTGGTAGAGTTCGTTTGAGAGTTTGGCGTGGAGATTTCAGATGTCTTCTTGACTGCAATCTGGTGGACAGCAAGAGAGTCAGGCCTATACTTGGCAGGAAAGCTTGTCTTGGAATGAAAATCGTCAAGTACTTGGACAATGATCAGTTGAATCATCCCCAGACCTCTGATGGTTATGTGTATGCGCATGATGCACCAAACGTGCCTGTTTTGTCCGCTGCCGAGCCTGTTTTGTCCGCTGACCAGTTGGTCAAGAAATTCCCTCGTGTTTTCGGTGATGGAGTTGGTAAACTTTCTGGAGAATATCATATGGAGCTGGATGAAACAGTGAAGCCAGTTCAGCACCCTCCTCGCCGAGTACCGGTTGCCATCCGTGAACGTCTACAAGAGGCTTTAGAAGATTTGGAGAGCCGAGAAATTGTAGCTCGTGTGACAACGCCCACACCTTGGATTAGTTCAATGGTTGTTGTGCCAAAGCCAAATGGTACCTTACGCATTTGTTTGGACCCTAAGGATCTCAATCGAGCTCTGCAACGAGAGAATTATCCTTTGCCTACAATTGAAGAGGTTGCTTCTAGGCTCCATGGTGCCAAAGTGTTTACTGTACTCGATGTCGCCTGTGGGTTCTGGCACGTTGTTCTTGACGAGCAGTCATCGTTCCTAACTACTTTTAACACGCCGTTTGGTCGTTATCGGTGGAAAAGGATGCCCTTTGGAATTAAGTCTGCGCCTGAAATTTTTCAACGCAAGATGCACGAATTGATTGAGGGACTGACTGGAGTTGAAGTCATAGCAGATGATTTTGTTGTTGTTGGTTATGGTGATTCATTGCAAGCAGCCTCAAAGGATCACGACAAGAGTCTTTCAGCGTTCCTTCAGAGATGTGAGGAGCGTGGAGTTCGTTTAAACGCCGACAAGTTGCAGCTCAGGATGAGAGAAGTTCCGTTTATCGGTCATGTGGCAACCAGTGAAGGTCTTCGAGCAGATCCAGCGAAAGTTCGAGCCATACGTGAAATGCCCCGGCCGGAGAATGTTGCAGCTGTGCAGCGTATCTTAGGAATGGTTCAGTACCTCAGCAAATTTCTGCCCCGATTATCAGATATCACCAAGCCTCTCAGAGACCTCACCCGCCAAGACGTGGAGTGGCACTGGGACGAGCCCCAAGAGAGAGCATTTGAGCAACTCAAAGAAGCTGTGTCCGTGTCACCTATACTCCGTTATTACAACCTGCGAGAGAAGGTTACGATCCAATGTGATGCGTCCCAACACGGTCTTGGTGCTGTGTTACTTCAAGGTGGGCAGCCTGTGGCGTATGCTTCACGAGCCTTGACCCCTACGGAAGAAAACTATGCACAGATTGAGAAGGAACTTTTGGCGATAGTCTTTGCGTGTGAGAAATTTGATGCTTACATTTATGGTCGTGATTCTGTTAGAGTACAAACAGACCACAAGCCCCTTGAGTCCATTTTCCGGAAAGAACTGTGTGTTGCACCAAAGCGTCTTCAGAGAATGCTTTTGAGGTTGCAGAAGTATGATTTGGATGTTACTTACCTAAAAGGAGAGTTGATGTTGATTGCTGATACGTTGAGCCGAGCTCATTTGCCTGAAGTTAATGCCTCCGTTTCTGTCCGAGAGTTGGAAGAAGTTGACCATAGAGTTAACTTGCCTTTGAGTGACGCCCGTTGGCAACAGGTTACCCATGCTTCTGCTAACGATCCAGTTTTGAAACAGCTTCGTGATGTCATTCAAGATGGTTGGCCTGAAAGAAAGTCAGATGTTTCTGAGTGTTTGCGACCCTACTTTGACTTGCGTGACGAGTTAGTGGTACAAGATGTTCTGGTTTTCAAAGGTGCTCGTTTGGTTGTTCCCACTTGTATGCGCAAGGAACTGATGTCTGTTGCACATTCTACACACATAGGAATAGAAGGATGTTTGAGAAGAGTTCGTGAGTGCCTGTTCTGGCCAAGAATTGCATCAGATGTCAAAGATTTTGTCTCCAAGTGTGACGTGTGTCTGGCCTATCGTACGTCTCAGACTAAGGAACCACTCCTTCAACATGAAGTAATTTCGCGACCCTGGGCTAAGTTAGCTGCTGATTTGTGTGATTTCAATGGACGCACCCTTCTAGTTGTGTCCGATTATTTCAGCGGTTTCATCGAGGTTTCCCGTTTGCGAGCTCTCACAACACAAGCCGTGGTTCGCGAGTTGAAGACCATTTTTGCACGTTTTGGGGTTCCAGAGACGCTAGTTACTGACAATGGTTCGCAGTTTGCGTCTAGAGAGTTCAAAGCATTCGCAGAGAGCTGGTCTTTCAATCATATCACCACCTCGCCAAGATATCCTCAATCGAATGGGAAGGCGGAGAATGCTGTGAAGACTGTGAAACGTCTTTTTGAGAAATGCAAAGAATCGGGTGTCTCCGAATTTCAAGCCTTGTTGGATTGGCGTAACACCCCAACAGAGGGAATGGCTACTAGCCCTGCGCAACGGTTGATGGGTCGTCGCTGTCGTACGTTGTTGCCCATGTCCGAGTCTCTTCTCAGGCCCAGTTATCCACTGCGTGATGATGTACGTGCTATGTCTCACAGGAAACGTCGTCAGAAGCATTACTACGATCGACACGCAAAGCCACTTCCTAATGTTAGTCCTGGTGAAATAGTGCGAATGAGACTTCCTGGGCAAAAAGTCTGGACACCAGCTACCTGTCTGGATTCGGCGGGTCCTCGTAGTTTCCTTGTCAAGTCTGGAAGTACAGTTTATCGGAGAAATCGGCGTGACATTATTAAGACTGGCGAGACCCCTGTTTCGAGCCAGACCGTCGTTCCAAAGGAAACGCCGCTGCCCAATAGTTCTGGAAGTGCACGTTCCATCGACTTTGTCCTCTCCTGTGCCGTCTGCTGAGCCGCCATCCTTCCAGCCCGATGTGCCGCCAACTGACCTTCGAAGATCACAGAGAGAAAGAAGACCCCCGGCGAGATTTCGCGATTATGTGTTGACGTGACTAAATCCCCAGCCAGATTTTGCGATTGCGTGTTGACGTTTATTTTTTGCGAGACTGTTATTTTGTTTTTTCTTTTCATAAGAGGGAAGGTGTGACGAATGCTCGTCGTGACTTTGACTATTCGTGGAATGTCTCACCTATGCTCGAATAATTATGGCCGTGTAATATAAAGGTTGATTAACTATTTGATTAAAAGAGTTGTTTTGCTTGCTGTTTGACTTAACGTGAGTTGTCCGTTTGCTGTACCGTTCGTTTCAGGCTTGCTCACGGTTCCTAGATCGGCCCGGCTCCACATATGGCGGCCGGGCTTTTTCCATCGCTGCGTCGAGACTTTAAAACACGCTACCTCTAAAGATAAGGAATGCACCGTCAGTCTCTGCTTTTACAAGGCTTTTAAGGGCATATATTTTTATATTAATTTATTATTATTATTATTATTATTATTATTATAAAACAAAAACAACAACCGGTTTAGCCAACTTTAAAAATGTATTCTGATGTATTTATAATTTATGAATTGAATTCGGCACGACAGTAGTATGACGCTTCAAACGCGCCTAACATCCATCTCGTTTGAACAACCAAGTCGTGTTACTGTCTTGCTAAAGTCGAATTTAACTCTTATCAATTGATTTCGGTACGGCAGTGGCACGACGTTTGAAAGGGGCCTACACGAAGAGCAGGGAGACGTCACCAGCCCTATTTTGATCGCGAACAGGAGTCGGTGGTCGTAAATTCAGGATCCGATGCATTCAGATGATCTATATCATTTGTTTACATTAAGGGTGCAAATATTGTGACTTGTCGCTGGCAATTTCAAAATAAACGGAACCAAGAAATCAAGATGTCGGTTTAGCAATTTCTTGCTCTTTGAGAAAGCTATTTTAAGTTCGAAGAAAGATTTCAGGGAAGGATTTGCGAAATTTATAATAGTTGACAAGAGCAGTAGCAGTAGTAGTAGTAGTAGTGGTAGTAGTAGTAGTAGCAGCAGGAGCAGCAGCAGCAGTAGCAGTAGCAGTAGCAGCAGCAGCAGTAGCAGCAGCAGTAGCAGTAGCAGTAGCAGTAGTAGTAGTAGTAGTAGTAGTAGTAGTAGTAGTAGTAGTAGTAGCAGTAGTAGTAGTAGCGGTAGTAGTAGTAGCGGCAGTAGTAGTAGTAGCGGCAGTAGTAGTAGCAGTAGCAGTAGCAGTAGCAGTAGCAGTAGTAGTAGTAGTAGCAGTAGTAGTAGTAGTAGTAGATCCTTTATTTAACCCTATCCAGACCGGGGGGAGGCAGATTCTCCCCCCACGGACTTTGGACGTTTAGAACGTTTTTAATAAGCAACGACTTTTCCTAAAATTTATCTGGGAACAATTTGGTGTAGTAAGTTCTTGTTTATTTAGTTTGACGTTACCATGGCAACCACTTTTTGAGAAGCGTTTTTTTTTCAGAATTTTGAATTTCCCTCTTTTTAATCAAAAATCATTACTTTTTTGAAATAAATTTTAAATTTTTGGATCATTTCCGCGTTAATTTATTGATTTTGTTCACTTCTTGATCAATTTTGGCGGTTTTTGAAGGTTTTTGGAAAATTTAGGAAATCCAAGACGGCGGATCCAAGATGGCCGGCGTTTGAGAACAAATCGTTATTGTGACGTCATATGACGTCATCACCTGAGGTTGCGGACCTCAATGGAAACATTTTTGGACGTACTATCTGTCCTTAAAGTTTCGTTGTCATAACTTTAATATTCTCGGAGTTAAGAGGTGGGGGCGGAATCCTCCTCCCCCGGTCCCACAAGACCAAAAAAAGCCCGGTCTGAATAGGATTAAACACGACCAGTAATTAAAGCAATTAACATGCTTGAGGGGTCGTGTACTAGTCTATAATAAAACGAAGCAAAATACAATACAGCCTTAATATTAACTTAGATTAAAAATATAAGATGAGTTGAAGGGATAATAAACACTAAAAACGCACTTGAAATTCAAAAATTTAAATTTAAAATATAAAATTGGACATCTTCTTGGGCAACGACTGAACAGATAAACTGTTAAAATTATGTTCTTTAAATGAGGGATCTAATTTCACTTTTCTGGAAAATTGTTTAAAATTACAGGAGTCACTGAAATAATTCGAAACAAAGTTCCACACTACCGCGCCTCTATAGCGAATAGAGTTTTTCATAAAAGGTACCGGTATATTATGTACGTGTACCAGAAAAGGTGTGAGCTCAGTAGGTTATAAGCTCACTGTGTTCTTGGCTGTTAAACTACCGGAATATTTTTGACGATTTGGTATTTCTTTCTTTCACAATTTATTAATAGTCTTTTTGAAAGAAAATCACTAAGTGACTGTTCTTGTAATTTACTTCTACTGACTGACTCTACTTGTACTGAGTGGCTCTGCTTGTACTTTAGACGTTGAAACTCAACCTGAGATTTGTTTAAGTACAGAGGAAAAAAATCCTGAGAGAGAAACAAAATATCATCCTTACATCATTAAATAATGTGTCGTATCAAAGTAGTCTAAGCTCTACTCACTGATAGTCATGCTTTACCATATTTTTAAATGCAATATTTATCACATTTCATTCACAGCACCGCAACAAAAGTAAAAAAAAGTTTTGAATACAGAGAAACCTGAAGCACCCACAACAGGGGAATGGACAAGTGGTTCAGTTAACTGCAATTTCTTCCTCTTTTCCCAATTTCCCACGATTGTTCAACATTCAACATTCACTGTGGCTCACCACATTAAATGAATAGGGACTGAGAGGTGAGGCGGTCAGGTGTTGGTGTAGTTGTTCGCTTGGCAAACCTTCCATACTACTTTTTGTTTTGCAAATCAGTGTTCTGACTGGCCACAGGTTTATGCATCGTTTTTGTTTCCTTACACAAGAAACTTTACTTTACACTGCCTCTGTTTCCAGGGCAAAAAAATGGATGTTAAGGAGAGGGGGTATAACCTTGCAATGGCCTAGCTACCCAGGTAGGAGGGTTTTAAGTGTTCTACTTGTTACTTTATGCTACAGAAACTGAACCAACCTGTTGACACTGACAATTTGCCTCACTCTCCAGAGCACGTAGAGAGCTAGGAATAAAAATATGATGGTGCAGCCGCGTAGCTGGCTGCCCCGTGTAGCTAGAGATGCGGGGTATTCTGCAATCGTTCCATAACTTCGAACTAACTGAACAGAAACTTATGCTGGATTACGCATTCGTATGCCCTTATCGGCGATCCAGGTGCTTGTACATGTTGCTCATAATGATTACCTGCTCGATCGAAGATTAGACACAGGTTAATTAGACCCTCAAAATTGTCCTCTTGCAAGCAGCTATAGAGAATCCGATCGAACTTGAGTAAACTCTAGCGATTCAAAAACAGTTTCTTTGTCATGGAAACTCTCGACAGAGCCATCCCTAAAAAGCCTCTACCATTTATCATCTTCCTACGGTTAAACAGAAGTTAAAGAGCAATTTCAGGGAAGAATCCTGCAAAAACATCCCTCTACACTTCGCCAAGGCGCAGGCCGCTAAAATTCAAATACCAGTACCCAGTTTCCCAGCGGCCAACCTCGTCCCCAGGGTCTTCTCGGCTTTCAATATGGCGGCGGCTAGGTTGCCCAGCGGCTACCCACAGCGCTCGGCCATTCTCAGGTTACGGTGGAAGGAACACTCGAGCGCAAGAGGGTGTCTTTGTTTCTACCTTCTGGAACTAGAATTTCTAGCCGACATATTTGTCGTTCGTAAGGTAAGAGAACTTTTATGTAGATGACAGGGCCTATATTAACTCATGCTTATGTTCGTAAGATGTTAATTCTCGCGTGGTATTGCTGCGTTCATCAACAAGAGGGGGAACGTGATCTGCTTCGCGCCGTTTCATTCGATCCATTTGATTCACTTGATCCATGTTGATCGCATTAATGTAAAGGTAAAGTACGAGTTTGTTGGATAAGTTTTGCCATAAGTCAAGGTGCAGTGAGGATTTTTAGTTTCTTAGCAATCCCCGTGAAGAGCACCTGCGTGGTGTTAAACCCGGAAGCGGTGGGGGGTGGGGGTGCGGGTGAGAAGTCAGCAAATTAGTATCCCATAGTTTATACTGTGCTACCCCCAAATATTTTTTAATAACGTTTTTTTAAGGAATGTATATATGTTTTCAAATGTTTCATTCAGGAAACATAGCTTTGTTGATCAAAATTGACCTTCTCCATCTCTTCAGGAATATCTTTCTTTCTATAAACTCATGAATGCCTTGAGTGAGTTCTCAGAGTAGACTGGGAAATCTGCTAGGTTGCTTGCTTGATTGCTTGCTTGCTCAACTGTCGACATAATTGAAGGGTTAATCCAAAAAGGGTATTCAGTGCACTTTTGGTAAAACAATCAAGCAAAACATGCAAACAACAGCCAAAAAAAAAACCAAACCAAAACAAAACAAAACACTACCCCACCAGATAATTTGTATGTACTGTCAATTTCTTGTGCTAAAACCACAGGTATCCCAAGCCTGGAAAGTGTTTATTTGACGATTGTAAGATATGTCACATTGTACTTGGAGCATCACGAATGACTGTTGCAAAATAGTGAAACTACTTGGGTTTGTGTGGGGACTTAAACAAATGTATTTAGGACTTAAAAATAAGGAGCAAAATGTGACAAAAATGCCTCGCCCTGCCTTTGGGATTTATTCATAGTGATTGCATGGTGAATATGGCCATTGTGAGTCCAGTGGGTTTTAGTTTCTCTGTTACCCTCCCTCTATGTATAGTAGTAACACACTATGTAGTCACTACAAATAAATCACTGTGGCAAGGGGAGGCATTTTTGTTGAATTTTCCTCTTTATGGTTAAGTCCTAACTACATTTAATTCTCAGACAAATCCTTAAACAATAGAGTTTTGCTGTTTAAAACAGTGTTTTGCAATGTTCATTCGTGATCCTTGAAATTACAATGTGACATTAGTGCTTATATTAGAAAGGTCAATAAACATGGGGCTTGGGATACCTGTGCATGTACGGAAGCAAGAGCTGAGGCACTCAAGCTTACTGGCTCGGTGTCCAAGTTTATATTGCTTGACTCTGCAGTTAAGTAATATGGTGGTCCCGATCGATCCCAAACCAAGCAGTGTGAGTGCAATCAGGTTTTTTTTCTTTCCACAACCATCCCTTTAGGCCCTGGTACAAAAACATTTTCCCAGGAAAAAATGTTCATATTCATCTCCATTGAGCTGACAGACTGGTGATTGGCTGCCAAATTAAGCCAGTGACATCATGTGCAAAGAGATTTGTACAAAAGTTAGCATCAAATTAGCATAAACATCTGGCATAGTCTAATGGGGATCACCGGCCACTGCAAAGCTGTTAAGTGCTTGGTTTTTAGTTTTCCAAGTGGTCATCACAACTGGTTTTTTTCTTTGTCTTTCCTGACTTGGAAACAACAAATATGCAAGAAAGAGACATGTTAAAAAAATAGAAAGAAGTGAACAACATTGTCAATTTAACTCCATGCTAAAAAAAATAAAAGATAATCTAATTAAGGCTGCAGGTGACTGAAGCTGCTCATAAATAAATTTATGCGGCAAAATTTTGGTGGAGATCTCACGTTAAAAAACCTTATATCTTGAACGTGTGGGAGCTGGTTCCATTGAAACTTAACAGAGAGCTTGGAGAATGATGGAAGTGCAACAAGGTTGTTCTTGTTTTAATAGATTGCGCTTTGCAATGCTATGAGCTCCCAAAGGTAAGATTTTGTAAAACTGGACTCCGTGTCCAAGTTTTCTCCTTGGGGAGAAGACAACACTTTTTGATTTTACCACTCAGTGATCCGTTAAAACCTCTACTGTGTCACTACAGAAGCCGATTATAGGATTTTCAGTTCCATTGAAAGTTGTAAGCTTCATCCTGGTTTAAATTTGAAGCTTTCAATATTTTGTTAAGAAACCTGTTTGAAAAAATTGCTTCTGTTGTGACAATCTACAATACACCTAGTTTTATTTCTTCTGTTGTGACAATCTACAATACACCTAGTTTAAAACTAGGTGTATTGTAGATTGTCACAACAGAAGCATAATCTGCTTGTTGTGTCAGTTCAGGAAATTCTATATCTGTGCTGTATTCTTGGACACAAAATTGGTGGTTTTAGGGCCTCTGAGGGCTTACCAAATAAACACACTGAAGTATTATTTTAGTTTCCGTTTTGTCTAGTTGGAAAACTTCTAAAAAGTTCCCATTAACGTTTGAACGTAAAAAAAAACCGAACTTCAACAGTACTTTTTTATTTACAATTTTTTTTTGAAAGTTACAAGATCTCCGTGGCACACAATTTAACGCACGTGCAATTATTGATACAGAAACTGGAGGTTTTACTAAAGAGCCTATTCATGACTATTTCATGCAATGTTGCTACCATTTGTCGCACCTCGTGCATACCCTTATATATACTGATGGCATGAGCTAGGTTTTCTCTTGCCACTTGTACTGCTTATTGTTCAGCCTCCAGCCAATCAAGCCAGCTTGTTGATAACATTACTCCTCCCCATAAGCACACCAGAGATTAACCTCTGACTACCTGTTGTAATTGGGCAGTACATTCACCCAGGATTAATTCTAATGAGAAAAACGTGTACTAAGTGATTTTTTGATTATTTTTGTACTGCAGCATTTTAAACTGGATCAGAAAGTCCTTAAAGATTTCACCCAGAAGTGATCTGCACTTTTATAGTGTCTTTCAATGGCTGCATCTTGGCCAGCAGACTACTCTAGTAGAGCAGTACAGGTGGAAAGTGGATCCACGTACCACAGGTTGTCAGTTTTAGGTGAGTGATTAAAATTAAAATGTTGCATGTTATAAACATGTATAGCACAATAATTTATATTTTTAACAATGCGTAATACTGTAGATATGAGGTGATGAATTAATTATTATAATCACCTTCTATCCAACAAGCATGAGTGAAATAATCATTTATTAAATTCTCAACCCTATTAATTGTTGCTGAATAGTTTTTAACCACATAGTTTTGGACAATACCTTTGTCCAACCTTTGTGACAAAACCTTCTGAATGCCGCGGCACTTGACATTAGTCATCCAATTTCCAAATCATAAAAAGCAGTCGGTTATAATTCGCTGATAACCTGTGTGCTGTGAACCAATCAGAAAGCAAAATATTCAATAACCAACAATGACAATTTAATAAATTTACAGTTAGCTTTGTTGCATGTAAATAAGTACACTTTTCGCCTTTCATGTATTCAGAAACTTTGTAGTCCAAATTTAGTTGCCCTCAGGACTTCTACTTGGGTAACATACATATATAATTATATATAGTCCATCAAAAACATCCTTTGTCTAGATCTAAGCATATAAAACCACAAAAATACTGGAAATAAGACTTGCCGATATTTCGTCTTTATTAGTAAAAGACTTCGTCTAGAGCCGTTACAATATATACGCTTATAGGTAACGTAAGACGCTCAATGGTAAAAATATGCGAGCACATGTGGGCGGTTTAACAACCGTTGCAATATTCGCACCAAATAAAATAAACGTCAAACGCTAAAAAGCTAAGGGAAGCGCGCTCGCAAGCGCGTGCCCTTATGTACAACTAAATATACAGCAAATAAAAATACAGTAATTTAAAGCATAGGGATTAAAGCTCAATACAATTAAAATTTTAAAACAGATCTCTCCTAGTATTTCTTCTACAGAAGAAATCATCGCTGTTAAGCCCCGAAGGGTAAATTGTCCTCAGACGATAAGCCCACTGGGCCTCCCTTTCCCTAAGCAATCTTTCATTTGAACCTTTGTCAACTAATTGAATTCTTACATCCTTAAGACCCTGATGATCTGCTGGCTGATTAAGTGCTTGTATATGATTTCATCCTTAACCCTATTCTCAGCAGTAAGTTTAACGTGACTATTGAGCCTAGAATTATGGTTGTTGAACCTAATTCTAAATTTATTAATAGTGGATCCTACATATTGCATTGCACACCTGGTGCATGATATAGGGTAAATCACATGATCAGAATTACAACCCATGTTAAAATTAATTACGTAACTCTTGCCAGTAACTCCACTAAAAAATCTGGTACCTTCAACAAGATAATCACACACCCTGCATCTTTTATCTGTACACTCAACACAACCCTTATTATTAACCGGTGTCTTAAGTTCTGAGTGAACCAAAATGTCCTTAAGACATTTCGGCCTTCTAAAGGCCACCATGGGTACCCCTCCTATAGCTTCCCTACAACGGCTAGAGGACTGCAAGATAGGATGTAATCTATGCACTATTTGCCCAATGTTTGGAAGTACCGGGTGGAAGGTAACAACAAAAGGAATACGTTCGTTACCAGCAGACTGTTTATTGCTAAGGGTATCCACCCTAGGAATCCTATGTGCTCTCTCAATTTCCTTCTCAACAAAATCCCTGTTATAGCCCCTACAAACAAGATAATTGCACAGTTCCCCAGCCCGTTTCTCAAAGAAAGCATCTGTAGAACATATACGGCGTAATCTTAGTGCCTGTCCAAAGGGTATACCTTTCTTGCAAGAGTTAGGATGACAGGAAGTGTGAAACAGATACTGGTGTTTATCTGTAGATTTGCTATATAAGTCCGTGGAGATTACTCCGTTGTCCAACATAACACTGACATCCAAAAAGCTAACCTGTGCTAGCTAACCTGTATTCCTTTTGTTGTTACCTTCCACCCGGTACTTCCAAACATTGGGGAAATATGTGCTCCACATGTGCTCGCGTATTTTTACTGTTGAGCGTCTTACGTTACCTATAAGCGTATATATTGTAACGGCTCTAGCCGCTTGATCAGTTGCCCTGACGAAGTCTTTTACTAATAAAGACGAAATATCAGCAAGTCTTATTTCCAGTATTTTTGTGGTTTTATAAGTGTATATATATATATATATATATATATATATATATATATATATATATATATATATATATATATATATATACCAGTTGGTGAACCACTCAAATCTTGGGTGAATGGATATTTAATACAAACTTGATTCGTAGGCCACCGAAGAGGTGACCCACTCATCAGTTAAACTCCATCTTACACCCTAAGATGTAAGATGTAAGATGTAAGGTGTAAGATTGAGTTTACCTGATGAGTGAGTCACCTCTTCGGTGGCCTACGAAACAAGTTTGTATTAAATGTCCATTCACTCAAGAGTTGAGTAGTTCACGAACTGGTTTATTCCGCTCATTGGCTGCAAGTAGAGCACTGTATTGGGTTCGCCGGTGAACATTTAACTAAATTATATATATATATATATATATATATATATATATATATATATATATATATATATAGTAGGGTTGTTTCTAGAAACTTGCCAATGAGGGCCCAGTGGGCCCCCTTGTGTAATTTTAGGGGCCCTAGAAAGGAGCGACTGAGAAGGCCTGGAGTTGAGTAACTGCGGAATCCCAGATGTTTGTCTATTTAAAATAATGGCTCTCGTTGCTTGAAAACGGTGACTTTCCCTGTTTTACTTTTATTATTATCGGTATATATGCATGGTAGAAAAGAGAATAACTCAGAAGTAACTCAAGAAAGTGCAAAAATATGAACACAGAAACAAACAAAGAAAAGAAAGTCAATTGAGACAGTGAGAGGTATTGTAAAAATGGCTGTTGGAGCAAATAAAGTTGAAATTGAAGTTGAAGAGGCTATAATTTTCGAAGTATAGACTGGTGGTCATATCAATCTTATCGTCAGTGATGTTTTCGAACACTTTATTTCAGAAATATTAGTACTTAGCCTTATTAGACACAATTTTGTGCGCCCCATTTGACATGCCAACGTAACTTTTATGCGGCATTTTTATTCGAATTGCGGAAATCCTGCAAAGCCGTGCTCTAGAATAAACCCTGTAGTAGGGTGTTATTAAATGGGCCCTGCAGACTAGGGAAAGCTGGATTCCAAGCATTTTTTCGTGGCTCAGTTTTACTTAAACATTTGGTTTTAACAGTGGTGAATATAAAACTATCACTAGCATCCTGGTGTAAATAAACACAAGTGTAAGCAAAACACGTTTCTTGCAAATTATGTTTATTTATCCAGGGACAAAAACAGCCTCTTTAAAAAGTCTTGTGAGGACTTTTTATTAATGGTGACTTAACTGACTTGTACAATTATTTATGACTGGTTTGACTTCATGGAACCTCTGGACAAACTGGTGACACATGCATTTGTAGCATAGCACAATCGGTGTTTTAGTCACTTGGCAAGAAGTGTCTAGATCTGCATTTAATTACAACAAGAACTGCACAGAAAATTACTATCCTGTAAGTGATACATAGTACACATTATGCACGTTTAATCCAAGTTGCAGCACTATATTGCATTGCATTCACTTTATATTATTTTGCTAAAAGATTCAGACCCGTAACTCCCATCTCAGAGTATCCCTTTATTCAATGAAGTAGTGATGGGGCTTTGTACTGGGCTGGGTGCACACTGGCTGTTACTCAGTGGTTGGGTTCACAATGTTTCCCAGTCAGTTGTTGTAGCAGGCTAGTTCGAGGTCCTAGCCCCACCTTTCTTTGTAGATTCTTGCCAATCTTGTTGGCTTATTCCTGGAACAAATATCTAACAATAAAAACAATTCAAACTCTGTGGAAAACCATGTGCAGCTGTTTACCTAAAATGTCAAGAAACGCAAAAACCTACAGCAAAGACGATCAAACAACAGCCGAAGATTTTAATGAGTATTTCATTAACGTTGGAAAGAGCACTGTTAAGAAGATCAACGATCTGGCCATTATTAAGTCAACTACGATCAATCTCATGCTACCTTTGAACCCAAAACGTACCCCATCAAGGAGTAATTCTCGTTTAGCCCCGTAAAGGAAAAAGAGGTAGAATCCATCATCAAGGCTACGGCACTTAACAAAGCACCTGGATACGACAGGATCCCTATAAGGATTATTAAGGACAGCTTACCCGCTATTCTGCCTGCTGTTACAACTCTCATAAATACTTCCTTTGAGACTAGTGTCTTTCCAAACAAGTGGAAAATTGGCGAAGTACTACCCATCCGTAAGGACGGTGATTATGAATTACCCATGAACAACAGGCCTATCTCGTTGCTGCATGTTCTGTCAAAGATCTGTGAAAGAGCTGCCTATAACCAACTTACAGCAAACTTACAAGCAAACAACAGGATGTCTAGCAGTCAAAGTGGGTGTACGGAACATCATTCTACTCAGACTTCTGTATTATATGCTACAGACGGCATCCTCCGGTCCATTGATAACAAAAAGCTGACTGCAGTGGTGCTGTTAGATATGAGCAAGGCGTTCGACTTAATAAACCACGAGAAGCTATTAAGATGATTCCATCGAAATGGAAGGAATATTTAAAATTTTCTAAGACTTGGTCCAATCAGTAGTTATGTTTAGAGCATTTCAAAAATGCAATAAAAAATAGGGGTTACCGAGCTTGTTTTGGCACAACATGGATAGCCATTGATAGCAACTATACGACCCGCAAGGTTTTTCTGAGAGTCCCTAGTGATCAGAAATGATAACTATAATTGCTTTAAAAAGACATTGCTTGAATTGAAGTACTGAGGCAGTTCAACAGAATAGAAATTTATCTTGCATAATGTATACTATTTTGGTTAAACAGGAATTGAGGATATGAAAAAATCAAACAATTTACCACGTGCGTACATACCCTGCTGTACCTAAAGACATGTTATTTTCGGCATTGAAATAAAAAATATCTCAAAGCAGAATTTTTAACTTTTCTTAAAATCGCGATATATTGTACCCGACCGTGTGCCATTTGAATTTATGCATTAAAAAATGGGGGCGACCGAGCTCGTTTAGGAGACAACGACCAGTTATTTGTCTGAACTGCTTAGCTTTCATAGATAACCTATCTAGTTCTGAAGGTGCGCGCGCACACGCAAAAACATGATGCGCAGAGGGGATGCGCAATGCAATTGAAGCGGGGAATCACCTTAAAATTACAGCTCGTCGGAGCCTTCCCTGCTACAATAGCCTGGATGCTCAGTTGTTTATCAATTTGTTATCAAGCAGTACAAATCAATACGTCTCTGTCCAAACCATTGCAAGTGGAATATGGGGTGCCTCAAGAAGTATTCTTGGTGGGCTCTTATTTAATATCTTTATCAACGATTAACCCTCAATACCACAAGACTGTGTCACACAGAATTATGTAGACGACACTAAGTTAATGATCTCTTTCTGCCTAAAAGACCAATATAATGTTACAACGAAAATCAGTGGCGATTTGCAGAGACTCCAAGATTGGTGCTTGGAGAACCAACGTTTGCTGAATCTGATAAGACCAAACTCCATTTATTTGGGAGCTGTCAGATGCTGGCAAAAGTAGACGATGTCCACGTGTCTCTCACGGGAAAGCAGCTAACTCCATCTCATGCAGCGAAAGACTGTGGAGTATTTTTGGACAATACTTTGACATTTAACGAACATATAAGATATACAGCCTCATCTTGTATGGCACGCTTGGGACAAATTAACAGAGTGAAACATTGTTTGATAGACTAACGTTAATTATCTTCGTCAATGCCCTAGTTTTTACTAAGCTCTTTTATTGTTCGTCAGTCTGGAGTAACACAGCTGAAACTAATCTCAATAAGATCCAGGCCGTGCAGAACTTTACCTGTAGGATTGTTTCTGGGGCCAAGAAGTACGATCACATCACACCTTTATTAAAAAAAAACTTAAGTGAAAGCAGTTATATCTTAGGAAAGCCTTTATAGTATTTTATAGGTGTATGAATGGAATGGCCCCAGGTTATTTAGCGGATAGGTTTGTCAAAGGATTTAGCATTTCAGGCCGTCAAACCAGGAGCTCTCAGTTATTAGATATTCCGCCTCTTAAAACAACCGCAGGCCAGCGCTCTTTTTATTACCAAGCAGTTAAGCTTTGGAATGACCGAAGTGATAGACATAATTTTTTTAAAATGTTAACATTTTCAAGTTTGCAATGCGAAGAAAGCTTTTGAACGAATTTCTTGATAATTTGAATTTCATATTTAAGGCTATTTCATATTTATAATTCATTCGCATATTAGGTTATTTGCATTTTAATTTTTATTTACCTTTTTAGTTATTTATATTTATATTGATTTATTTATAATTTTTTGTAAGTACTTCTGAAAAGCCCTGTAATGGGATGAAGTGTAATAAAGTGTATGTATGTATATGCCGTATTTTCTCGCTTAAACACCAGACCCCGAATAAATGCCTGGTTCAAGTAAACGCCAGGTCTACAGGGCGGAGTTTAAATAAACGCCCCCGGTGTTTTTTCGAGATGGGTTTATTAAATCAGGATCATGTGTCGTAATTGCATCCTAGTTCTCTTTCCATCATTTTCTTTGAATTTATACACTGATATTCAAACTTAAACTACCTTTTCAATTGCACTTCTAAAACAGATGAAACAAACGACGCACCAGGTTTCGTGTCAATCTCTTTTTCTGCGGGTTTGTCCACCAAGAGAGGATCATCTCGAGGGTTTCTCTAGCGTTTCTCCAGCAATTCCTTGAATCGCTCCATAATTTTTCCTTTCTCAAAACTAATGGAGGGGGAATCTTGCCTTAAAATTGCTTGAGCATTACGTTTGCTGACAAGCAAATACCGATACTCTTCCTCTGTGTTTCACGGAGAAATGTAACGTCGAGAAAAATTCAATCACTGTTCTCGTCAGTGATGTTTTTGTTAAATGACTTACCAGATTCACTGAGATGAGACAAAGTTGGTGACATTGTTTCACATTTTTTAACCTTTTTTTTAGAAGTTTGGTTCTTAATTCAATAAACCTACAGTCCTGATGATGGCTAACAAATGCATTTAATAAATAAAGGCTGAGCCCCGAATAAACGCCGGGTCAACAAGGCCGAGTTTTAAATGAAGGCCCCCGGCGTACGCTGTATCTAGGCGGGTGTGGCACGTGCCACATGTGTTGCCTCAGTTTTTACTTTGTATGGTGTTTCGATACAATCCTTACTGCATTCCTCTGCATGTTAGGGTGTGCCATTGCAACCATTACAGTATGGGCTCTTCAAGATTTGTCACACTACGAAAGGCTGTGCGTCTTACTGGCAAAGGCTGCATAGTTTAGGCTAATAAAGTGTCGATTTATCAGGTTTAAAATTGTTCCGTTACTTTCAGTCCAAAAGTTCGATAGAAAAGATTTCTGAACCGCAAAACATTGCAATCACTGTGTAATGTTGTATTTTGGGCAATGCTTTATTAAAGTCAGTGGAATTCTTTCCACAATAGGAGAAAGAATATTACCTTTCTATTCAAAATAACGGCCTAAAGAAACAAGGTCCCATCCAGATCACAATTTGCATTTCTGGGCCTGGTTGCATAAAGCGACTTACGATTAAGGGATTCCATCGAAATAGAAGGAATATTTAAAAGTTTCTAAGACTTGGTCCAATTGGTAGTTATGTTTATAATATTTCAAAAATGCAATAAAAAAGGGTCACCGAGCTTGTTTTGGCACAACATGAATAGCCATTGATAGCAACTACACGACCCGCAAAGTTTTCCTGAGAAACCCTAATAATCAGAAATGAGAACTTTAATCGCTTTAAAAGATCAGTGCTTGTATTGAAATATTGCAGCAGTTCAACATGATGGACATTTATCTTGCATTGTAAACTATTTTAGTTGAACAAGAATGAAGGATATGAAAACAATTTGCCGCGTGTTACATACCCTGGAGTACCTAAAGACGTGTTCAGTACGTCATTTGAATAAACATTTTTCAAAGCAGAATTTTTGACTTTTCTTGAAATTGCGATATATTTTACTAGACCGTGTGCCATTTGAACTTTTTATTTTAAAAATGGGGTCACCGATCTCGTTTAGAGGGAAACGACCAGTCATTTCTCTGAACTGCTCAGATTTCATAGAAAACCTATGAAGTTCCAAAGGTGCGCGGGCTCGTGCGCGCGCTAATCACGCAAAAAATGATGCGCAGAAAGGATGTGCAATGCAATTGAGGGGAATCACCTTAAGTGTGATGTTTTTTGCAACCGCTCCCTGTGTTCCAAAGGATTTCCTTGTGCTCGCGTTGTGTTTCCTATACTCACTAATCCGTCTTCAGCCGAGTTACCTGTGATACCATGCAAGAAAATTCTCCAGAACAAAAGGGAATGTTGCAGAAAATTCGCACTTAAAAAGTAGCTTTATGCAACCTGGCTCTGGACATCTTGTCACGATGCCAAATTTAAAACGGATACCTGCAAACATCTGGTATAATCTTCCATCCCTGTAATCCTTCACATGATCCCAAACTACGTGTTCGTTAACGTTTTTCGTGTTTAGCATGTTTTTGACCCGATTTAGTTAAATTTGTCGCTTTTGGCAAAATAACAAGAAAATAAAGGAGCCAAATTTTCCATAGTTGGCGGTGGCGGATAGTCTCCCTTTAACTACCATGCAAATAAACCTTATTCGTTGTTTTGGTGGAGAATATGCGCAGAAATTTTACAACTTGCGAGCAGTGAGTAAAATGTCCGTGCATATCGACCAAAACACCGAATAAGAGGTTTATTATTCCAGTTCATTGTGTTTTTGCTTCGTCCTCCTTCAGCACAACACCGGTCAAACCGGGATTGTACGGTGTAATACATTGGCATATTTATTTTATATTTATATTTATTTATTTTGTTTTCTTGCCCTTGTACGGTAAAATGACAGAACTGTGGAATAATGAAAGACAACATTTAGTGGTATAGTTACCTTGATAAAATTGACTAGTCTTCCTGAATTTCTGTAATAAAAAATGAAGTTCAATTGTTAACATTTGCAGTCAAGTAAAACAATGCTGTAGGGTGAAGAAACTAATTTGAAGAGTTATAAAACTAAGATGCTTGCCTGTATGCGTTAAAATCACCGGTTGAATGATAAATTAATTATTGAACTCAGGTTTTGTTAAATGC
Source organism: Siderastrea radians (assembly GCA_964017195.1). Classification (NCBI taxonomy): domain Eukaryota; kingdom Metazoa; phylum Cnidaria; class Anthozoa; order Scleractinia; family Rhizangiidae; genus Siderastrea; species Siderastrea radians. The sequence goes on from OZ024900.1 coordinate 23,762,812, forward strand.
TGTAGTTTGTGAAACTCTCGCAGATCAGTTACATATTTTGTATCAATATTCTGCCTCTGCCTTCGGCATTGGCAAATGACTGATCTTCTTGACAATAACAGATGGCTTGATCAGTTCAGTTAATAATTGTGGTAATTATTCGTTTTAATTGTTCGGGAAATATAAATTTCTAACTTGCATGGAAACGTTATTTGTTGTTTTGTCATTTTTCTCATTCTGATCTATCACATAATATATAGATTTAGCCAAGCCTGAAAGCGGAGCCCCCACCCCCTTTTTTTGTTTTGGTTTTGTTTTGTTTTTTTGCTGGCACTTATTGAGTTGTGAAAATACTCTCATTTAAGTCGTTTGATTAAAAAAAAAAGAAAAAAGAAATTAATGTCCTCGCTGACAGCCGAACCCGTGCCGACATCGTCATAAGTCGGCGCTTAGGCCACTAGGCCACGAGCGTTTATTGTTGTCTACCGAATGAGATGTTGATTTTACTACTTATTTCTATCTTCGTGACAAGCTGCCTATCAACATGAAAATGCCGGTGTTTTTCCCGGCAAAATGTGATCGGACCGCCGTAAAAGCCATGATTGTGGACAGAAAAAACCAAAAAGCACTAGCTCTGCTATATTTGGCGTCGAAATTGCGGCGAAAAGCTGCGAACTCAAGCGGTGTGTCGACCGAGTTTGCAACAGAACCGACAAGGCAAATTTGAACTGTTCGCCTGAACTTTATCGCTTAATTTTTTTTCGCCTAAACTGAACTTTTTGCCTTCCACCAAAAAGACAACTGAGTATTCTTTTGAATTTTTTTTGCCATTACAGTCAACGCGGTTCACGCATGAACGCTCAACTTCAAATATTCATTGATTAGTTCATTGTTCGATTTCATTCTTCAAAAAATTTAGCGATTCTTTAAAACTTGGATTCGATATTCGAAACACTATTTTAGTAATTCGAAATTGTTTTTGTTACATCGTAATAATAATGCAAACTTTCCGAACAGAACTGAAAAGTAATTTTTTTTAGCTCAATTTTCCGGTATGTCACGCGTGATATTTTTATTGTTTTCAAGCCGGCGCAAAAAATGGCGAGAACATAAAGCCGACAAAAATAACCCGTAAAGAGAAAATCCTTAGAAAGAAAATCCAAAGGAGTCTAATTTTAACAAGGCAACTTATTCTTTGGCTGGAGGTTTCGTGGCTTAATCGGAAACCCGCAGAAAATATAAACAACAGCCGCCACAATTTTAAACCTGTAACGGTTTTCGCCGCTGTGTGTTGCGGTCTATATAGGTTTGCACATGATCGGAACATGAAAATTTAGGTTTCCTAACTCCAAATGGCAAGAAATTCGCTTGGGAGCTTTTAGGATCCTGGTAAACCTTTGCCTCCTAATGCAAGGAACGAGTAAATCTTTGCCTTTTAATGCAAGGAACGAAATCGTTAACCTTTTCAATGCTGGAATGGGGTTGTCAGATATTCCACGGAACACGAGACTGCCAAAAGGAGCTGTTCATAAAATCGTCCGACACTATTCAGTCCACGCGACGACTCAACCATTTTCTTGCTTTCTTGTGGAGGTAACTAAAGATCCTTGATAACGGATGACATCCCTGAAGTAATTGATTAGCGCTTCTTCTGAGTGCGCCATGTAGACGATTTCTGATGTTACGTGTGACCTTTTGAAGAATCGATTTCGTTCATCGAAAAAAAATCGTTATCTTTCAATCTATCTACAAGAATACGTTTATCCAGTTAAAGAAAGGAATGCACACGTGAAGAATGCAATCTTCATTAAATGACCGTTCATGCGTGAAGCGCGTTGACTGTAACAAATTTGTTTTTGACTTTTGTTGTCTTTGCTTGTTTTGCTACAACACGGTTCAACATACGATTTCGCGCCAAAAACACAGGATTCGGCACAGGGTTAAATCCAGTGTATGCCACTTTATATTGGTGACCCTGTGATGCCGACGGACGGACGGACGGTCACGTGACTATTACGTCACTACCAAAATTTCTTGGCTTAACAGGTTACCAAATTTCCTTAGCAATGGTGCTCCGCTGACGCGCAAGCACGCGGGCTCCGCTATTAAAACACAGTCTGTCTGAGAAGTGTAGAAAGCCTAGTACGAAAAAGATGCTACGTGATGTCAAGGTTTTGTGTCGCCATATTTGTTCTTATTTGCTGTCAATTGTTTCATTAAATAGGTTCCGATCTTGTAGGCAAGTCAAGTTTGATTAAGAGATTTGTCACTGGAAAGTTTCCTATGTTTTGTGGCTCAAGTTTGGGTAAGTTTTTCTTCTTTTTGTCTCTTCTATTTAACATGTATGAAATTGGAAATCAAGACTGGAGCAAACCAATAAATATTATAACCTACCGATTATTTTTTGTGTGCGCTCATTGGAGAAAACACATCACGTGGTACAAAATCGAACTGCGGGTATGAGGCGGTACTTGTCGTCCGATTTGATATCCGTCGTGCGATTTTATTGACTAAGGAAAAACAGGAAAGGAAGTCACTCTTTCAGGTTTTAACTTTGCAGATCTAATAACAATGTAATAAAGCCGAGTAAACTAACCAGCTTCGATTTGTTTAGCTGCAAATGTGCTGTGATCCTTACTGAATGCTTCCTCTTTACTACAATAAAGCATGCGCATTGTCGAAATTAATCGGAGGATTGTAAAATAAATAAACCCCTGCCTGGCTTGCTGGTATATCAAAGGATACTGCCTTTGGCTGAAAGATGTCCTTAAAACTTCACAGTTGCCTTCGAACCTTCGTTTCTTGGCCATTAACTGTTCACTTTTCGCACAATCTTTCAACCTCTGGCAATATCTTCCGATATACCAGCCGCGGGAAGGGATTTATAGATAAAGATAATGATAATGATAATGATAATGATAATGATAATGATAATGACAATGACAATGATAATGATAATGATAATGATAATGATAATGATAATGATGATAACATACTTTATTAACGTGTTATTGTACTGTTAAACGTACAAGGTTTCCCTTTCGTGTCTAGGCCATGAAGTTTACGACGCTGATATCCCTGGTGTGGGCGATCAACAACATAGATTTAGAATTTTGGACACTCCCGGCTTTTCACGTCTGGAATCGGAGAATCTCTGTAAGGATCGGCCTGATCCTTACTGGTACTTAACTAGCGCTGAATTGGCTCTTCTAGTATACGACATCACGAACAAAGAATCCTTTCAGTCGGTAGGGACTTTTGCTCGAGATGAGCAGATTACTTCTGTGGCTCTTGTGGGAACCAAAGAAGATCTTTCAATTCGCAGGGAGGTGGAATATGAGGTAATTAGGTATTAGACACGTAAGTCACACTAAGCGTATTTTATTGTTTTATCAGTGATTTATAATTAAAAGCAAACAGGATCACTTCTATTGTCTCCTATTAAATTTCTATTAAACGTTTACTGATCGTGGTGGTGCTTGAAAGGACAACTACGGATTGATGTTTTTATCGCGTTTATAAGAGAGATTTTTTCAGTCATCACATGTAATTTGGGTCGAAAATAACTTATAATGAAATACCCTGTGTCAACCCCCACGTCAACTGTACCACCTCTCTGTACCACCTGTGTGGAAGACGAAATGGACAAGCCCCCCATGTATTACAGTAAAATACTTGAAAAGAACAGAGTTAATACCCAAAGAGTATTTACTGCCACAAAAGATCGGCAACAACGCAAGTTCCTGAAACTTGTACAAGAGAAACAGGCTTCTGTTTCTAGAACATCTCATGTTGACCAAGCACTTCAAGTCGACTAAAATAAATGGGTTATTAACTGATCGTCACGGCCCCTTAGCGATGCTGAGGTATCATTACAAGAGAAAGGGTTGAATTTCGTAGTAACACCAACTATCATTCCAGCCACGGAAATAGTCGCCAAAGTTGAATCGGCCATAAGAACGCTTGACTCAGAACAAGCAGACACCATAAGGAGAACTGTTAACAACACCCTTCAACAGGCTGAACCGCCCAAGCCTAACATTACGAAGAAAATGCAAGAAGCCCTTAAGAACTTGAAACAACACGACTCTATTACGATTCTACCAACGAACAAAGGTCGCGCCAGTGTAGTCTTGAACACGGACACGGTCCATATCAACTCCTTAATAAAGACCCAACGGACCGACTTAGCCGAAAACTTGCTGAAAAGCTTCTTAGCTTAAAACGAAGTGGACATCTTTCAGAAACTGTCTACCACAAAGTCAAACCTAGGCACAAACAGCCACCTAGGATATATGGTCTACCTAAGATACACAAGCCCGAGATACCATTAAGACCTATTGTATCGTGTGTAAACACCTTCGCTTACGATTTGTCGGCTCATTTAGCTGACATCCTGTCCCCGTTGACAGGCAAATCAGACTACACAGTTACCAACTCTTCTCATTTTGTGTCTACCATCAGCCATGAGCGAATACAAGAAAACGAAGTCATGGTATCTTTTGACGTAGAATCGTTATTTACAAACGTGCCGATCGAGGGTGCCGTAAGGGCCGCATTATGCAAAGTAGAGAACCATCACGGTCTTGCCGACCGCACAAACGTTACACCGACACAAACTGGCGACCTTTTAAAGTTTGTCTTAAGATCCACGTATTTCCAAAACAGCGGTTTGATTTACGAACAAAAAGACGGAGCAGCTATGGGGAGCCCTGTCTCTGCGGTTATTGCTTACCTTTACATGGAAGAGTTTGAGGAACGGGCGATAGCAACAGCGACCTATAAACCTAAGATCTCGAAGCGATATGTAGTTGACACTTTTACAATCTTAAGTAAGGACTATGTAGACGGCTTTTTACAACATCTAAACAGTCAACAGCCTACTCTTCGTTTTACCATTAAAATCGAGAAAGATAATACTATCCCTTTCTCGGCACTTCAGTTTCAAGGGATTCAGACGGTCTTCTCACCACAGTGTTCACAGAAAGCCCACCCACACTGACCAATACCTAGACCATGATTCACACCATCCTCATTCAGTGAAACGTGATTTTGTTAAGTGTCTATATGACCGAGCCAAACACCTCACAACAAAACCATCAGTTATCTCTGAGGAAAAGAAACATTTTTCATCGGTACTTGTTTCAAACGGATATCCTTGTTCATTTGTGCGAAAGCTCACAAAGACAACAAGACCAACAGCTAACAAAGAACCTACGCAGGAATTTAAATCTACTGCGGTTCTACCCTACATAAAAGGTGCATTAGAGGTTCTTCGCCGCTGCCTACAATAACAAGGCGTACGCACCTTGCTTCAAATCAGACACAACTCTTCGGTCTCACTTAGTGCGCCCTTGAACCAATTAAACAAGACGGTGTCGTCTATAAGATTCCACATGAGTGCGGCAAAGTATACATCGGGGAGACAGGGAAAGCGATGCAAGAAAGGATAAAAGAACACGGCAGAGATATACAGTTTGCTCGTACGCAACCTCCGCAGTTTCGGAGCACGCTAACGAAACGGGGCATCTTCCTATTTGGAAAAAAGTTAAGTTTATTGATCGTTACCCTCACTGGTACACACGTAGGGTCAAAGAGGCTATATCCATATAAGAACATATCAGTGGACGAAAACGTCTCCGGCGATGCGTGACACTTGAAAGTTAATGCAGGACTGATACTGTATAGAACAATATTCATAAAGTGTCAAAAAATGTTACTTTTAACACAGACGTTTCGGGTGTATTACCCTTCATCAGTGTGAGAAACCGTTAATAATACGCGCTGTTCAAAACTAAGTAAGGTAAAAGCGCGCGCACAGTTCAAATGTAGCTGAAATTGATGTTGATTCCATTTGCCTGCGCGGTTCCCAAACAAAAAATCAACCCATTTCAACCTGCTTGCGTTGGATGTTGTTTCCGCTACATAAGTGCATACCCTGTACCTGGACATCTGCCTACGTCCTACGCCTGCGTCGACTTTGCTCCGACGACGATGACTTCCTGGTTAAATCTAAAGTTATGGCAGCATTTTTTACACAGCGTGGTTATCCATGTACTTTTCTTGAGCATGATCTACGTAGGGTAACAGCCATCAGCCGTCCTGATGCTCTGAGAGAATCTGAACAAGCTGATACAACCACTGATAGAGTGCCTTTGGTCCTCACGTATCACCCGTTTAACACGCAAGTCAAACGGTATCTAATTCATGACTTCAATATCCTCTCGACTGACCAGCAAACGCGTGACTTCTTCCCACAACAACCCTTTGTGGCGTACAGACGCGACTTGAGCTTGAGAAACATGCTGGTGCACTCCGCCGAAAACTCATCCACCGGGCGGCCTGGGTCTCGTGCATGTCAACGCCCTCGTTGCCAGACTTGCGAGTACATCAATCCAGTCACCGAGATACGAGGCCCTAAGTACACCTTTACCATCCATGATCATTTCTCCTGCATGTCAGAAAATCTCGTGTACTGTATATCCTGCCGCAGATGTTCCCATCTTTACATTGGTGAAACTGGGCGAAGCCTCAGAAGTCGATTTGGAAAACATCTGCGAAGCATACGCAACAACACTCCTGGTATCCCTGTGGCACAACATTTCAACTCTTCGGGCCACGGTATCGCAGATGTCCAGGTGCAGGGTATGCGCTTATGTACCGGAAACAACATCCAACGCAAGCAGGTTGAAATGAGGCTGATTTTTTGTTTGGGAACCGTGCAACCAAATGGAATCAACATCAATTTCAGCTACATTTGAACTGTGCGCGCGCTTTTTTTACGCGCGCGCGCTTTCACCTTACTTAATTTTGAACAGCGCGTATTATTAACGGTTTCTCACACTGATGAAGGGTAATACACCCGAAACGTCTGTGTTAAAAGTAACATTTTTTGACACTTCATGAATATTGTTCTATACAGTATCCATATGAGACTTCATCCTAATAACATCAAAAGAGATAGTGGAATTAAAATTCCTGAAGCTTGGATACCTACGATCTAAAAGCACAACAGCCATTCAACCACAAAGCGGACCTGTGAGGGAACAACATCTAATAGTCGTAATAATAATGAGGATCGAAATGCACCAATAGCAGCGAACCAACATGCTACAAATAGCGACACGTAAACAATCGACCTCATCGCCTGATGAAGACTAGCAGTATTGCAGTGGAAACATCGCGATCAACAGCTCAAAGCGATTCCGTCGTGAGACAAACGAATAAACCGTCATCTTTCCTATCTTACACCACGATGAACAATAAACACATCTTTAATGAAAACTTTTTATCTGTTTCCGATTTTGCTACAATCTCGTGCAGCTATGATAATTTGATAGAGAGAGTCTCCTTTCATTAGCAGGGGGCGGGGGGGGGGGAGTAGCAATACTCTTAGTTGCTTCATGCTACGGAAACCGGATTAAGCTCCGTCCATGGGGGCCTCCTTGGTGCCGGTGTGACTTTACCTTTTATTTAGCCTGAGGAGGTGGAGGAAGTGGTCACAAAGTGCCCGCGCTGACTTTGAATGCTCGTTACTTTAATAAATCTCAATATGCAAGCATGAGGCGCCAAATTTTGTGACTTCTCCTAGAATTTGCCTGGTATGACACCTCGTTTGTCATTAAGATTGATGTCGCCATGGAAACCATTATTTGACCAGCCTTTTTTTGAACAATTTTGAATTTTCGTGTTTCAGTGAAAAATGAAAACTAGCTTATTGCGGTTACCGGTACCTGATCATTTAATGTTCTATTTTTGGTTCTTCAAATTTCTGTTGGGATAATTTTGGTGGTGTTTTGGAGTTTCTAGGGAAAATGAACAAGCCCAAGATTGCTACCGCTTGGGAATCGTGACGGTACATCCGGGGCTCTTAATAGAGTTTTTGGTTGCATCGCAACTGAGCCACGTTTGTTGACTGAACCTTTGCAATTTATATAGGGCAGATATTTTGCCAGATTCCTCGAATTCGATACCCTTTAAATCCGTTTCAATGATGCCTAGAGATTTTGTCGTTTGTTTGCTAGTTCCTTTTATAGCTACCGTTTCTTTTCCACAGTCCAGAGTGACCCCTGTAAAAGGTTCTCTGAGGGAAATCTCCTGGATTTCGGAATACCTTCTCAGTGCTTATGTATGTTAATATGTATGTTAAGTTCTCAGGTTTTTTCTTGTTTGTTTGTTGTTGTTTTTTTTCAGTTCCTCGTTACAAATATTGCATTTATCCAGGAAGAAACTCAGCAGGACCTAAGAAACAGCACAAAGAATTGAAAAGAAAGTGGTGGTGCCCAAACTAAATGCCCCATCACAAATAAGAATACCGGAGGTTAACCCGGTTTCTGTAGCATGAAGCAACTGAGAGTATTGCTACTCCCACCTGGATGGGATGTCAGTCCCAGTAGTATGTCGCCGGTACCCATTTATATATACGCTGTATACACCTGAGTGGTGAGAGACAATGTTTAGTAAAGTTTCTTGTCTAAGGAAACAACACGATGGCAGGGACTGGGCGTCGAACCACTGACCTTCAGTTCTGAAGTCCAACGCACTAACCACTGCACCATCGCGTCCCCACTCAACTTAAGTATAAAACCATGCAAATACCCGTAGCGAAACTGCAATAATATTAAATGTAGAGTCAAGAAAGTTTTCCTGCCTTTTTTTGTGTTTAGGTCCCTTGAATTGATATGGCTATGGCGAATTTTTTATTATTTATTTTTACGCCAAATTAAAGTTGTGGTCCTGATCTTTCAATCTCGAAATCACCTTGTAACCCCTTGCTGCAAATTACTTGTGCCAAAAAGTTCATCCTGGGCCCTCAATCGCTTTTTTTGTTATGAATTTTACGCACGCTTAAATAGCAATCTTTTCGAATTAATATTTTGTGATGCTGTGTTTTTAGGCGAAAATGGAAACATCCCCTTAGACTTTCTCCAGTTTACTTTGGTAAAATTCCGTAAAATTTGGTAGAGAGACTAGGAACATTTTGTTCCATTTAGGTCTTGTTTATCAAGAAAATTCCGAGTAAGATCATTTTTTATACTGAAGCGAAACGCTAAAAAGAAAAAAAAGCGAAGAACCTGTCTTTTTTCGGCCATAAAAGTTTCCCCTGGTCAAATGTACTGTGAAAAGGAGGGAGAAGCAAATCAAAATCACAGCTGTCTGTACACTGACAAACGCCTGGGTTTGGGCGGATCTAATTTAACGCTAAAAGCCATTATTTTTACAATGCTGGTTGTAAAAGACTGGGACTCTGCTTAATGCGTTGCCCACAGTACGACTACTATAAACGTATCACTCTAGAAAACTGGTTTACTAAGTTAGAACACTCAGCACTGAACCGTTGCCACAACTACCTGCACCTTACAAACGACTTATTGACGACACCAGCAAGGCAGACAAACAGTAGACAAACCCACTAATTTTACTAAGAATAGACCAACGGACATTTGACTAACAAAAGACGGATCAAAAAGCGCCAATCATAATATCATGGCTTAACTGACAGACGAACAATAACATGGCGAGTTCGTCGACCAATCAGGGCAACGAAGAGAGACTTATAATATCTACTGACGATTCACAATTCACTTCTCCCTGATGATGACTTCCGCTCACGTTGTCGAGACGTCAGTCAATGTCATCGCAAACAGTCCTTCTCAGGACTACAGTTACCAGGACGATCATACTTCACCGACCTAAAACATAGTTTTTTCCGTTTACTACGACGACAAAATGAGCTTTTGATGGATAACACTGACACGCGCTACGCCCTCACTGATATTCCTGTGGAGCCACCTGCAAGCCCTTGTTAGCTATATATAGCTTTTTTCTTTGGTACATACAAAACGTTGCAGTTTCCATTCCATTCCTTTTTGCTACATCTGTCCAAAACACTACAATGCGACGCTACACAAAACACTATAATGTAACGTTTTCCCATAGAAACGCCTTGCAGAAAATTCTGTATTATTCCCTCCCCCCCCAATCGTGCTCCCCCCTGCTAGAGCTAGAGGAGGGGTACAAGAAGAAGAGGTGAGCGGTAACGACACCACCTTGTTTTTCAGTAATAAAATTTCCCAAAAAACTTCTCCCTCGTTGTAAAAGGAGTTCTCCTTTTTGGGGAGCAGGGATGGCGCAGTGGTGAGAGCGCTCGCCTCCCAACAATTTGGCCCGGGTTCGACTCCAGGTCCCGGTGTCATATGTGGGTTCAGTTTGTTGTTGGTTCTCGTCCTTGCCCCGAGAGGTTTTTCTCCGAGTATTCCGGTTTTCCCCTCTCCTCAAAAACCAACATTTCCAAATTCCAATTAGATCTGGAGAGCACGAACACGTTTAAACGAGCTTCTGAGCTCCTAAGTGTTGCGTGGGTAAACAAATTACATTTTTTTTACTCCTTCGACAAAGCTCAGCTTATTTGAACGCCCTTTTAATCTGTACAAGGATTTTTTGTTATATCTTCTCTCATTCCAGACATTTAAGTTTCTGTATAATCAAATGGAAATGAATGACGTTACAAGTGGGTACAGCATGGAGACACGTCAAAAAATGAAGAATTTCTCTGAAAAGAAAGAATGGAAAGATTGAAACTTGACGCCAGTGTTGTGCCTTAAGAAAGTCACAAGATGGTTCATTTCGTGATGTTGCCATGACAACAATCTTAGCTCCAATTTCTTTCTGCTTCGAACCAAATATCATTTGTGACTCTACCATGAGAGAGGGACGGTCCTGTTTGAAACACAAACAATTGCCATATTGTGCTCAGTTTCCGGATGATCTTCGTAGAGCTTTAAAGGGGAAATGTCGTTCTCGCAAGTTTTAAGTTTTATTATATTATAGATATTATTATATATGCAGGTTATATGGGTTATATTACAAATAACCGTACCACGGACGAGATCTCGTTGTTGATGTTGTTTCTTTGTTTTTTTTTCAGCCGTGCTCCGTCACACGTGATCAGTTATCCACAAGACTGAAATGAACATTTGAATATTTCTTTGTAACGTCCGAAATTTGAATGAAACCTTGAAGATCTCTCTGGAAAACACTTTTAAAGTCATGAGTTAATGGCAAAATTAAACTTCGCTACACGCATAAGAAACCTGGTATTGTTCGGATATGTAACATTTCAAATAAAATGACATTTTTTAGCTCTTTGTTTCCGAAAATGTGGTAAAATTCTCAAGGTAATTCCGAATCTCGGGATGAATTTGCAAAACCGACGCGTTAACTTGAAAACTCCAAATTTCAAAAATAGTGATCACGCGTGACGGAGCATGGCTGTAAAACGTTTTCTGCAAGGAGAATTTCTTATTGTTTTTCACCCATATTTTATTGTCTTCTTTGTCTTCAACAAGTAAACGCCTTCACCTTCTGGCTTCAATTCACACCAGTCCAAAACTGACCGGATTACATTGAGGCTGGTTTTCACTAGCGACGGAGTCGGAGTCGGACTCATAATCAGAAGCATTAAACGTTGTGATCTAGAGAAAATCAAACAACGGAGTCGGAAGCAGAGTTCCCATTTGCGCTTACGATTCCGTCGCTTACGATCTAGTGAAAACTAGGTTGTCGGAGTCGGAAGTAGAAGCGGAAGAGCTAAACCAACCACAAAGCGCGGGAACGAGCACTGTGATTCGTTTATTCTTCCACTTCTGCTTCCGACTCCGACAATCTGGTTTTCACTAGATCGTAAGCGACAGAATCGTAAGCGGCGTCGGAAGAAAATGGAAACGTTCAGATTCTTCCGACTCCGATTCCGTCGACCTTACGACTCCGCTTACGACTCCGATTTTTGATTTTCAATAGGTCATAAGCGCTCTTACGACTCCGCTTACGACTCTGACTCCGACTCCGACTCCGTCGCTAGTGAAAACCAGCCTTTAGAAAGTATCACATAGCAACTCAATTACAAAACAGCTCGCCGAACAACACAACAACAATACCCAACAAAAACCTTTGCTAACAACACATCGTAGATCGCAAATTTCTTTGTGATTTGTCTCTATTACCCTTAAATTTTGCCTCAACATATTAAAACGAAGGAAACCCAAAGAGACCCTAGTTATGTGATCCATCGGAGCCAAAAAAATAAAATATCTGGGACATAACCTGGTGATACAGCGAAGTTCCTATCTTGGGAATGCCGAAGCTCTCCGGAATATCAACGAATCTACACGAGAGCTTACGGAAATAACCACCTGTTTGTGCTCAGGAATGTGGTCTCCTCCACTATTTTTCGTAGTTTCTACGGCGATCACTATCTTTCATTTTGAAAGGCCTTTGAAGTAAGCTTAATAGGTTATTTAACATTATGGTAGATATTATAAAGTCACTGAGTCACTAATTCTCAGAAATATGTTTTATTTGTTTAGGAAGCTCAATCGTATGCATTAAAAAATGGCTACCTGTTTATGGAAGTCTCAGCTAAAACAGGTGCCAATGTGGATGACTTATTTTTTAAAATAGGTGAGTTAGACAACTGTCAATTGCCATACCTACAGATACACTTGAGTCATTATGCGGCAACGTGATGTTGTTATCGTGTCATTTATCTGACTTTATTCGCTGATACCATAATTTATCATTATTTCCATCAAGTTTCAACGTATAACCGCACAAATTGAACAGCTGCTTGTGTGGTCTCGTTGCAATGTCTGCTAACATTTTGGCTGTCACTGGTAATGGCAGTGGCGTCGTTGTAATGTGATATATCCTTTTGTTAGAAATAAATATCTGATTTGGCTATCCTCCATCTTGGATCCCCCATCTTGAATTCCTTTAAGCTTATTTATTTCTTTTTCAAAAGCAAAATCGACTGTAAAAGTTTATACTCGTTTTTAAAACGATCTTAGGGAAATGCTCACTAATTTGTTTCAAATTGAATACTCAATTTGGAAGTAACTTCCGCGATGACACCTTTCTTTTGCGTGGTTTTAGAAGTGAAAGAATGCTGCTTCTCAAGTAAGAGGCAAAGAAGCAAATCTTTTATTATTATATGTTTAAGCGAATTAAGCGAATTGAGTAAAATCTGCAACGGGAGAAGCTAATTGACATTCGTTGCAGGTATATGTAGGTCATTTAACCATTGCTGGGATTCTGGGTATACACTTGGCAGTTTGGCATGCAAGGAAAGCGTGTTCAATGGAGTCACTTTGCTTACACAAAACGCATCGCACGTTATCCGATATTTCAAAGCGATTCAGTTCTTTAGTGGATACTAGAATTCAATGGAGCATTTAAAATAAAATTGTGTTGACTTGTTATAACGTGGTGGTTGATACGTCATGTGGTTATTGTGTGGTTAGTTGCTTATGTATGTAACAGTTTTTTTACAAATTCAATTTGCCATCGTCGTTGCGATTTTGCGTCGATTAATGAAGAAATCTACCCAATTTGACAAAGTGTTGCTAGTGAGAAAGGTGCAAACGTGATGAGACTGAATATCAATTAAAGCACCGATTAAAATATGGTTAAACATCAAGCAAAAATAAACGATAAAAACCGACGTTTCGGTGTCTTCATGACGCCATTGTCAAGGTAACATGCAAATTACAACAAGTATTTTAAAACAGCGTTGGTGCTAAATAAACATAATAGAAGGTGTGAAAATAAAAATAACAAATATTTTCGCACCAATGGAGTCCGAGGGCACGTTAAGATTGGGTTTTAGATGTCTTATAAACAGCATCTCGTGCACTAAACAGTCAAACTTATTTCTGCATTTCTTAAGAACGACGAAGAGCCTTAGTAGGTCTTTAGGGACCTTCCCGTGCATGCTATTATAGTGTTTGGAAATAGAGGATGACTGGTGTTTATGTCTCTCCACACGTTCGTGTAGATGTCCGCGTGTAACCCACATAACCTGCAACAGACAGGTTACATTGGAATCTATAAACGACACATTGTTGGTTTTCAATCAATGGCCTTGTTTCTTGCACTTTGAGTTCTTGGTCAATTTTGCGGCTCACAAACACGGACTGGATAGTGGTCTGCCCTTTTAGGCTGAGGTCCTTGAGCTATTTCTTGACAATATCTGCTGAGACTTGATCTTTAAATGGTAAGACCACTCCAACAATGTCTCACGTTTCTTTAGGTGGTGGTAAAGGTTGCTGGTTGCAAACCTTTGGTTTAACAAAGCGTTTGATGGTAGAGTTAGTAAAGTATTGTGGGTACTTAAACCGTGAGAATATCGTCTTTAATCGATCACATTCATCTGAGAGATATGCCCAAGAGGAAGAAAATCGGTTTGCACGATCAAGCATATTTGTCAATAAGCCTCGTTTGTAGCGATTTTTATTTTCGCACCCTCTATGTTAATGTAGTACCAACGCTGCTTTAAAATACTTGTTGTAATTTACATAAGTTACCTTGACAATGGCGTCATGAAGACACCGAAACGTCGGTTTTCATCGTTTATTTTTGCTTGTCTATGTTAAAGCAAATCGTTATTGATACGAATTTTGAAATATGGTTATGAAAAAAAGAAAAAAACTGTGGATACGTCAAAGGTAATGAACACGATACTGAAACGTCCAAATGTTCCAAGTTAAGTTTGGGAAAAGTCACTAAGAATTTTCCCTCAAAATTACAAAATAAAGCAGCTTTGGTTTTCACAAAAGCCGTGCAGCATATACTAGTAATTTGAATAATATTGTGAATAAGAATTAACTCAGTTCATCAGCCTCGCCCTTTCCTGTTGCAGTTTCAGTTTCTTCCTATATTTTCAGTTTCAGTTACCTATCCATTGAAGGTGAAGAAGAAAGATGCTTGGATTATAGGAAACTGCGTGAATCGTGAAATAATTATGTGTTATATTCTTATGCTTTGTAGGGGTGATTGTATTGAGTCATTGGCTGGGGAGAGTAAGGTTTCAAGATGTTGCTGTGGGTGAACAAGGGGTTACGGAAGTGCTTGAACTTTCATACCTTGGCCTTGAACGTTTACCAACGCATGTTTTTGCCAGGAATGTAACACAAATTAATTTAAGCCACAACAAGCTGGTATACCTGCCTAGGAAGTTTGGAGATTTTATTAACCTGACCCATTTGCTTGTGAATAACAACAATTTGTCATCACTGCCTACAACTTTCAAACAACTGAAAAAACTACAAGTGCTGGACTTGAGAAATAACAAACTGAAACGACTTTCTAAGGATATTGCTGCTCTGAAAATTCTCGAAAGACTGTATGTGGAAGGTAACCCTCTGACCGTTGAAGACATCAGAAGCCTGCTGGAGTTAATGGAGAAAAGACAAAGACTTATGATAGATATTGCAGGTAAGTGAAGTTAGCGCTTTATAAATACTTTGAAAATCTGAAGCATCAACTAAAACTTAAAATGACGACCCAGGTTTGTTAGAAATTACTCTGTTAGGGCGCTGAAAGTGGTAATAAGTGTTTTTGGCTACGGATTGCCAGGATTGGAAGAGCTTGCCAATATTGGGCAAATTGTTTTCTCGCTTTTTCCAAATTGTTGAGGAACAATCGTCACAGGCACAGCATGGTTTGATTTCCCTTGAAGAGTTTTCTTGATTTCGTCGTTTTGGTGTTTCAGGAGCATGATCCCTTTGAGAAAAGGTGTGTAGTCTAACTTTTAGTGCCACTTTGAGCAAACAAATAAAAAACCCCGTGACACATCTGTATCAACTTTGGTGGATCAGTTTTTGGGAAATGTAAAAGAAAGATATCCAAAATAAAAACCCGCAAAAATTTTGCGCCATACCGGAACCTTTGAATTCTCCAACAACCCTAACATTTTCAACATTTTGCAATAATTAACGGCACGCTAATTACAGTTGCGTTACATGTACATTTCTGCGTTAAGAGCGCATAGGCTTAACATTTCAACATATACTTGCCCAATTCACTTGAAAAATGCAGGCAATGCTGTGTGAAACTGTCGAAAATTTTTTAAAACAATGGATCGATCCCCCATCTCAAGGTGGCTGTATTGCATAACAGGGCTAACAGATTTAAATCAGGCCATAAAAATGCAATAACAGAACATAACAACATAACGTACGATAAACGAAGTTTATGTTCGTCTTTTTTTAGACGTAGCTCCAGCAGAGATTCGAGCACAAGGAGAACGAGCGAAGCTGCTCTACCAAAAGGCTCTAAGGGATGGATCAATAAATGTCTACCGTGGTCGAATATTATTAATTGGCCAGGAGCGTGCTGGGAAAACTAGTTTGAAGAAGTCGCTTTTGGGTTTGCCATTCGACCCTAAAGAAGAGAGTACTGACGGAATTGCGGTCGATCCTTCAAAGTGTGAAGTTGAAGTTGATCAAATTAAAACCTGGCAATCCACCAGCGAAAAAAGTACGGTATTGTCTGACGTTTCTAGAGACATTTCCAGGTTGTTAGCTGAAGAGCGGTATCTCGAGATACTAAGCGTCGTAAAGCAAGATTCATCGATGAAAGAATCCAAAATGGAATCTGTTGGCTCAGCTGATGCTGGATTTCCCATGATGAAGGTTTGTACATTGCAGCTAGCTCCTTTTTTTCACACCACAGATATGTTTCTTTGTTTATCTTTGCTACAATAAACGAAAAATTGTTGGGACCGTTTCATTTCAAGAAGTGAGTTTTTTTTAAAATCATACATCATCAACGAAATTTACCTTTAACAATTAAGCGATGACCTCTGTAAGGGTAGATCGTTAAGTAGAAAAGTAGTAGGCAGGAATTTTGAAATGCCTTTAAGTGTTAGAAGGCGTGGAAAGAAAACAGATCTACCAAACGCTCCCCCTGAGCTGCCAAGTACCTCATTATGGTTTCTCTCATTGTAACTTTAACTTGAACTTGTGTTTTTATAGCGAAGTATAACTTAACTTCAACATTAAAACTATTCATCTAATATTATTATAGGCAAATGAATAAAAATTTTACTGAGAATTCTGTTTGAGAAAGCTAATGAAGTAGAATGTTCAAACTTCCTTCACAAGCTTTGGAATAAACAAATTCAGTGCCGAGATGTTGTAATGCCAAAAGGCAGGTTGTTCCCTATAAAAAGTCGTTTCTTAAGTTTGAGAAAAGCGGATAGTAAACTTACCTTTTTAGTTCCTTTAACCGTAGCTCCTGCAGACATCACTGTAAATTTATTTCTATATATTGTCGTGAGTACAAACTTGGTCTATCTCATCATCACGAGATCAATGACAATATGGAGATGTAGCTTGAAATAAGAAAGAGATGTAGTTCAAGCAAGAGTCCCATATACATTTGCGTAAATGTTGAGGGGAGTGGATCCTTCTGAGGGCGTCTGTTTTCCTTGCCTTACTTGTCGCTGCCTTTCAGGAAACAACATGCCTTATGGGCTTCAGCCCAATAGGTTTTCATGTTCTCTGAGTACATACGTATTAACGGATGAGTGACAAAATTTTCAGCGAGAAATGTGCAGTAGGTAGTGTAGCTTTGGCGCAAGAGGTCTTGTCCAGCTAATTATTGATTTTTGTGTATCTTTAGCCTCACTTGAATTCGATTGTTGCTTTCGCTAGTAAATCTCTTTGACGCGAGTTCGAAAGTGCGTCGCTTGCAGGGTCACAGTATTAATGTGTGAGTCAGGCATGGATATATCTCCTGAAATCAACCAAGGAGGAAAGCACTAAGTCAATGAAATAGCTATACTGTTTTATTGAATAATATTAGCAAGTAGGATTGTGCAGCTGGTACTTCCCAGCCAAACCAGGTGGTACAGGTTGTGATAGTTTGGATCAAATTTTGATATTTATGCCAATCAGCAGTCAGGAATGGTCCATCTCTTTAGAAGGTCTACAACTTTCGGTTCTTTTCATTTCAAAGGAAAACACGTGATTCGTCTGTTAAAGTGCATATGAAGCCAAATTTGTTTTTACATAGTTGTAAAATATATCGTTTAAAATGCACGATTCCAAAATTTGAGATGGCTAGGACAAAAATTGACGATTTTACAAGCGCTGAAAGTTGGGCCATTTTGCCCCGAAAAATGGTCAGAGGACTGGATCGAGTTTGTTGCGAAATTCGTTGGTTGTGACGTAATTTGGGGACAGAGGTTTTGTTTACGCTCACTGATTTTATGTCACGAAGGAGGATTTTTAGGAGAAAACCATGTCCAGTGATTCGGAAATGGGTAATAAATGTCTGAATCATCGAGTAGCCGCGACGAAAAGGATATTGCAGAGGAGGGAAATCAAGATGTTGAAGTAATTTACGATCAAATCAGATCAGGACGAACCACTAGCCGAAGTTGAAGACGACAAAGGAATCGAGAAGCCCAAGTGGAAGGACTTTAATACGCGAGCAGTGTTAGAGGCAAGATACCGTAAAGGCATGGTACGTATAATTGGGAAATATTTTTTTAAACGTATACAAGTCCTTGCTACTGGAAGTCTCGCTATATCGACAGCCGGCAAAACCCGGACCCGTTCGACCTATATGATATTTGCATTGAATTGTCCGGTCGCTCTCGTCGCGTTACCTCGAATTATTTTTTGCTTCTACAATGCAGTCACGAACAAAACGGCTGCTGATTAGTCGCTTAATCTCCCTCTCATTGGGTCAATGAAGTAATTACGACCGAAAGTTTTGGTCTGTTTATATCTTTCTCACGTATACACTCCATGTATTGACCTACAGTGACAACATATATTTGTTTATATATCTCGCCCGCGGACGAATATTCTTGTTTACAAGCCGCGCTTGTCCATGCGGGCTAGATCTATTATCTCGACTTTGATTCTTTTTTTTTGGTCGACGCATTGCATTTATCAATTTTGTTGTGATAAGTAGAATGTCGTATAGCTCCAGGTTTTCAATTTACTGACACTTAGTCATAGCCTGAATTCAATGGAAACTATTGTTATTTGGGACTCATAGTTTCTTTTCTTGCAGATTCATCCGGGCTGTTGCTTATCGATGGACCATCCACTGACTTTTATGGCTCTCCACAGACAAGCAAGAGGATATAATTCTTAGTAATTTTATCTATAACAAAATACTTGCTTGTGCATCGTTGCCTTTACTGTGCACCTATTGCTAGGTAGCTGGAGTACAACCACGTAGGTGCCCAATAAGGGGTTAGCAATATATGCATCAGTCATTCCAATCAGGTTCAGTGAGATGGGCAGTTTCTCAACTGTTTGTGAAACGAATAAAATTTATCTAAAGTTTTGATTAAAAAGAAGTTCACATAGACATTCTAGTCGTGCCTTTGCTATTTCCACAACATCATTGCCCCGAGGAATCCCAATCTCTGGAACTTTCAAGGGAAAGCAAAACGAAAATGGGAATTTTGAATATCAGGTTAAAATTGCAGTGGAACAAATTAAAGGGAAATGACCTTTGGTCTGAGTTATAAGCCGGGAAGGGCGGGGGGGGGGGGCTGACTTATACAGGGATGTGCCACTTGACAGGGTAAACAGGAGGAGATTCTGTTGTTGCCATGCACTGACCGCGGATCGCAGACGGCGTATCGCTGGCGCGTGAATTAATTACAGCCAGAACGAACGGTGCGTGACGAGCGCGAAATAAACATGTCGCGATCACTGCTTCTGTTCATTCCTTGTCTCCTCGCGCTCCAATTTGTCCAGAGCGGAAAAAATGTTGCAGTAATGTGCGCTATATGCAAAAAACGCTTCGAATCAAAGCCTCGCGTGGAAATTCGGCCGGCGCACAGTTTTCTAGCAGATATAAAGCAATGCTTTGGATATAACGTGGTCGTGGACTGAGACAGCCGGATATGCAGCACCTGTAGGGCTGCGTTAAGTAAACATAAGAAGACTGGAGAAACTTTTGAACACGTAAGTACTTATGTTTATTTCTATAAAACCTATATAATGAAACATTTTGTAAAACAAACATTTAGGTACTATTGCAAGAAACTGATAATCCTCCCGAAACGGCATTTGGACAGCTAAAATGGCGCGTCGAAGACATCTGTTTTGGAGAGGTACTTCGTGCCCCAGATGGCCACACCCTGCTACCACCCGGGCAATTCGAGGAAGTTTCCGAGCACATGGCACAGCTTTCTAAACGTAAGAGTGCAGATGCTTAAATTACGTCTGCTTCTTTTGGTTCCCTTTTGCAAATAACGAAGTATTGAAATAGCCCTATCTTTTATCTTTCTAGAATGTGATCTGAAAGAGGAGCTGAGGTCACTAAAAGCCGAAATGTACAAACAGTTTGCTATAGCAGGGAAGCGCCCAATCTACGACCCTGAGGAATTCCAAGAGCTGTGTGCTGATGCTGGGGCACCAACTATATTTCCAACTATTCTGGCAGCCATGACCGATAGCAGGCACTCAAAAGAGCGAATACAGGCGAACAAAAAACAGACTGTAGCAATTATATATAAGCTATGTTATGGCCTGAGTCAAGTTTGCAACTGGCTTCAGACGGATCATTCACTTTTTTAAAAACAGTCAAACTTGAATCAGTACGGGATTGAACTACAACATGTCATGGGATCCTCATGATGCAGACACACTGTTAACAGAATCTACAATGAACTAGATCAAAGAACTGCAAAAACACTTAATGATCTTGTCACAGAAGCAATTGCTCAGAAATGTCAAATTGTACTTATTATACCTGATTATACCGCTATCCACAATATTAGAAGACCCACTACTAGTCAATCTTGTAGTCCCAAATCTATGTGTACTATTCTTATTAAGTTATTTAGGCACATCCCTGCCATACCAGCCTGTGCTGTAACTACCTATCACTCTCTTAAAGCTTTGGATATCGCATCTGTTGTTAACTCTGTCTCTGGCCCTGCAGCAATGTACAAACTTTCTCAGTCTTACTCTTCTATAATGCCTAGTTGGATCGGGGACTGCTTCTTTAACCCAGAGCTAGAAAGGCATCGCTTGTCATCACATCAGTACTGCCAACACGACTCAGTCAGAACCATGCGTCAAATGTAGGATGTCCACTTGGTGGATTTTGTAGAGTTAAGTCTCAAAAGCAAGGATGACTTTGATGCGGCATTTGACATTATGCTCAGTACAAATCGTTTAGAGTACCTGAAGCACTTCCTTCTTCCTCAACCTGGTGACTGGCCTGCACAATTCTACTCCAGACAAGTCATCTATGAAACTCTACAAAAATACAACAAATATACTGAAGCATCCTCTGCACTACAATCTCAACAACAGTCCACTTCAGCAGCAGCTCACTCAGACCAAAGCTACACTCTGTCCTATCACTCTGGACCTGATAAAGAGAATGCAACTGTCAACTCTGATCAGCCTGCTATTCTTTCTTTAATGCCACGTATTGGACCTCTCCACATTTCACTCAATGGTCAGGAAACACTATT
This sequence comes from Siderastrea radians, assembly GCA_964017195.1. Classification (NCBI taxonomy): domain Eukaryota; kingdom Metazoa; phylum Cnidaria; class Anthozoa; order Scleractinia; family Rhizangiidae; genus Siderastrea; species Siderastrea radians. The sequence goes on from OZ024900.1 coordinate 23,784,086, forward strand.
TCACAAATTTAGAGACCTTTTTGAAATCATCTACACTAAACTGTTTCCAAAGAGCAAACTTTCAAAAACACCCAAGCCTTGGCGTATAAGCCTAATTTTGGAGGTAGTCTGTGGGGGATGGCTCTATATCAGAGAATCTGTTAGAGCCTAAGTCTTTTGGATAATTACTTGCCTCTTGTTCTATCTATCTACAGTGTAACTTTCGAGCTCAATAATTTCTCTAAATGTTTCAATGCCATTGTAAGAATCTGGACCATGTTCTTGTGCCTCTAAAGACACCACTATGATAAGGTCCTGTTGGTGTGGCTATCAATGTGTGCATACTGGGGCATCAATAACCCTGCTCTCTTTGAGATGTTTAGATCTCACCTGCTTATTTTTGACGAATACCCTGTGGAAAATGCCCACAGTATTATTCGTTCAAAAACTAACCCTCAAGACTCAGTGGAGCCACTGAGAAAAAAGGCCAAGGTTGCTTTTGAATCAAAACACATTACTCAGGTAAACTTTCAAGAACACTTTTCCAAGACATCTTCGGTTTTGTTCTCACAAAGTCAGCTTGTCAACCTTAACACAAAAGGTGCAAAGGTTATTGCACAGATAGTCAAAAGCATCGCTACTTCCCCCGGAAAGGCAGTATTTACCAGCAGCGGCAAATCCGAAAAAGTACTACTTCCCAGGATATTTGGAAAGGAACCCCAGAAAAGAAAAATACTTCCATTGGGATACCAAAGCTTGGAGCAACCTTCAGAAAAAAATAGATGTGACCTAACAGAATGTAGAGTGGTGGGAGACGAGCAGTGGACACTGTTAGCCTGCTCACATTCATATCACGCGTCCTGCCTTTCTCAACCCCAGTGTTGTCCCTTGTGCCAGGACTTCCTAAAAACAAAGCACAAAAATTATCAGAGGCAACACAGAATGCAATACTCAATCCTAAATCTAAAAATGGAGATACTATGACCCAAAAACAAGACAAAAATCCTGATGGAGATGACTCTGTTGATGTAGGCGATGTTGATCTAGTCTCCATTCATGCAGAAATTGCAGCGCTATACCGAAAGATACAATCTTTTCCAACACTCCATCCACCACCACTTCATTCCCCATTTATTCCCTCCCAGACTGCACCATCTCAGGCAGAAACGCAAGTGCAGCCAAAATGAAAACATACTTATTTGACAGAAGTTATGTTTGCTTTATTAATAAACCACTCAAGTATCTATGTGGATATTTAGTCATAAATGATAATATTATGAGAATGTCACATCAAATTTAGATTTCAAAATAATCAAACAGAGTAGCCAAGATATATATTTCTTTATTGAGAAGTAATTTTATATGCAAATGCATCAAATGTGAAGTGGGCAATATATGCTAATAAATTTGACCATGAAAACAGAGTATTATTCCCATTTTTAGACATTAATTCCGATTTTTGTCAGTGGCCAAAGCAGCAAAAATAGAAACAATACATACAGCACTTTAAGAATGCCAAGAAATCTTTTTGGACATGTGTGTGAATGTTGCATAATGAAGCAAAATTATCATCAGGAATGTCAATAAATATGCCACAATTAGCTTGACTAAACCTGGTCTTCAGATCTTACCCGATGCCAGCGGTTGTTGTTTACTTGAAATGTTTATAGCAAGTACAAAGAATGAACATTAAAATCAACCATTGTACGGCAAGTCCACAGCAGGTGAGACGGATGTCAAGATCAGCCAACTTGCCTTGGAGAAAAAGGGCATGGGGAGGTCTAAAACATTTGAACATGATCCCGATATTTAATTATTTCCCTTGGACAATGTCCGGTACAAACATTCTTTTCGTATAGAATTCCTGTCCATTTTGCGTTGGATTTGCGTGTAGATTCTGAGTCAGACAAGCAGAAGCGTTTCCCTATGAGTGAATTTTACGGCGATGGAGGGTTTTTAAAGGCAAAATTATTCACGAGTTCGTGTAGTTGATGTGCATAGTATGACCAACGATACAATATTCAAAGCATATTAACTCACCTTTCAGCTTATGTAAGTGAAAGCCTGTCCCTTGGGCTTTAGAGCGTGGTAGGAAACAACTGCCCTTTCGATGACAGGGGCCGCCATATTGTCCAAAACCCGTTTCTCCTCGGAGTTCTTCGAAGCAGTTTGCCATCTTTAAACCTCAAATCAATATGTCTACTAGCCACGGGTTTAAAAAAGACTAGTGTATCGTCCTCGAAACGAAATATCATAGCTCAGAAGCTGGTATGAAGAGGTTAAACTAGAGCCACAAAATAGTAAACATTTACAGAATGTGACCTCCATCGTGCGAAAAGTGATCGCAACTGCGCATGCACCACCGCAGCTCCTCCTGTTGACAGGGTATGGCTTTTGGTCTCTTTGTCCTAAACAGGGTATATAATTTTTTCTGTCTGTCCTGAACAGATTGTATTTTGTGTCATTTGTCCTACACAAGGACCTAAAATGAAGGGTGTTTTCTTAAATAGGGTAGGTATTTTGGGCATTTTCTTGTCTTAAACAAGGTCAGGGTTTCAATCCCTCAGTAGCAGCCCTATACCAAAACATGAGTCGTGCCCCCCCTCCCCCCCCCCCGGGGGGTTATGAGGAGGTTTGCATCCCGACTACTCTTTGGGCCAATTTCAAATTACTTGTCTTATGACTTCCTGAACTGTACTGCATGCACTCAGCCCAGTCACCATAACGTGCTACATACCACCCATAGGATATATTCAGTTATGCTGCTCTTTCCCCCCCACCCCACGCACACCCTTGTTAGAGACTGGATTTTTTGACTTTTTGGCGTGTAGTCTCACCCACTACGTAAGTCAATGCGTCATTTGTGTTAACTGAGACCACTGCAAACAACTACTCAAACCATAACTGTGAAATGTATATTACATGCCGAAAATATCCAAAGGGTATCCAAAAGTACTTATTTAAAATAATTTTTAAAAATGACAGTTAACACTGAAACAACAATGGTAAACCACTGGCTTGGCTTGTGTATTATGGAAGTGGTGTGCACATAATAAAATACCAAACTAAATTTGACAAAGTAAGAACAACAATGTTCTTATGTTGACAAAAGTAATAAAACATGCATGTCATAATGACAGTATTTATGTTGCTTGGCAGCTTGTCCTGGTATGACCTGGTTTTTGCATTTGGACGGTTCTGGGGATTTTGAGCTGTTCTGGTGCCAGTGGTTTTCCTCTCAACAGAAACAGTATTGCTCTGCTGCAATACCTCTTGGTCTGCACATGAATCAGAAAACAACAATAATTATTGTACATATACTGTTTATTCAGGTGGTTTCAGAGAAATTAAATGGGAGATGAATTAATGTCAGATCACTCTGAGAACAAGGAAAGAAGGATTTTTGTGATAACTGAACAACAGGAGAATTTGCATGTTGATGTCAAGGCCTTTGTTAGAAAAGCACATACCGTAATCTGTCATTAGATACGGAATCCCATACGAGCACCATCCTTAACACGGGTTATTACTAACACAATGAATGATGTATGCCTGTGCTTTTCTATGTATCAACAGTAGGGTGGGCTTAGCCTACGAAACAATATCAGTTTATACCACTGAATACATGTGCTACGCCGGTAATTGATCAAACATGTAAGTCTTAATATCACAAATATTTGGCTTACTTGTCCTTTCGTTCGATCACTGGGAACTTCTTCTGGAGCTGCAGGAACAACAGTATCTCTCGTGGGCACAGCGGTCCTCTTTATATAATCTCGGATATTTACTCTCCCACTCTGCTCGATTGTATCAATCACCGATGATTTGTACTCGTAGCAATCGTCCTCGAAGTGCGCCGCGCAGAGCGCAGTGCACTTGGAAGTCACTGGGATCTTTAAAGTCGGGCCGGTGTTTTCGAACAAATTTGACCCACTTTACCCTGACAACCCGATCAGTTGGAAACTAATGCATTCGAAATCCCTTTTTCGTCGCATTTTTTACAACTTCGACCGTTAGGGACGCGAGCAACGCAGTTTCTCCCTCCTCTTGCTCCTCTCTCTGTCTTTCCGCCATATTGGATTGCTAGTTTGTGTACCCAAATTGACGTCACAGGCTGTTGTCACGTGGTATTTTGGCCTCGCGATTTGAATGCCATTTTTCGAGGCAAAACAGCCCAACTTTCAGCGCTCGTAAAATCGCCAATTTTTATCCTAGACATCTCAAACTTTGGAATCGTATATTTCAAACGGTAAATTTTATAACTGTGTAAAAACAAATTTCGCTTCATATGCACTTTAACAATTGTTGTCCAACCATACTAATAGAAATACCCGCCTCTTCTGAAGTGTTTTTCTTTCGAGCCTTTAGTGTCTCAAGTCTAATTTTTCATCAACAGGTTTCTTTTCAATTTTTTGCTGTTCAAACTGCTCGGTAAATACTATAACTTCAAGCAGCTCCCCTCTGGTATTTTGCTTAAACGTGCAACGGCTGAGTCAATAATAATTATTTTGTTACCGATATGAAAATTCAAAACAGATTTTAATTTATGTTTTAGGTTTTTAAAGATGCAGGTGGTTTCAAGAAGACAGACTTTTCCTTTCCAGAAAGGAAACTGCAAGTAGAGACCAGAATCGATAAAGATCTTGATGATCGTACAAATGGAGCTAAGAAGTCTGAATTAAGGATTGATGCTGCTTCGCCTCTAGATGACGTCACAAGCCATGCTAACGAGTGCTTAAAGCACATGCTACTTAGAGGTCGACAAGCAGTCAGTGATGACAACGACCAAGGGTCTATGGTAACTGTAGATTTGTGGGATTTCGCAGGGCAGCACCTGTACTATGCATCTCATCCTGTGTTTTTATCATCCCGAGCAGTTTACATCCTGGTGCACAACCTCAGCAAGCCACTCAATGCTCCTGCTGAACCCTGTGTGAGACAGGGAACCCATGATGTTATTTTAGAAAACCCGAATGGCGAAACAAATTTGGAAAATTTGCTATCATGGCTTGTAACGGTTCACCGTATGAAACCAGTAGGAGAAGAAATAGTTGATAACGCCGAAGGAAAGCTGCCTTATCTTCGGCCACCAGTTTTTGTTGTTGGTACTCATGCTGACAAGCCATTTGAGGAGATTAAGACCATCACATCACAGATACAGCAGAGTATTTCTGGTAAGGAATACGAGAGTCATGTGATCCGGCCACTCTTCAGGGTTGATAATACACAGAGCAAAAGATCACTGTCAAGCTGGATCAAGAAGTTTTTTCGACAAGATCCGCATAGAAGACAACAAACAGGTAAATAAAAGTTCTTTTCGGAAAAAAATGAGTTATAGTTGGTTTAAGGGGGGGTATTGTACCACGGAGAGAGAGAGAGAGAGGACACATCTTTTATATTCTAGGCCCATGCATTTTTAATTTAGAATGTAAAACAAATCCGTAAGGCACTGTGACTACATACACTGTTGCTCATAGTTAATTTCAGTTTTTTTTAGACCGCCATCCAATGCAGTGAAGGCCACTGTGTGTATAAATCATTAGGTTACTTCGTAGCGGGAAAAGATTGCGAGTCTTTTTCCTTTTTCTCCGGGATTGTTAGGCTTTGTTTGGCTGGGAAAGTTGGCAGATTTTTCTTGTTCGTTGCCACACGCTAGTGAAATGCTAGAAAGCTGCAAACATAAAAAATCTCAAATGTTTGCAACAGCTTGATTGACAAATAAAGGAATTTACAGCGTCTGTTTGTCACAACCTTGACTGTCCATACTTAGCGCTTTGTTTTTCATCTTTGAAGGGCAAGAGGATGACATTGACAGGGGTGGTGTTGGCATTGACGCACTGCGTGCTAGAATCATGGAAGTGTTGAGAAGCGAGCCATACATGGGAGAGAAGATACCAGTCAGGTATAGAAGGAGTACTAAACCTTTTATTTTCGTGATTTCACTAGATTGTTAAAACCAGCTCACCTAGTATTTCATTGAAGTAGCCTTCTCTTAACAAGGGGGCTTATTACCAAATCATTGTGTGTGAATAGGGCAAATGTTACATTTGCCTGAGAGGAGACCTTCAAGTGGCCGATGGGGCGAAAAGACAAAGTATTTACGCGGGCCATCCTTCCCCTTTCATTATATGTAAAGGTCATTATGTGAAAGTAAAAGACTCTTTTCTCCAACTCTCGATTAAAGAGGTGGATTTGCCAGTTTTGCAACGAATTCTGTTTGGTACTACAGGACAGTGTTTCAATCATAAGTAGTTTTCCCTAAAAAACATATACCTGCCCGTACATTTTCATACACACGTGGCTTTAGCAACATTTGGAAAAAATCAAAAAATGGTCGGAAACGTTTAAGTGACCTTAAGACCGTATAGGTTATATATCGAAAGGTTATAGGTTCGACTCCTTATGGGAGAACTCGGATTTGCTTTTTTTTTTTCAAGCAAGCCTGTATCACTTACTGAAATACATCTTTCCCAACTTTTGAAAATAGTTAGCAGCTTTGGTAATCCTTCTGAAGTTTTCGGAAATTTTCCTGCGAAGAACCTATAGACAATTATCAAAAGCTTTCAGATAGCCAACTACATAACATCTTTACATTAACTACGTTTTAATCGACGTGCTTCTTGATTGGTTTGTAGGTGGCTGAATTTTGAGAAGGTGATTGAAAGTCTGGTAGCTCAAAATATTTGTCACACCAATGTGGAGCAACTTCAGATCTATGCTAAAGAATTGTGCTACATAGACGATGATGACGAGTTTCATATAATGTTGAATTTTTATCATGACCTGGGTTTGGTTGTAAGGCACCAAAGCACAGTTGTACTGAAGGCCCAATGGCTGATAGACCTCTTCAGGCATCTGATAACAATTCCCCGTTTTGACAAAGTGGTAAGAAGACTTAACATTTTATTTTAGAATTTCAATCAGTTGAGAAAAGAAGCTCGTCCCCAGCCGGTTTCCAGATGTCTTTAACTCGTGTTTGATTCTTAGTGTGTAAAGCCGACAGTCGAAAAGTATCCGCTTGTCTAGTTATGTATTGCGCTTAAATTGAGTTGAGAAACAAATGGGTCCTGAGATTGATATTTACCTCTATGCGGTCTGTTTATGTTACAACTTTCGATAGAAGTAGGTCAAAGGTTGTGAAAAAGATAGATGGTTGAAGACGCTTACGTGCAAAAACATTTTCAAGAAGGTGACATGAACGTTTTAATGCCCCCCCGCCCCCCTGCCCTTTCAATATTGGACCTTTGGAGGCTAATGTCCTGTCCGTAGAATCGGTTCGTAAAGTTCGTAATCTTCCCAACATGTCTGGCGATTGATGTAGCTTCCAGGAAGATGGGGCAAACATCGATCGCAGAATGGTTTTATCAATAAAATTTCCGTTAGAAGTTGTTGCCAATCCTACTGAAAGAACCTTATGCTGTTTACAATACACGTGCTGTCGCTGATTGCTAAGACAATACCCATACCTTAGCGCGAGTTCAACGGCTGATGAAAAAAATTGTTACAAACACAGAAGACTGGGGTTGACTGAGAGATGAGTAGTTTTAAAAGTACGCTTCTATATTCAGATAATCTTCACAAAGAGGTAAGATAATTAAAATGTAAGGAAGGAACCGACGTATGGCAAAAAATTGGGTGGCACCTGCCTCTAACTTTTATCATTTGTTCCCAGGCTCCAATTTGACCCTTGAACTGCAGCAAAACAGTCAGCTTTTTTCAGGAAATAAAACATTTGTGCATTTCAAAAGTAGTTTTCTTAACAGGACTAGCGGATTCCAGTAACTTGGTTATTCTTCTGTATGAAACTGTTATAATGTTTCCAAAAACTTGCAAAAAGTCCCCTCATTTTGGACTTGAAACTACACACTCCATGCATTAAAAGGCTCGTATGGAATTCGACCGCGTGGCCACGGCCCAGTGATAACTTTAAGGGATATAAAAACCGACTTCAAAAGACGAACATAGACAGACCCAATCGTTTTTGGGATTTTCTAAACATCTTAATTGGTGGCAATTTATTTCTCTATTTGAGGAAAAAGTCCTGTCATTTTTCGGTCAATTTGTGGATGTTTGCTCCTTTGGCTTGAGTTTGCTATCTTGTTTACCCATGTCAGCCGTGTGGTTGAATTTTGTTTCGCTTCGTATGTTATGGCAAAATGAAGACGCCAATGAAAATTTATGGTCAAACAGCGGGGGGCCCGAAAACACTGACCCCCAGTCCAACGGACTGGGTCCACGGACCACCTCACGGACCGGTCCAAGGACCACCTATACGGACCACCCCTACTGACCCCCTAAAAAAATTCAATAGAAAAAAAAAATGAATAAAAAATAAATATAAATGAAAATATAAATTCTTACCATAGTCGATCCTCAATCGCGTTGCGCGCGGTGAGATCGCGAACTGCCACGAGTCCACTCTATATTGTACATTGTCAGTATTTGCACCAATTCAGCAGGCTTAAGCAAATCCAAACTGTCGTACGAAATGCGAACGGGAAGAAAATAAAGACAAATGGAGAAGTTTTGCTGTTTTGTCGGTGTTTCTTACCTCCGCCATTTTGTTCGTCCCATTCCGGGTCCAAGATCCACATAAGCCCCAGGTTTAATTCAGAAAGGAAAATCCCATTGTGAAAATTGTCACTGATTTTTTTTTTTTGAAAAATTACTGCCGGGTTGTATGGTTGGCCAACAGCGTTGTTTTCCACCATATTCCCTTATTGTCGCCCTTGGCTACAGGCCATTTATGTACCGGTCAAATTGAAGCTTCAACATCCCCTCCGGGCATTTGACTGTGCATCGTGCCCGGGCAGGGGGTAATTTGAACGTTGCCTTGGAAGGGTGGGGAATTTAAACCAGATTTGTCTCTAGTTCTAGCGTAATATGCCCGTGAGTTTTTTTGGTTTTTGCAGGGTTTGACGGATTTCCAAGGTAGAATTTCGCCTTTGTTGGTGAATAACGCGCTGAAAACGGTGTTTTAATGAAGTTGGAAGGTGTCATTACGGCATATCTCTCTCTGACAAGCGTGAACAGTGTTTGATTGAAGACGAAATTTGTTTCTGAGGAGAGGTATTTCCCTCCCGAGGGGAGGGAATTTGAACAAGCCAATCTTCAAAAGTTCAAATGCCCGGGGGGGGGTGCCCGGGGGGATGTTGAAGCTTCAATTTGACTGGTACATCATATTTTAACAACAGACGTCCTGTCTGAGATGGTAGGGCAAAGGTTGGTGGTAGAATTAGGCAATTTTTTTGCCCCCCCCCCCCCCACTCCTTGCCCCCACCATATCCCAAGGGAAACAGTAATAAAAACCGAATCAACTCGACAAGCGTGTGAAGCTCGTGGCCTGGGGCTAATGTGGATCTTGGACCCGTGGGATAATGGGCCCAACAAAATGGCGGTGGCAAGAAACACCGACAAAACAGCAAAACTTCTCCATTTGTCTTTATTTTCTTCCTGTTCGCATTTCGTGCAACAGATGAACGACAGTTTGGATTTGCTTAAGCCTGCTAAATTGGTGCAACACCGACAATGTACAGTTATACAGGGTGGACTCGTGGCAGTTCGCGATCTCACCGCGCGAAACGCGATTGAGGGTCAACTATGGGTAAGAATTTATATTTTCATTTGTATTTATTTTTTATTCATTTTTTTTATTGAATTCTTTGAGGGGGTCGGTAGGGGTGGTCAGTATAGGTGGTCCATGGACCGGTCCGTGAGGTGGTCCGTGGACCCAGTCCGTTGGACTGGTCCACGGATCGGGGGTCAGTGTTTTCGGGTCACCCGTCAAACAGCAGTCATTTCAATATTCGTCTTTCACAGTTATCAAGAAACCAGGTAAGTGTCAATTTTAAGTTAATGAAATGTCAAGCAAGTTTCGCTGACGTTGTTTCCGCATATGTGACACGAAGAGTTTTGTCATTGTTGGTCACATATCCGTTTTTAAATTGTACGTTTCTGTAATACGAACAATGGCATCTAGGTTCATCATCTAGGTTCATTTGAGAAGTTAAGTGGCAATGTCTGTAAGAGCGGTCCACTGCATTTCGGGTCAGAAAAAAGTTTTCCCTCAAACTTTGCCCTGTAAACCATCTTGGGTCCCAAGTAACTGAAACGGGTTTCGTTTTGGAAAATACGTTAAAACGTTTTTTTTAGAGCCCACAACAGTAAGAGCGGCAAAAGGCGTAAATTAACGCCAGGCCAGACACGCAAATTGCGTAAGTTGGCGACCTCACTACTTAAAAACCAAAACAGGCAGCAAAAAAGTGTTATTATTTTTAAGTTAAGAGGTCATTCAAGGGTGTAAAGCGCATGTTAAATTTCATTTGTTTTAAACTGGAAGCTCGTGATAATTAACATATGAACTCACCTCTGAGCGCCCTCTGAAAACTCCCAAAAGTACCCTGTCTTCTCCGGCATTTATTTCACAAGTCCAGACCGAATCGCTCTAAATTCCTATTGAACCCTGTTAATGAGATGTGAGCAGGAGCCATAATCGGGGACGGAGACCGTAACTGAATACCATTTTCAGTGATGGGGCTGGCCCCATCGAAAAAGACAAATGTGCTATTTTTAGAAAAAATTGCGCCATCGCGCGCGTGAAACACACGTGTATGTTGCGAGGATGCCGCGCAAAGAAAAAACAAACAAAATGGCGTCGGAAATTACCTTCGTTGGAGATGAAGAAATCCAGTTTTTGTCATCAGTGACAATTCCAAATCTAAGGCAAGCCCTTGAGGAGAACTTTTTGGATAGTGACTCTGGATATGAAGATTGTACAAGTGATTCCGATGATGGCAGTGAGAATATTTCAGAAAAATCCTGTAGCGAAGATGCGTCGGACAGGTGTCGGACGAGGATTTCCCCGTTAGACGGAACAAACGTTTTGCGGGCCAAAAAGGCATCGAACGGCGAAAAAATCAGTTGAAGGCGAATCAGGCAGGAAAAGGGAAAATGCATCCCGAAAATGTATTTCCTCTGAGGGCGTACAGAGATTGAAGGGCAGCCGCAAAGACTGTAAAATGATTTTCCAAGCACGTTGTGAAGAAAAATAACACACTGATAAATCGTTGTCACTATTTCCCCAGAAAGAAAACGATTGCCGAGATTTCGCAGCGTATGTTTTCTGAAATAATGCCCGCCTTTACCGAAATGACCGAAATGTTTATAATGAAGACAAAGAATAGTGAAAAGCGCGCTTTGTTTTCAATCAAATACTCTCGCCGTGCGTTATCAATCGTGGACAAAATAGAGAACTGGAAAAACACCAAGAAAAGCTACTTCCGTCGATGAGAAGGAGAAAGATGAAGTGAAACTTCATGCTGTCCTAGTACTGAATATGACTTACTGGGTAATTTACGAACCTAGAAGGGACACATAGCGCAGTGGACATGGCAAGGGTTTCAACGACAGAGTGAGCTTGATTTTTTTCTCCGCCAGCAACCCGGCGAGAAAAATCACTTTGTATCGAAGCAAAATTAAGGAGAAATTACAACTGAACGTCACTGAGACACAAATGCTTGATTTCTTAGGACGAACAGAAACTGTAGAAATAGAAATATAAGCATTTAGCGCTGTGTTTACAATTTCTTTCATCGTCAACTCAATCAGTTGTTCTTAAATTTCACAAACAGTAGGTTTTATACGGAAGGCTTGAGTCGGAAATATCGACACAAGACAAAATAAGCACAGTAAAATAGGAAAGAAGCATTTAATAAAAATTGTCACACTTTTTATGGCGAGTCAGTACAAAAATCATGCAGCAGTCTGAACAAAAAGCAGTAGACAAATTCAGTACCAGAAAAGGCGACATTTTTTGGCTATACCACGCAAAATTGACACTGGTTTACCTGTACTCGTTGTGGCTCTATCTGTGTTCCCTTGAGGAGCTCCAGACATTTAGACACAAGTCGAATGCCATGTAAAGTACGTTGAATCGCTTTCACATTTGTTTGAGTGTTGTTTTTACCATTCCGGTCCGTGGGCTCTAAACTGAGAACAATTGCGTTTTGTGGTTTGCGTTTAAAAAGTAAGATGGTGAATTCTAATGTTCCTCACCTCCGTAGTCTTATTTCAGTGAGCTGCATAGAAATTATCGTTCAAGCTTAATTATTAATTCTGCCTTCAGTTCGATCAAACAAACACATGATGGCTCTGTTGTCGGCGTTGTGCGAACGGAGCGATTACAACCTCTTTCATTTGAACTCCAGCAGCCATAACGGTGAGATCGTACAGCTTCAATCCGCTTTGAACGATGATTCCAACAATTTTCAGGAAAACTCAAACACGTGCCACTTTTCAGAGCCCATAATTGGAAGATTTTTCCCAAACCTTGTGCTTGTACGTTCACTTCGGGGCAGTTTCATTGATTCATTCAGCTCCGCAAAGAAACGCTGCGACACTTCGCAAGGTTTTGGCGCCTTTTTCGGTCAGTCATGTGATCGCGATCGATTCCTGTTCCCTTTTATCTCGGAGCTTCTCTCTTTTTTTCTCTCTTTCTTGATTTTATAGCAATTAGCGATTGCGTTTTTAACAATAAAAACCATTATGTACTCGGGCATACTGGATATCAAACAATTATAACCATCTTGGTCATATCCACGTTGAACGCAAATTTGCGTGTAGCCACGCGCGTTTATGACGTTGAGGGTGGCGCAATTTTTTCAAAAAATAGGACATTTGTCTTTTTCGATGGGGCCGCGTGGACCCCGCGCTTACGGTCTCCGTCCCCGATTATGGCTCCTGATGTGAGAGAGCACAGAAATATAAAAATACCTTGCGCTTTTTATCTTCCTTTACCACAGTGACTTCGAACTTCTGGTGATTTTTGTCGAATATGACGCATTATGCAAATTAGGTTGTTGAGCAAGTTCAGATTGTGTGAAATAAATAGGTTCTAGATTTTAAGATTTCTCCATTTCATGTCATAAATACAGGAAAGCCGGCATACACAAATACAAGTTTCGAACTGTTCAAATTGGTAAAATAAGCCAATTACCGAGTCCTGATCTTTGGATGCTTCTGAAGAATTGCGGCACTTGTATTGTGCAAATTAGGCTGTCTGCTAAACCTGGTCCGTTCTTGTAACCGTCGCAAAAACCCTTTCTCATTTTTTGGATCCCTTGTTTTTTCATTGAACATTAAAGAAATGTTGAGACTAAATGCACTTTAGGTAGAAAACCTTGATGATGAATTCAGCTAGTTACAGTACTGACTTGTATAACTCTGTTTGAAATGAAATGGACAACTTGTAACAATTTAATATTCTGTTCTGGTGGGTAAAAATGAATCTCTACTTTTTTGTTGTCTGGTATTGATTTTTTATGCCTACATTTTGCTCTTTTGATCTTCCTTTTTCACAGCGCCTACGAACTTTTGGTGCTTTTGTCCCGGGGATTTTGTCAAGCGCTTTGTTTTGTTTATACAAAGGCTTGAGACAAACTACGTTGTTTGCGTTGACCAAACTAAGTAAAAATACAGTGCCAATATTTGGATGCTTTGGGGCAAAATGTGACGAGAATTATGCAAACTATATTTTCTGCCAAACGTAAATCAGATTATATAAAGAAACTTGTAACTTCTTGTTTGATTTGAAACGGCTGAAGCTACGTCTTGGTGGGTTCCTCTTTCAGGGATAGTTAGATAGCCTTTTTTAAATATAAAAACAGTGCTCTGATTCGTTTTGTTCTTTCAATCTGTTTTATTGCGTTTATTCTACAATGAGAATAATAAGAGAATAAATACAATATCAGAATCACAGGATCAATCATGAAGCGTTAGCAGGTTGTTATAAGCTTTTATGGTATTTTCAGGCTCAGGCCTGAAGTGGTTAAAGATCACTAGAAATTATGGTTTTCCAGTTAAATAGTAACCTCCAACATTATTAATAAATGCTTGTCAGACAATTTTTCATCTGGATACGTCAACAATACTCAACACAAGAAAAAGGTTTGTACATAAGCTAGTACCATTCTTCGCTAGGTGATGTCCTAAGGGCGGGAAAAGCCCTGGGAGTGCAAAGGTCACATCTAGGCTTTTCCCGCACCCAGAACATGATCGCTTAACTAAGCGATGATGCCTTATAATTCAAAGAATTCAAAAGAAATGAGTATGGTTCGAGTAAGCTGTTCAAAGGAAAGTAGTTCTTTGTTTAAGTCGAGAATTTAATAAACACATTCACCCGAGTGCGATTAAGTAGCTCGAAAGTTGAGCGATTGCACCGTCGTCTGGGATGTGCTTCCACTCGAAGTGAGCACGGTTCGAAGAAGCCTCCAGTTCATTAAGAGCTAGGTAGTTAATGAGAAAAGTAGTGATCTTATTTAAATTTGGTCAAGAAATCAAAACGCATGATGCAGAATGATGCTGAATTAGGCTTTTTTGTTTCGTTGTTGAAGCTTGTTTACATCAAAATATGCAATGATATTCAATTCTTTTGATTAAAAGATAAAAAGAACCACAACACTGTTTTATAAAGAAAGGCCATCTAACTATCAATGTAAAAGGAACCGATCAAGACGCGGCTTTAGCCGTTTCAAATCATACATCGACGAAAGAGAGATCCAAAAAGTTACAGGTCTCTCATATAGTAATAATTTCGTTCAAAGTTTGACAAAAAATGCAATTTGCATACTTTTCGTCACATTTTGCCCCAAAGCATTCAAACATTGGCATTTTATATAATTCGCGGTACGTTTGCTCAAGCGTTTGTATAAACAAAATATAGTGCTTGAAAAGCCCCTTGACAAAGGAAGATCAAAAGAGCAAAGCGTAGGTATAAAAAAATCAAAACCAGACTACAAAAAAGTAAAGATTCAATTATATCCACCAGAAGAGAATGATGCACTTGTCATCGGCTTCTCCTGAGGTAGGGGGGGGGGGGAGACCCCGGGCCATATGTGGGGGAATCAGGGACTTTGTGGGAACTTTGTAACAAATTCAAATGACGCCCCAATTTGCGGGGAAAATGTGGGGACTTTGCTTCTAGCAAGGCGAGAGGAGCTTGGGAGCAAGTTGTGCTTTCGCTCGATTGAAGAAAAGAATGCGAAGAAGAAGGAGAATGTGTGTGTTAAAATCCATCGATTATTTTTATTTTTGTGTTTGCAAGAAATAGACCATCCGTTAAAT
The DNA here is from genome assembly GCA_964017195.1 of Siderastrea radians. Taxonomy (NCBI): domain Eukaryota; kingdom Metazoa; phylum Cnidaria; class Anthozoa; order Scleractinia; family Rhizangiidae; genus Siderastrea; species Siderastrea radians. The sequence continues at coordinate 23,799,185 of OZ024900.1, forward strand.
AATTCTATGAACAGGACAGTAGAACAACTTGCGGAGAATTAAGGAGAGAAAAAAGAACTGTTCAAAGAACTTAAATGAGGCGCGTAAGTTAAGTGGGACTATTCTTTCGTAAAGTTAAGTGCGTTGTATTTAAAGGCATGCAGTAAGTGAGCTCTGATCATAGTATGTTCTTTATTATCAATTGCCTATGCATATGCAGTTGTAATGGGACAGGATTTGAAAAACTATTTGGGACCAAAAAAAAAACCTTGTTTTTTCAACAGAAAGTTTATGGTCTCGAGCGTTTGGCTTCCCCCTAAAATACTGGAGACTTTACTAGGAAAAATCCCCCACTGGTTTGGAAATACAAGAAGTTTGAAATGGGTAATTAGCAAAGTCCCATTTCAGCCCGGGGACCCTTGCCCCCACGTGGAAGCCCATTGTTACAAATTGTCCATTTCATTGCAAACAGAGTCAGTATACAAAGGACAAATGAATACAAGTCAATACTGTGACCAGCTAAATTTCTACCTACAGTGCATGTAGTCTTTATATTTCTTTAATATTTAATTAAAACAACAGTGGGATCCAAAAAGTTAGAAAGGTTTTTTGCGACGGTTACAGGAACGGACCAAGTTTAGCAGACAACCAAATTTGCATAATGCGAGTCCCGCAATTCTTCGGAAGCGTCCAAAGATCATGACTCAGTAATTCGCTTATTTTATCAATTTGAACAGTTCGAAACTTCTATTCGTGCATGCTTTTCTGTATTTATGACTTGAAATGGAGAAATCTTAAAATCTACAACCTATTTACTTCACACAATCTGAATTTGCTCAACAACCTAATTTGCATAATGCGTGCGGTCATTTTCGCAAAAACTACCAAAAGTTCGAAGTTACTGTGATAAAGGAAGATTAAAAGCGCAAGGTATTTTTATATTTCTGGGCTCTCTGACATCTCATTAACGGGGTTTAATAGGAATTTAGGGCGACTCGGTCTGGACTTGTGAAATAAATGCCGGGCAAGACAGGGTACTTTTGCGAGTTTTCAGAAAGCGCTCAGACGTGAGTTAATACGTTTATTATCACGAGCTTCCAGTTTAAAACAAATGAAATTTAACATGCGCTTTACACCCTTGAAGGACCTCTTAACTTGAAAATAATAACACTTTTTGCTGCCTGTTTTGGTTTTTAAGCAGTGAGGTCGCCAACTTATGCAATTTTCGTGTCTGGCCTGGCGTTAATTCACGCCTTTTGCCGCTCTCACTGTTGTGGGCTCTAAAAAAAACATTTTGACGTATTTCCCAAACCCAAACCAGTTTCAATTACTTGTGACCCAAGATGGTTTACAGGGCAAAGTTTGGGGGGAAACTTTTTTCTGACCCGAAATGCAGTGTACCGCTCTTACAGACATTGCCACTTAAGCCCTCAAATAACAAAGAGGTTTAAAACAACTGTTTACCCAATGAGGGTAATTCTTTGGCATGGAAAGCTTTAGGTGCAGAGAATCTGATCCACAGCACCTGTATGTAGCAATTCTAAATTTGTTTTATGCATTTATTCAGTCACGTTAAATTTTTTATCGGCAAAAGAAAATTAGGGATATTACGCTACTACTTTTGGACATCTACCCCACGCAGCATGTTTTACTTCCACAGAACACAAACCAGGCGATATTTTTTATTAATGCAACTTAGTGACAAGAAAAGTCCCAGAGGCATTATACCCGGCCTTCGCCCCCCCCCCCCCTTCCCTTATTACACCGATTGCACCATCAAACGCAATTGAGAGTCTGCCCGCGTGTTTGGCCTCGTAGCTCAGTTGGTAGAGCGACGGGGTCATGGGTTCAAATCTCGCTGGGGTCAAAGATTTTTCTTTGATCCTGGTTCTCATTTCTAATTTCTTTTTTAAAGGCCTGTGGCTGGGAGAAATTATGGAGGGCAGTATTGCTCATTTCTTGGCACTCATGCATACACTTTACATCATAATTACTAAGTTTATAGAAATCGCGAGTTCCTGCCAGCTTTCATATTAAAGCATGCTACCACCTTCGTCCTTGCTCTCGTCAAAGGGAAGTTAACTCCATTGAATTCCTTGTACTTTTCTACACAAATTTCCCTAAAGATTTTAGCGAAGCAAAGCACAACTGCCAAATAATGCTTGCATTTCAATGTTCAATAATGTTTGTTTAGCAGGCTCGGGTTGAGTGACCTGATCGAATCGGCGCCTTTCAAAGCTTGTTAGCATCTTTGTCCTTGCTCTCATCGAAGAGATTTTCAGGCTATTGTATCTCTAGTAATATTCTTCACCGTCTTTCATGAAGATTTTAGCGAATCGATCCTAAACGAGTGGAGACATTGCTTATGTTGACCGAAAGTTTGAAATGCATATTTGTCTGGCTGAGGGAAGTCTGGGGAAAGTGACCACCCAAAAAACAAGAAAAGCTCCAGGGGCATTAACCCCGCCGTAGTTCTCTCTCTCCTCGGGGTCCAAAAATACGGCCACGTAAGATACAAACCCAAGTAGTGTAAATTTTTGAAGTTGGTGTTTTATCGTACCTTTTACGTGTTTGCTATTGACAATATAAATCAAGGCATGAACTGCCTACTTTTCTTCGGTCAACCACCCTGTTTTAGCGTGCGTGACAAAGAGAGTGATGAATTATTTTGACCATAGCGTGACTCGGTCTGGCCCTAATAGTTGTTGCGCTATTAAAATGTAAATGAATGCCAGCACGATTTGTTACCTTTTAAAGCTCGCTTGCACGTTCGTCCTTGTTCTCATCGAATGGAAGATAACTCCTTTGAATTTCTTGTACTTTTGTACACTGATTTCTCTAAAGATTTTAGCGAAGTAAATCAAAACTGTCGAAAAATGCTTGCATTTCACTGTTGAATATTCGACATTGTTATTTGGGAGGCTCGGGTCTAGTGGCAACTTGCCAAAAAAAAATATCGAATCAGTGGCTTTCAAAGTACGCTAGCATCTTCGTTTTTGTTCTCATCAAATGGATTTTTATGCCACTCAATCGCCAGTGATTTCCCACACTAACTTTCATAAAAGTTTTAGAAAATAAACGCTAAACGAACGAAGATTACCGGCAAGTATTTTTTGGCCGAGCAGAAGTCTGGGGCAAGTGACCACCAAAAAGAGAACCACGAAAAAAACAAGAAAAGCCCCAGGGGGCATTAACCCCGCCGTTGTTCTCTCTGCTCTTGGGGTCCAAAATATATTACGGCCAGGTAAAAGTTGGTGATTTATCGTATCTTTTACGTGCTTGCGATGATAATATAAATCAAGACACGACTTGCCTAATCACTCTGTTTTAGCGTGCGTGACGAAGAGGGTGATGAAATTATTATTTTGATCACAGCGTGACTCAGCCTGGTCTCGTAGCTCAGTTGGTTGAGCGACGGTGTTCTAATCCGGAGGTCGTGGGTTCGAATCCCGCCGGGGTCAAAGATTTTTCTTTTATCTTGGTTCTCATTTCTAATTTCTTACTTTTAAGGCCTGTGGTCGGGGGAAAATTATGGAGCGCACTATTACTCACTTCTTGGCACTCATACATACATACTTTACATCATAATTACTAAGTTCATAGCGATCGCGAGTTCATGCCAGCTTTCAACCTTAAGCTCCCTAGTACATTCGTCCTTGCTCTCGTCGAAGAAATGTTAACTCCATTGAATTCCTTGTACTTTTCTACACAACTTTCCCTAAAGATTTTGGCGAAGCAAAGCAAAACTGCCAAAAAATGCTTGCATTTGACTGTTGAATTATTCAACTTGGCGAAAGCAAGGACTTCCCCGAATCGGCTTCTGTGTTTCAGTGATGTAATGTTTACGTGCCACGGCAAGTTAGGCGAATTCATTCCAGCTTCAAAGCTCGCTAGCACCTTCGTTCCTACTTTCATTGGACCCCGCCGTTTTTTCCTCCTCCCAGGGAGCAAAATATATTACGGTCACTCAAGATACGAGCTCAAGTGGTGTAAATTTTAAAGTTGATGATTTATCGTACCTGTGTTTGCTGCCATTTCCCCTTATGCGTCTGCTCCGCACCCTTCTCCCTGTGGTAACCTGAATCCCTGATAGTATAAACCCATCCCTCATTCCTTGGTCATCCTCTTGTCCTAGCTTTCGCAAAGAAGAACGTGCCGAAATATTTTGACCATAGCGTGACTCAGTTAAGTCACGTTTTTTTTAAATAAACGAACTGACATGTCAGCGTAATTCTAAATAGCAAGGGCACGGAAATTTAAATAGATTTCTTGATAAAAAACTCATTCTAAAATCTAAAGGAAACTGGTAGCGATGAAAAACCGTAAAAGTCTATTTTAGGCCGTGATTCGATGAGTGATTTGGTGCAAGCAAGTTTACTTCTCCGAATCGGCTTCTGTGTTTCAATGACGTAATGTTTATGTGCTACGGCACGTAGCATGAATCATCGGCTTTCAAAGCTCGTTAGCACCTTCGTCCTTGCTCTCATTGAAGAGAAGTCAACTCCATTGAATTTCTTGTACTTTTCTACACAACTTTCCCTAAAGATTTTGGCGAAGCAAAGCAAAACTGCCAAAAATATGCTTGCATTTCACTGTTGAATTTTTCAACTTGGCGAAAGCAAGGGACTTCCCCGGATCACCTTTTGTGTTTCAGTGATGTAATGTTTACGTGCCAGGGCAGGTTTGGCAAATTCATGCCAGCTTCAAAGCTCGCTAGCACCTTCGTTCTTGCTTTCATCGAAGGAATTTTCATGCCATTAAATCGCCGGTAATTTTCTACACCAACTTCCATGAAAATTCTGGCGAATAAACGCTAAACGAACAAAGTTTACCGGCAAGTATTGTTTTGACCGAGCGGAGGTCTGGGGTAAGTGACCACGACAAAAAAAAAAAAAACGGGTATTACTAGACCCCGTCCTGACGGCGGGGTAAAAATGGGTATTACTAAACCCCGTCCTGACGGCCGGGTCATTAAAAAAAGGGTATTAAGGGTAATAAGTAAGAGCATGAGCTGAAAAATAGAAACCTTCTCACAAGAATTAAAAACAAAATACACCTCGTAAAACAAGCTGGCTTTAATTCGTAGTGATTCATTCAGATTGGAAATCAAAATGCTGTTCTCCGATCTCGTTTTTCGTCTTCACGATGACGCCGTTAATTATTTATTCAGTGTGGTGATTTCGTTTTGTTTACCTTTCATCTCTTTGAATTCCTGACCTCACAACTGCGTGACGTGACGACCAGTTCCGGAGTTTGGGACAAGTATTTGTTCGATCGAGGGTAAATTGAAAGTCCCGGGAGAGTAACCAAGCAAAAATATATAAATACAGTTAGAGCTCTCCTTGCAACACTATCGTTGGCGACCAGCGTTGTGAAACCCCGTTTGAACTGTCACTTAAACTCTCTAATCAAGAGCTCTCGTAAGCGACTGCTCCTGTTAGAGACCGTGACAAATTTGCGAATTACCTACTGTTATTTCCTTTGCTTCAGTTCTCGTAAGCGCTCTCTCATCTGAATAAGAGAACCTGACAAGTTTTTAATCTTTGTGGATGCGTGACCTGAACATTCGCGAACCTCTTATGTCATAGGCAAATTACACTACTTAATATAATCTCTCATTATTACCTAATACTATTAGTAACCATTAAGACCATAAGCTTTATGCTAAGAACTCCCGCAAGCGACCCACTTTGTTGTTTCATCACATGGTCGCTTAGACGAGACCCCATTCTCGAAAGCGACCAGGTCTAGTTGCGACCACTTTTCTGAATTTCCGAGGCGGTCGGTTACGAGAGCTTCGACTGTAAGTAAACAAGAAAGCCCATTGGGCATTTTAACCGGCCATTCTGACCCTCCCCACCCCTAGGTTTCACAAATGTTAGCGCGATCCTCTTTTTTTACGAACCGGCGTGACGAAAAGTGTGATTGTGTGACACAATATTTTGACTATAGCGGTACTGGATGACGTAATGTTTAAACTCTGATGACTCAGCTTAACATGATCTCCGGCACATGACAAAACATGAACAATTTTTTTAAGCGTGTCTCAGATACAGTGATACGGGTTCAACTCAGAACTGACTCAATTCAGTTTTTTATTCCATCCAAGAAATAGAAACAAAAAGGTCCAAAAGCTATAATTGTGGCAAACTGCGCGAACTCTTCTTTGACAGGCAAGACAAGACAAGACTTACACATGCAGGAGGTCATGCCATCGCGTGGGTGAAGTCATCAAGAATCCCTGCATCTTTACCAGTTTAATATCCCAGCAAAAAAGGGATACTCGAAGAAATAGCATAGACATATGATTTCAACTACACATTCGCCTTTCGACACAGCTTGCTGCCCGGGGCTTGCTGTCTTGACGGCTTAGAGAACTGCTCATGCATTGCGTTACAAAATGTCATTCAAGCAAATCATACCAAATTTGCATACGGCAGATTTGTGTTTACTCAGGTTAGAATTGACGTGCCGAATTTCTTTCGGATCGCGAAGTTTTAGTTTCCTTCAGACTTTTTTGGTTTACTTCGAAGATTTAAAATGTGATATCGACTTCAGCGTAATGAGTGGAACTATTTTTACAAACATAATGTGTTTTTCCAATTAAGACTTCGGGTATATTTCTTCTCATCTGAGTGACCATGTTCATTTCTCACACGTGTGAGCGCAACTAATTAAAAGTATTTGTCCGAGTTTAATATGTTGGTGGAAGTACAGCAACACTGAACAGGTGAATGTCGGTTCTTTAATAATGTGACTGATGGACTGTGCTTTGCCTTTGTTCCTCATTTAAGTGAAATAAATCGAGCGAAATCTTTCGCGCCGCTAAGCGTACCGCATGTCTGGGACTCCGGGACACATAAACAATAACATACGCGTGCTTCGTTTGAGTCTCGTTTCTCCCTAGCCGTTAAAAATAACATAGAAGGCGACCAGTGTCAAATTCAGAACCTAGTGAACTCTTTATCGGATAAAAAATTCAAAACCGAAGAAAAAAACTTACAAGGGACCAAATAAACAACTGATTGCAAGTTACAAAGGCAGCCAATTTCGAACGTGCCTTGCGCTACAAAGTGGTCTCTTTTTTACCTTCTCCGGGTTCCGGGTTTTTAAGATGTTAGCGAAAAGACGTTCTTGCGCTTACTTGCGGTCCAGATATCTTACCACAAAGAAGTTCTTGCGGTTTTAACTTCTAAACGCAAAGACGTTCTTGCGGCTTCCAGTATTCAAGTGCAGGCATCCTGCGAGTAGCCGCAAGAAGTTCTCGGCTTGCGGACGCAAAAAGAAGTTCTTGCGCGTGCATTATTTTTGGGCTGTACTGTACAAAAAACCCCAAACTTAAACAACCCTTCACCGTTCATATCTTAAATACTGTAAATTAAAAGACAAAAACATAGCAAGGTAACATTCAGAAGACTAACATGCGCATGCGTCTTATATAAGACAGTACCGCTCTTGAGTACCCGTACCACAAGCTTTACAGCACTTTCTTCGTATGTTAAGCCAACTTGCTTTCACCAAAAACCGTGTCCATTCTATAAACCGGCGGTCGCCATCATGGCGACGGCCGGTTAATAAATTAAATAAAAGAGAAGAAGAACGGGTATTACTAGACCCGGTCTTCGCCAGATTGGGGACAACGGGTGAGTTTTCTGATTCAAGTTAAGGTTGAAAGCTTCAGTGTATTTGTGTTGTCTTAACGCAATATATATATATAAATATATATATATATATATATATATATATATATACAAATAAAGAAAGAAATTGTTACTAGTTACTCGAGTTTCACGCTCAAGGCGATCATCAGACTGAGTCAGTCTACGAAAAGGTGTCAGTTATAGATGTTCAAATTCAGGAACGGTTGGAGCGACGCTTCTTCTGATTGGTTGCCACGAAGAACTTGTTTTCGTGGCGGCATTTCGTTACCAGCTCGGATTTCTTGTTCAAAAGGGAGAAATTTTGAGAGGTCAAGATGCAAAGTTTCTCAGATAAGCACAGGTTACAGCGAGAAGGATTGCCTTTGTATGCCCTTGCTCTTTTAATGATGCGCCAGTTGATTTTGTAGTCTATGTTTCCGTCCTTTAAGTTCCAGATGTATTTTGAAAGTACAGTGTCATGTGAGTGTTTTCGGTCTTTGAAAGAAAGTTTGTGATTGTTGTATCGTGTTTTGAACTCATTTTCTGTCATGCCAATGTAGGTCCTTGAGTTACCGGAAGTTGTTGTGACAGTAGCTTCGTAGATAATGTTTTTAGTGAGGCACGTGCCGTCAAGAGGGCAAAGGTTTTTGTTTCTACAATTGCATTTCTTCTCGCTAGAGGTCGTGCTATTTTCATTTAGAATCTTCTGATTCTCTAGCGAGAAGAAATGCAATTGTAGAAACAAAAACCTTTGCCCTCTTGACGGCACGTGCCTCACTAAAAACATTATCTACGAAGCTACTGTCACAACAACTTCCGGTAACTCAAGGACCTACATTGGCATGACAGAAAATGAGTTCAAAACACGATACAACAATCACAAACTTTCTTTCAAAGACCGAAAACACTCACATGACACTGTACTTTCAAAATACATCTGGAACTTAAAGGACGGAAACATAGACTACAAAATCAACTGGCGCATCATTAAAAGAGCAAGGGCATACAAAGGCAATCCTTCTCGCTGTAACCTGTGCTTATCTGAGAAACTTTGCATCTTGACCTCTCAAAATTTCTCCCTTTTGAACAAGAAATCCGAGCTGGTAACGAAATGCCGCCACGAAAACAAGTTCTTCGTGGCAACCAATCAGAAGAAGCGTCGCTCCAACCGTTCCTGAATTTGAACATCTATAACTGACACCTTTTCGTAGACTGACTCAGTCTGATGATCGCCTTGAGCGTGAAACTCGAGTAACTAGTAACAATTTCTTTCTTTATTTGTATTTTGCTCTGCATATTTCTGCATTGAGCACTCCTAGGATAAGTGAAGCAATTTTATTTCTTGTTTATTCGTTTATATATATATATATATATATATATATATATATATATATATATATATGGCATAAATATTAGAAGACAGTCTGATCAACTGAAGATTAGACTTAGCATTTTTATTACTAAATAGTTTCGTACCGCACAATTTGTACGGCACTCATCAGATAAAATTGCCAAATGTAAAGATTACAGCGCTACACTGGTATATAAGGACGCTCCATGAGAAGGAAAGTATAAAATTACAACGGTTTTTCGGGACAATGAAAGCTTATGACAAAGATAATTATAAAGTATAAAATTACAACGGTTACTGTTTCGAAACAATAAATGCTTAAAAAATACGTGACAATGGAAGTTTTGAAATCTAAAATAAACAGTTGCTATTGCGTGACGGGTTTGAAGTTTTTGAGCAGGAATTTGTTTGCGTGTCTACAGGAGGTTATTAGTTCATTTCGTTTATTGAGTGAAGTCAAATCAGGTCTGCAGATTATAAAATACTTCTCCCACAGGCACAAGTTACAGCGATTTGAAGCGGGGTTGTATGGGGCAGCTTGCTTTAGGATCTTCCATGTGATTTGAAAATTTGTTTTGGTGTCTCAACTGCCAAACGTATTTGCTTAGCTCGGTATTGAGTCTCTTGCTCGGGTGATTAAAGGAAGCTTTGTGGTTGGTGAATTACAAATGCAACGCCTCGCCAAGTAGAGCTAATCAAGAAAGATCTGTGTACCATCTTCAGTGAGCATGGCCTTAAAATTACAATTGAAGCCAACAAAAAAATCGTCAATTTCCTCGACGTCACTCTCAACCTTTCCAACGGTACATACATGCCTTATACCAAGCCCAACAACATCCCACTTTACATCCACAAGAAATCTAACCACCCACCGCAGATCATCAAAAACATCCCAAAGTCCATCAATAAAAGGCTCTCCGAGATTTCATATGACCAAGATTCATTCGATAAAGCAGTTCCACTCTATCAAAAAGCCCTTAACGACAGCGGATACAAGCACCGCCTTGCATTTTCACCGCCAACCGCATCAGAACCGCCAAACTCCGATAGAAAGAATCGCCACAGAGATATCATTTGGTACAACCCCCCGTTCAGTAAAAATGTCGCCACCAACATCGGACGGACTTTCCTAAAGATTCTCGACGAAGAATTCCCAAAGGGCCACGTGTTACACAAGATCTTCAACCGTAACACAGTGAAAATCAGTTACAGCTGCATGACCAACCTCAAACAAAACATCGACGGCCATAATAAGTCAACCCTTCGCAAGAAGATTGTGCCATCAAAAACATGCAACTGTAGGAAACCAGCTGACTGCCCTTTGGCTGGGAATTGTCTCAAGGAATCAGTGGTATACCAAGCGACTGTGGCAACGGTAGACAACAGGCCTGATCAGACCTACGTAGGCCTTACTGAAAACTCCTTTAAGACTAGATTCACCAACCACAAAGCTTCCTTTAATCACCCGAACAAGAGACTCAATACCGAGCTAAGCAAATACGTTTGGCAGTTGAAAGACACCAAAACAAATTTTCAAATCACATGGAAGATCCTAAAGCAAGCTGCCCCATACAACCCCGCTTCAAATCGCTGTAACTTGTGCCTGTGGGAGAAGTATTTTATAATCTGCAGACCTGATTTGACTTCACTCAATAAACGAAATGAACTAATAACCTCCTGTAGACACGCAAACAAATTCCTGCTCAAAAACTTCAAACCCGTCACGCAATAGCAACTGTTTATTTTAGATTTCAAAACTTCCATTGTCACGTATTTTTTAAGCATTTATTGTTTCGAAACAGTAACCGTTGTAATTTTATACTTTATAATTATCTTTGTCATAAGCTTTCATTGTCCCGAAAAACCGTTGTAATTTTATACTTTCCTTCTCATGGAGCGTCCTTATATACCAGTGTAGCGTTGTAATCTTTACATTTGGCAATTTTATCTGATGAGTGCCGTACAAATTGTGCGGTACGAAACTATTTAGTATATATATATAGACAACAAGTCGATAAACTGAAGACTTCATCTGCTATAAAAGTGCTCGATGGTAAAACCAGAGCTGTTACAACATAGAATTGTGGAGTCGGACTAATTCATATATATATATATATATATATATATATATATATATATATATATATATATATATATATATATATATATATTTATCATTATGCACAGTTCTTCGTTTATGGATCTTTGATAATTGCAAAGGCCTATGCACCAGTGAAGAGGTGTGATGGCACTGTGTATTAAAGTAATATTTTTTCCGGCATTTGTTTTGTATTAGGAACCTCTACATTCTAAGTATTGGCAGGAAGTTGAGAGAAGTGGTGTCCTTAGCATGGAACTTGTTGATCACGTGTTTTCCAAATTTATTCAGCAAAGCGTTGTCAAGGAGGACATCTTAGACATGATGGAGCAGTTTGGATTGATCGCTAAATTCTCATCCACAGCTACAGATGCTACGTACTTTGTACCGGCACAACTTAAGACTCCACCTGAAGGTCTTTGCAAACAAGAGCCCTCCATGTCAGACCCTTGTCCACTGTACCTTCACTTTGTGGATGGGTTTGTTCCACATGGCCTCTTCACGCGACTTGTTTCAAGATCCATTTCATGGTACTGTGAGTCGTGGCGCCCACTGCTCCCTAAACTATACCAAAATGGTGCTTGGTTTGTTCTTATGAAGAGGGAGGTAGTCTATGATCTAATCCTTCTTTGTAAGAAGAGCTTTATCAAGATTGTCTTGAAGCAAAGAGGCCAAGATGAGGCGGTGTCAATGGCAACATCAGCTGGTATAGCAAGGCGTGTTCTTGTCTTCATAGAAGACACTTTACAAAATCTGTCACGCGAGCTGCCATACTTGAGTGGCTTGCAGTATGAATTGTGCGTTGCGTGTCCCTACTGTGCGCGTGAGTGTACAAACCAAGTGCCATCTACCGATCAGGATTGTTTACACCTTCTTGAAGTGAAGCGAGGAGAGCAACTGATTTGTATGAAGAGCGCCCGCCTTGATAAAGTGTACACAGTTCATGGAGTGGAGAAGTGGTTCTCTAAGAGAATGACTCAGGTATGATTTATATCTGTTGTGTGAGAAGCCTGTAAAGAAGCTCTCTAGTGATGAATAGGGCGCATGCTTCGCTCTCCGATTTATCTTGCGTCCTTTTCCCCACTGAGTAGCCACATTATTACTCTGTGTAAAGGACAAGTGTGTGATGCTTGATCGATTTATAGTTCTTGCTAATTTGTTCAATGAGTACTGCTCTAAATTTGAAGAAAGGCCTTTCTCTTGAAAAAAGCGTGTTTAATCCGTGAACGGCTCCGACGTCATGTTGACTGTATGCCATACCTCTGCGCCGAACATGAATGAAAGATGTTAAAAGTAGATAAACGTTCACCCCTTCGAGAGTGTGATGACAGTCAATGAAACTGCATTCGGTTGGCGGTCAAATTGAAGTAAGAGTTTGCACTCTTGTACCCGGGTCCTGGTGAAAACACAAGCAGCTTCAATCTCTTTGAGGGCCCAAAAAGACACAAGAGCACATGAGAATCGCAGGTTGAACGAGAGTGATAGTTTATGCTCCAGGCAGCACCAGGCGACTCTTGTTCTCGTTTGAACTGGGCATTGTATTTCCAAAGTGTCTACGCTTTCTTCAAATTCATTTAAATATGCCTCAGACATAGTAACATGTGGTTTTTGCCCTCTTGAATATTGGTTACCTTTTTTTGCATATTACAGGATCTGCATACCTCCACCTTACCTTGCACATTTCAAGGGGCAGCAGCCCAAAGTGATCTAGGGACGTCTGACAAAGCACTGAAAGTGACTCTCTTGGCAAGTGAGTGGAGTTCCTCTATGGGTGGCCTGTCAACCATTAACAGGAAGCTTGCCATCCTACTGGCAAAAAACGCACAAGTCAACGTCACTCTCCTCGTCCCACAATTTGCTTGTTGTGAAGAAGACAAGAGAACCGCTGGTAGTCACAACGTTGTCATCAGGGAAGCACTGCGTCGCCCAGGTTACAATGACCCACTTGACTGGCTGAGCTTCCCACCAAGAGATCTTGCCATCCACATTGTACTGGGTAATGGTGCAAAGCTGGGTAAACAAGCCCAAGTCATTAGAGAGTACCATGGATGCAAATGGGCTCAGGTAGTGCACACTGCACCTGAAGAACTTGGAATGTACAAGAACTACCCCAAAGCTATTGCCAAAGGTGAAGAGAAGAACAGAACGGAAGTAGACCTCTGCAAACTGGCAGACCTTGTTGTGACAGTTGGGCCAAAGTTGGCGGAGGCCTACTCATCCTACCTACGGTCCTGTAAGAAACAGCAAGATATCTTTCAGTTGACTCCAGGTACATTCCATGAATTTTCAACGACAGAACAAGCAGCACACGAGGGTAAGAGGTTTAAGGTCTTAACCTTTGGCCGCGGTGATGCTGAGGACTTTAGTCTCAAGGGATATGACATTGCTGCAAAGGCAGTAGCCGAACTGAAAGACAGCTCATACTGTCTGGTTTTTGTGGGTGCACCGGATGGGAAACAGGAAGAAGTCGCAGCAAACTTGCTTCTGAGTGGTCTTTCCAAAGATCAGCTGATTGTAAGAACTTTTGTGCAAAGCAAGGAGAGGTTAAACGATTTGTTTTGTGAGGTTGATCTTGCTATCATGCCTTCCAGAACAGAGGGTTTCGGGTTAACTGCCCTTGAGGCGTTGTCTGCAGGCCTTCCTATCCTGGTGAGCGGTAACTCAGGATTCGGGGTTGCACTCCGTGATCTACCATCAGGTGAATCGTTTGTGTTGGATTCCGAAGACCCCGAGGAATGGGCAAAGGCCATCGCTTCTGTTCGCCAGAAAGGAAGAACTCAGCGTCTTCAAGAGTTTCAAATGCTGCGGACAACCTACGAGAAAAAGTACAACTGGGAGGAGCAGTGTGAAGCCCTTGTTGAGAAGATGCTGAGCATAGCCTGTGGTAAGACTTAACATTTGCTTCACGCATGCAGCTGCGATTGTGTGGAGCGACTGTTGACTGAGTTTTCGAAACACTCGTTTGACTTAAGGACACTGAACTTTTATGACGACGTTTTTACCACCTTATTTTTTTAAATTCTTGATCGTTAATAATTTAAATTTTTATCGGCAACGTTGTAGAAATCTGAGAGTCTACTCAACTTCCAAGACGGTAGCCTCGGTTGTGATTTCTTTTACTAGGTCGGAACCACTTTAACAACCTACCGCAAAGATTTCAAACGGATCCATTTTTTTATGCATACTTATATCAATTTTTGCCATCCGCCACCGTGTTTCAGGAGCATGATAGGGTACAGCAAAAAAATACGTGCAGGTATGGTAGCGAAAAAAAAAACTTATGCCCGGCAAACAGAAACCCCCGAAGAATGTCGACCAAACTTTTTATTCCAAACTCCTATTCGAAATTTGTTTGGAATTGGCAAATGATTCAAAAAAGTATTTTGGCTCTGTAGTTCACGAGTTTTTGAGCTTGACCATCCCTTAAGACCGTTACGTTTTCGACCCTGAGGTATTTGTGGTCTGACCCAGCAGTTAGAAATTCTCCCAGAATTTTGACAAAACCTCCTGGTAGTATTCAATATTTGTTTGAAACAATTTCGGTTTTGTAGTTGACGAATTTCCCGAGCTTGATCATAGGTACCTTGAAATCACTGTGTTCCCGAAACGTAGTAGATTTGTCGTCTGAATCGGCTATTTTCCGGGTAGGAGAAATACCCGGTTTTAGAAAGTATGAGGACTATTACTAAATGTCTGCTATATTAGCATATTTTGAGACAGAGTAACGACCACATACTGATGGAATTCGCTATAATTGTCAATATGGTAGCGTAACAGCTCGGGCAACGAGTACTGTTCAGTCATTACCCTTCCGAAAAAATGCTACAACAACCACAATTTTAGTTTCGGATCACTTGGCAACTCACACCAAGAAAAAATACTAGAAAATTCTAGAGCTGGTTCTACCTATAAAAACCGGGCTAAATTCTCTGGAACCAAGAGTGCTTGGCATATAGCTTATTTGAAACCGTACCCGTGAGACGGACGACTTATTTTCTATGTTTCGGGAATATAGCGATTTCGAAATTTTAATTCGCAGGTCAGACCACAAATATTATAACGTATTATAACATAGCTATTTCATGGTATGCTCGAGCTCGGAAAATTCGTGAACTACAAAATGAAAATACTTTTCTGAATCGTTTGCTAATTCCAAACAAATATCGAATACTCTCAGAAAGTTATTGTTCGCGAATTTTTGACTGCCGGGCATTTCCCTTTTTTCAGAACCGTGCCCGACTGCCGGTCATTGGAACGGCGTTTAAGTTTTAGCTGATAGTCAGATAATTGTTGTTTCTTTTAGAGGGCAAGTATAAATGAAAACAGACGTATTTCCCATGGAACAATGCTGACAAGCATGGTGCCTTCAAGATTACAAAGAGTTGACGTCTCAGTTCGCACACAGGTCGTGGTTGATTCCTTGCAAACCGTGGAACAGGCTGAACCCATCATGTAGTACATAAATTATTTATGTGGGTGTGAACAAACTTGACTTTTTTGCTTTACACATCATCATCATCATCATCATCATCATCATCATCATCATCATCATCATCATCGTCATCATCACCATCCTCATTATCATCATCATCTTTTATTAGGATCCCTTACGTCACAGTGAGGTGATTAAAAGAAGAGTCCTATTATAAATACAAAACTAATGAGACACTAAAATTAAAGAGCCATTGTCACCCAAACTGCTTTGTGCGTTTGCACTTCCAGTGAGCTGATATGTACAGTATCAGCCTCTGAAAATGGAAATATCTTCATCGGTAGACGTTACTGGAGAAAACAACTCTAGATCTCACTTCGTAGTTAACGCGTATGGCTCTGTTATAGCGCCCGATCGATTTCGATGAACGTAAACCTAGAGCGGCCACTTCCAATGGATATAAGAATAAGAGAAAAACAAGTAAGAATATTGACGTGTTCATTGCTAGATGTCACAGGAAAAAAACAACTCAAGATCTGACTTGGGAGTCAACGCGTACACTTGGATTACAGCGCCCGAACGATTGATCACTAGATGTCCATGGACGTAAAACCAGAATGGCCACGTACAATCTTTGTAAAAATACAGACAGTGATCACAAGAAATAGTTAATCAAAACAGCACAAGCTCGTGACCATGAGCATTATTTTGTGGTAGCAAGAAACTTCTTTCTTCGAAACGTTCCTTCTGTTATCATCCGGCAACGAATCCAGTACAATTTCGGCGAACGCACTGTCAGTAGAATTGCTGAAACCCATGGATATTTTCCGTTCCCACCCCTTCCTATACATGGACTCCCCCAGACGTACAACTTTGGCAGAGCCCGGAAAACTCGGCGTTCGCTTCGGCTTTCCTGAACCCTACGAGGTATTCAATCTAAGATCCACCGCGAAAACACTTCACAATTCGAAAATATACAAACAAATCTATACGACAACACTTAAAAGACAACTTAAATATCACACTTTAAACGCTTTCCGATCGCTAACGGCAGCGATGGAAGAAGGTACAAATCAGACTTCACAACAATCAAGAAAACGGTGGATTTTTCGTATATGAAAAAGTTACCCCGCTGCCCAAAGCATCAAGGCTGAAAATGGCTCTTTTAACTAAATGACAAAACTACTAGTTTAACTTAGATTTATCCTTAAGCGTACTTTCTTAAACTGATCCAAAGTCGGGGCTTCACGCAGATACATGCTCAGACTGTTCCAGTCATCTGTTTAAAACATGTGGGAAGGAATGAGCAAAGGGATTGTTGACACACATGTACACGAAAATCCTCCTGTGATCTGCTCTCCTTTTACGAAGAGGTTTTCCTATGAGGGCAGCCCAGTATAGACAATTGAGTTTCGATAAGTCCAGTTCGTTTGCACAAATATTGTTTTAATAATACTGGCACCTCGATTGCGAGCATTTGGAAATTGTGGTATCAAAAGGAGTAATGTCGGGGCGCTTTTGCAAGATGTTAAGCTCGTCTGTTCAAGCTGATGAAAGACGTTTCAGCAATTATACCCCACGTGGATATTTACCCGATGCGTTGGCAGTTTTGCTTGATTAGACGTTTATTCATGATCATATTTATCCAATTTCGGTTCTCTGTTTCCGATGTCTTTATTGTTTAGTGCTTCCTATCTTGATTGCGTGTTTATACATTATAAATTAATTTATTAGGTCAATTATTTAAAAGAAATCTAAGACTAACAAGCCATTTCCGAGTTGCTTTGAGCCTGTTTATCGTGGCGAGATACCCGGGGTGCTAGTGTCTTTCCTCGCGCGCTCGAACACTCGCGAACGTTAGTGTCTCACATTTCCTTTCGGACGCCGCTCGTTTATTGGCGTCCGGCCGATCATGTCAGCCGAAGGCCGCGACTGCTTGACGAAAGCACGGGAGAGAAACCTCTGGTGCCCAGGGTAGTAGCGACACTATGTATACACACATTCTGTTAATAAACGAGTTGTTATTTGCATCAAAGTCTGTTATCCGGGACTCAGCTAAGGGTTATTCGGAAATGACTTATTGTGCTTCCAGCCAAACAGATGCCAGTATTTCCACGAGAAGTGTTATGATGTGACAGAAAGGTTGACTACTTGACAACCGTCGCAATTGTCCGTTGTATCCTCAGCGTGGTCGTCTTTTTATTTTTATTTTTGTTTTCATAACCTATCTAAAACGAAAAAAAAAAACAGCAACCACCGCTCAAACCACGTGAGACAACTGTATAAAGTGTACGACGTACGTACGCAAGCTTGTTAGTGAACATTTAATTAGAGCGATATTTTAGGGTGATGTTTCGTATGTAGCAAGTATAACTTGTGTTGCTCTATTGTCAAATGTATAGTTGTCGTTGTGTTGTTGTTGTTGTTTTTTGTGGATGTGACTTGGTATATGGTGCACTTATCACAATTTGCTTTACGAAATCAGTTCTTATAAGAGAATGAAATGTTTGTAGTCTCCATGTGTCCCTCCTAATTTACCATGACTTGCGAATCGATACGTGGTCATGCGGCCAGACATTCCCCCAGAATAAGCTTTACTGTTGTACAGGGTCTTGTCTTGCCTTTAAAGTCAACAGCATTAAATGGCTGGATGAAAAAATTTTTTTCACCTGCCATATGTTGAGAAGAAAAAATTGCCTTTTTGTACCCAAAAAATGATGAAATGGGAGTTTCACATGATAAAATAAATAGGATTAAAGATTGTTAAAGATTAAAGATTAAAGATTCGTTACCCTTCAGGCTGACTGTTTGCTGGTGAAGGGAAAGGGCTTTTATTAACGAAGTTTCTCCCAACAAAGGTTTTTAGGAAAATAACATTTAGTGGCTGGTCAGATTTTTCTTACGCAGTTTGATGGTTTATTACAAAATACTGATTGTTTTGAATTGACAAACAGTCAAGTAGTGATAGATCAATTACCTTAAGACTTGGCCAATTAATTTTATAGATATATGTAGATTTAGCCATTTTTATTTGTATTAATTTGTTATTGGTTGTTTAGCGTAGTTCATAGTTTCTTTTTTCAGCTTGTCAAACATTTGTGTCATGAGCCCCTGGCTCGGGAAACTAGGAAACCACTCCCTATGTAATTGACGTTAAATAAATTATCTATCTATCTATCAATTGTAAATGAAAGCAGCAGTAAATAAGACAATTTTGATGTGCACATGACCTTACCCTGGTAACTACAGTTTGTTCTGTATGGCGATCAAAACGAAACTAAGCGAAACCCAAACCGCTGGGAATGTAGGCATTTGGATTAGACAAAACGGAAGTCAGCCACTTTTTTGAAGTGGTGCTCCATTTCATTGTGATTGATAAAACGATTTTTTCTTTTTTTTTTTTTTGTTACAATCCAGAACTGCAAAATTAACCACGATTGGATCTAAGGGGGTGTCGCTTGTGGGTCGTGTAAAAATTGATGTTGTTAAAGTGCAAAATGATAGTAATTTTCTGTTTGTTCGTTCGTTTGTGTGTTTGTTTGTTTGTTTTTCTTTTGGTCAAGAATTTGCTCGATTTATATCGTCGTTACTGTCTCATTCATGAATTGCCTTTAAACCACCAACAGGACAATATCAAGTAACAATCAGTTTTCACCGATTTTGCATAAGATAAAAAGGAAGAACTCGAAAAGGTCGGCCCTTCTTTTTAAGAGTAAACCTTTTAAGCCCCAATATTAAAATGCATATTTTCTTGCTGTTTTTTCCTATATTTTTATGTTACAAGTTGGAAGAATTTTATTAAATATCAAGTTATTTCATTTTAAGTGATCATATTTTTTTATTCTCATCAGCTGTGGGTTTGATCAAGTTGTGATATTGTAAGGAGAACTTAGATGTTTGTCGCTATTGGGGCTTAAGGGTTAAAGTCCATCCATTTACAATTAATTCTGGTCATCCTTATCTAAGCATAAAATTAACAGTTTTCTGGCACAAGAATGTTCATTTTTAACAAAACTGAATCATTAATCTTCAAATGTTTTTTGGACTTTCAAAACGGTGCTTAAAATAGGTGACGGTCTCTTTAAGTCCGGATTCGTTTCATTTTTGGATGGGCACTCTTAATAATAAACGCGTGAACAGTCTCAACACCTGATTACGCGCTACTAGAACTCTAGCGGATGCATCTTGCCAGTTTCATTTTAAGTGAAATATCGAATTTAGATCTCCTAAATGGCTGGGTTGGCAAGTTCCCTTAACATTCGACCCAACTTGGGGCAAAGCATAAGTTACTTGCCTTCTGTCATCGTCTTTCTACAAAGTTCTTATCTTATCCACGCATTAAAAAATATTTATAGTCAGAGGAGCGGACCCAGTAGCGGCCCTCGTAATTTTAGCTGAGGATTTTTGACATCAGTTGTGTTCTTAGTTTTTGAATTCTCTTTTCTACTTCTATTTTGAGGCGAATATCGGGTCTTTTTTTTCAAGCGGAACTCTCTGAAATGAAGGAAGATCAGAAAGGAAAATGTTTCAGTGGCTCGATCATTCTTCTCCCAACAATGTTTCTTTGGTTCGAATCGCACACTTAGCGCCATATGGTAGTTGAAACAGTTGTTGTTATTTGGTCTCGCCTTGTTCTGGTGGTTTTTCTTCAGCCTACCGGTTTTCTCCACTGGACAGTTCTTCCAATTCTATTTGAATATAGGTTACCTGCATACAACCCACCCTGTGGTTGAGTTGTTACTTTCTACGAACTATTTTGAAAAGTACATCTGTTAACAATTACAATACATGGCATGGCTTTTCAACCAAATTGATCAAAAAAGGTCTTTCAGTCGTCGTTTTGTCTTTATTAAAACCTCCTCAATCCAAGCCATCCAGGAGTCCTATCCACTTTTTTCGACAGGAGGCCTGGTCACTCTGCGCACAACACACTTATCAAGACTTTGTTCTTGACGAGTTCTCGACTGTGATGTATATACACCTTATTTTAATTAAACTCACGGTGGCCCTCTCAGACAGCTCGAACAAGCTGACTTGCTCTCAATAGGAGGTCGATCACAGGTAAGTTCGCTTCAGCGCCATTGATTCCTAATTAGTGGCATTTTGTGAGATATGTTCAAAAAATCCACGCAACAACGAAAATGGCAAATTTGACAAAATGTCGCTTTCGCTTTTGACGAAAGGGAAATAGGGGAATTTAGCGAAACTGACGATTTGACGACATTTCGCCGTTTTTGAGGCAGCTAGCGGAAGACGGGGGTATCCGAAAAGCAACGAATTTTACGAAAACGGCGACCTTGGCGAGACAGACGATTTGAAGACATTTCGCCGTTAAGTCTTAGATTTGAGGCAGCTAGCGGAAGAGGGGGTATCCGGAAGCGGTGAATATGACGAAAATGGCGAATTTGGCAAAACTGGCGATTTGACGACATTTCGCCGTAAAAACTCAGATTTCAGACAGCGAGCGAAAGAGAGGGGGGGGGGGGAATATCCGGAAAGCGGCGAATTTGACGAAAACGTCGAATGCAAATTTGGAGAAACTGGCAATTTGGCAACGGTTCACCGTTAAGTCTTAGATTTGAGGCAGCTAGCGAAAAGAGGGGTATCCGGAAAGCGGGGAATATGACGAAAACGGCGAATTTGGCGAAACTGATGATTTGACCACGTATCGGCGTAAAAACAGATTTAAGACAAAAGAGGGGTTATTCAGCTAGTGAATTTGAGCAGGGAAGAATCAATGTATCATAAATGATATAGTTGAGAAAAAAAAGAGATGGTTTTCACAATTGATAATTACGGCGACGGCGCAAATTGTTTGCAAAAGTTACTGGAAGGTTTTGGCCAGAGTGAGAAAAGATATCCTGGTGGCATTGTAGTGGTGACGAAAGTTATTGATATCGGCAGCCAGATAGTGAAAGCGAAGAATTTGAGGTAAGCTTAAGTGTCAACTGTCAGGTAGGCCTAAGCATTATTCGGGTTTAATACCATGGTGGAAAAGAACCTGGCAAGATATCCTTTGTTTTGTAGGCAATTGTTTTGTTGTAGGCTAGGTCTTCTGTTTACTTTGTGTTATATCGTGCAATATGCAAAGTTAAAGCAGATTTAGTTTTTGTCGTCTACATTGCAATAGCACCATGTAAAACTACTGCCGAAGAGATTTCATTTCAATAATAAGCCACTTTACAGGATTTCATACTTAGGTACCGCTGTGTTACTTGTGGACTCAGTTTAAAGAACGAGGTGGTATTTATCGGTCTTTTAATACAGACCGCATAAATTAAATTGAGAAACGGGAAAATAGCACCATGCAATACTTGTTGAAGAGATTTCAGTTTCAGTTTGAATAGTCACGCCATATAGGCGAGTGGAAAGGGTGAGTACTTAGGTATAATTACAATGTTACTTGAGACAATCGCTTAAAGAACGAGGTATACATGTATATTGTTTTTTGGAGAGATGGGTTTGGGCAAGTCAATAGACAAATCTTCCCTAATGCTTCTGGTGGTATATTAACCAAAACTGACAAATCCAACAATATGTTGAGCTAGGGCTGTTTACATGGAAGTGGGGGACCTCAGGTAGGTGAGGTGCCCCGCTCAACCAGGGTCGTAAAATCGTCGCCTTTACATGCAATCTGTAAAACCCCAGGGTGCTGAGATGAGGTTCCGAAATGCTATTGCGCGGCTGCTAAGTACGTAAACAGACAAAATGGCGGGCAAAGGACGTGTTCTTGCGATTAGTGTGATTTTTCTTTCTTTAGCAGCTTTAGCAGCGTCTTCGTGCAATATCACTGCAGCCATGTTGTTTTGGCGGGCATTGGTGTGCAAATTTGAACTTTAAGGCCCCGGATGACCCTCATCCCAGGTAGCCAGGGTACCCCATCTCAAGCGTTTACATGGAGAAAAGTCACCTCAGCTAGGTGAGGTCTCCCACCCCGGCTGACCGGGCAACCCGGCTCGGTGGGGTATCCCACTTCTCATGTAAACACAGTAAAGGAAAAAGAGAGAATATGTGGAAAGGCTCGGGACCTCACCTAGCCGTGGTACCTCACCCACCTAGGTCCCTCACTTCCACGTAAACAGGCCCATAGTTTGCAAAAGCTTAAAGCTTAAGGTTTTGTCACAACAAATTTATCACATTTAAGAAGCTTGGCGATTTGACCAAACCTCGTATTCGTCACATTCGCCAGAATCGCCAGATTCGCCAACATGGCAGGCCTTTCCAAGTTTAGCTAATTTGCATAAGTGTGGCAATTTGAGGAAATTTCGCCATATTCGTGAGTCGCCAAAATCGCCAGACTCGTCAGATTCGCCAGCATCGGTAGGCCTCTCTATGTTTAGCTAATTTGCATAAGTTTGGGAATTAGACGAAATTTCGTTATCTTCGCCAAAATCGTCAGATTCGCTAGCATGGCAGGCCTCTCTGTGTTAAGCTAATTTGCATAAGTTTGACAATTTCGCCAAATTTGTCATTGTCAAAGCTGTGTCGAAATTTTTGTCAAAATTGCCAATTTCGGGTTTTTCGCGCATTTCTGGACATAAGTGCATTCGTGTTATTTGTCAACATCCGAACTCGATGAAAGAGTGAGTTATATTTAGCTGTTGTAGATAAGCGATGTTTTCAGTTCACTCAAGCGAACAGCCAGTAGTCCGAGATGATTTGACAAGTCTTGACAGTTAAATGACAGGATATTGAAGCATTGCAAAAACCAAGGAAGCCGGTGTAAGAAAAAGACGTAAAAAGAAGACATATTTTATGCATACATAAATTGTATAAAGCTGTGTTGCAGAGTGACTTTCATGTTCGGATTCACATATCCAACCCGAACACTTTCGCAAAATTATTGCGGGTCAATTCGGAACAATTTGCAGCGCTGTACAGAACACTTTCGGGTTTTTTTTAAACACTTTTGGAAAGAATATCGCGCCCGAAAATAGCCCCGCAAAATTTTTGGGACCGAAGAGTTTTCGGGTTTTTTGACAAACGAACACCAGCCTATTCTTGGGAGCTCCACTGTTAGGCTTGCCTATTTATATATATTAACGTACATAACAGCGAAGTGCGAACTCATAGCAGTTGTCTGCAATAAAACCACACTCGACTTTCTGTGGTTGCTATAACATTATTCAAGGTCGTTGAATAAATATTTACCGTTTCACTGACTTTATTTGAGTGCTCTCCTTTGTTATCAAAGCAGTTCGATCAGGCCCAATGTAACGAGTTTAGCTAAAAATATACCAAGCACAGTCGGTTATTCTCAGCTTTAAAAGACACACTTGTTACGTGGGCTCGTATTTAATTCAAGAAGAAGCACGTACGCGATCTAAATCTGAACACCCTTAAACACTCTACAATCAAATGAGGCGAGGAGCCATGAATGATATTGGAAATAAAAAGCTTCAGAATAAAATCTCCGAGTGTCGGAAACAAAAACAGCTGTTTTTTTTTTTAGGTTTTTAAGACTTGACACTTATGTTGATGTTGATCGTGAACATGAACAATCGCTAGTTTCCGTCTCAGTTTGAATTTTCGCTGAAACGCTACGCTATCGAAACGCGCCGCAGAAGCTCGTTAAGTGCTTGCACTTAACAACGTCACAAACGTTGTTAGTTCTCTCCAGTATGACAGTTTCCTTGATAACAATCAATGTTTGGTTTTGCGGTCAAAATTGCGGAATCAACGCTACCGTATACCGTCCCGCAATGATGCATAAATACGCTTTTGCGATTTTGGTGGGTTATAAAATTTGTAAGTGCTGAGCTGAAAAAGCCCCGAGACTTACAGTTATTCAATTTGGAGTGATATTGTAGAGCGAGTCCTTATCACTGGCCTTTACCTCAAATCTTTTGTTCGCCTGTCAACGCTTTGCTATCTCGGCGTCTTAATGGCATAAGAGGCGTGATATTTAGAACGTGCGAGAAAAGATATGAAGATCTACAAATATCTAGCCAATAATCCGTAAGCAAATATTTCCTAAGCTTGGAATATTTGCATCACGTTTGGCAAGCAAACATCTTACAGAAGACTAAGTAAGGTAGCCACAAGCGGCTTACAGCAGATCAAAGGCCGCCTCAATGGTATTCTATTAACAACATTCATATTCATGCCCAGTGGTATTAAGGTATGGACAAAAATTATTGATCAGGAGACTAAGCCAAGCTGGGACAGCTTGGCTTAGGAGTGGCTAGTAACAAGACCCACGCGATTTCGAGTGGGAGGGTGGGCCGTTCGCCTCAGCGTTGCTCCGCTGAAAGACTGAGCTTGCATAAAGGAAAACCGCGTCAAATCAGTAGTTATCATAGCAGTGACGTAATTGCACGTGATCCTTTTTAATTAGCCATAAAA
This sequence comes from Siderastrea radians, assembly GCA_964017195.1. Taxonomy (NCBI): domain Eukaryota; kingdom Metazoa; phylum Cnidaria; class Anthozoa; order Scleractinia; family Rhizangiidae; genus Siderastrea; species Siderastrea radians. The sequence continues at coordinate 23,824,030 of OZ024900.1, forward strand.
AACTTGTTATTTTTGGGCCCGAAGAGTGTTGTGAATAGAACGCCAAACACGACAATAGTTTTTTTTGTCCAACTTTTACAACAAAGCCAGATGAACTGAAGAGCATAGGCCTGATGAAGCGCTAATTTCAAAGGAATTGCGTTTCTTTTGCTGATGGTCTTCCATTCACTGATGTGCGAATTACATGGCACAATTCACTAATGATAAAGCCTCGCTCGCTGATTGGTCCCCCTATCAATCTGTCAATATTGCTAACCAATATTGCTATCAATATCTGTCAATATTGCTCGTCAATATTGCTAACGACAAGAGTGACATGCAATCGACTAAACACTGACAAAACACCTCGCTAAAACCAGAATGAAGTCACTTTCTTTGAAAATAGCTAGCAGAATGGCTGTATCACACAACATCGTATTTACATTCTTACTGCTTACTACAATTTAACTTATATGCCCAACATGTTCAACCACGACACACAGGAGGAAGCAGCGCTTGAAGTTCACCAATTCTGGCCGCTAGTCGAGATCAGATGTTCGCCTGATCTCAAATTCTTCCTGTGTTCTATGTATGCTCCCATGTGCCAGCCGAACTTCAAAGACGAGGTTCCCCCGTGCCGATCGTTCTGTGAGAGAGCGAGGACAGGCTGCGAGCCTCTCTTGCTCCAGTACGGCTTTTCGTGGCCCGAACGAATGAGATGCGAAAACTTTCCTGAGTACCAGGGCGACAAGTTATGCATGGATCCCACCGTAACAGAAACGATCAACTAAACGGCAACAACAGTGCCACCGTCAGGGTCGTCTGGTGAGGGTAACTCTGATGAGACTACCAGTGCGAAAGATGGAGATCTTGGGCATCGGTGTCACGGAATTTTTGTCATGGTGTTATGAAATTTTCATGGCCTTGTTAGCTTTCTTTTTTTGGTGCGTACGTACATAGTTTGTTTCGTTTCATTTGTTGTCAATGCTACATTAGGAATTATGCAGTAATTACGCAGAGGTTAGAAGACACCACAAAAACAATGTACGTTAATTACGCAATGTTGGAATTGTGCAGAGATTAGAAGACAATGTACGTTAATTATTTTTTAGCCATTTCTTTCTTAGTTGGCATACTTTTAATTAATTTTTTTGGATATTGTGAAAATATAGTGATAGAGACTAGGTTCAGATTAATGTTAAAAGGAAAATTAGTTTTGAGAATCCGAGGTGGAAGAACTAATAAAGTATTGTATTGTATGGTATGGCATGGCATGGTATAGTATGGTATGGTATGGTATGGTATGGTATGGTATGGTATGGTATGTTATTGTATTGTATTGTATTGTATCGTATCGTATCGTATTGTATTGTATTGTATTGTATTGTATTGCATTGTATTGTATTGTATTGCATTGTATTGTATTGTATTGTATTATATTGTAAAAACTAAGCAACTGGTTACGTAAACAACCTACGTGACAAAAATTACGTCATAGCTACAACTCTTTCATGTCTAATAAGATCTCATTCTCTACTGGTTTAAAGTTATGCGTTGTTATAGTAACTACAGTATTATCATTGCAGTAATTTAAATAAAAACAACCTAATGTTTTATGTAAAAGAAACTTGGATTTAAAAAAGCGCGGACAAGAAAAAGAAGGAGAGAGAGAGAAAGCGAAGGCACGGGACTGTTTGAAGGTTAGGGAGAAGAAAGAAGAGCTGAGCAGAAAAAAGGGCGAATCATTTTACACGGCAAAATCCATTTGTCGAGTGTAGCCTGAGCCGGGCAGAAACAAAAGAGTTGACGAGGGACGTAAGATAACGAAGTGCGGTGAGCAGATACAACGCGTTTCATACAGTAAACAGTTTTGGTGCTGGCGTGGTAAGAGCTGTCAAAAGTATCGTTCAAACCGCGTTCAGCCGAGAAAAGAGAAGTTCTTTAAAACGTCCACAAAGCTGTCAAAGAAGATTGTGCGTGTGTTAGCGCGGGACAATTGGATAAGTTGCGTGGTTGCAGTACGCTGGTTTTGTTGGGTAGGTGAATTGGATCAACGGACCGAAAAGCAAGCAAAACGGGATTTTTAAACAGCAAGAGTTGAAACTGCATAGTTTATAGTTCGTAATCTCGAGTTGTTGTGGTAGTTCGTTTAAGTTAATTACTTAAATAATTAGGAGAAGACGCTCATCGACCTTATCGCTAAGTATTAAATATGTAAGTTCTTTAAGCAAGTTATAATAAGTAATTATTATCTATGCTAAGTTCTATTTAAGTAATTATCTCTTTAGTAGTTTCATAGTAATAGTAAAGCAGTGATTTATTCTTAATTAAATAATGTTATTGATTGTAAATTTAGCTTCAATTAAATTATTATTTAAGTATTGGCTGGTGTTGTTTGTGTTCGAGGGAAGGGACGTATGTGCCCCGCGTGGACACCAGGGAGCACACTATTCGCGTGTTCCGTCACAATCGGCCCGTGAACTGCTGTTCGCTTAGACTACCGTTTGTATCAGTCATTGAAAAAAAAGTTAAACCCAGTTTGAAGGACGTTTGTACAGGAGGTTTCAAAAGCTGCATAATGCCTTAACGCAGTACTTCACGGGCTAAAAACTTGTCCAGCATTCTCTTGATATTTTTACGGGTGCTTGGAAGTTTCTAAACTGGCTGATGCCGGGGCAATATGGTTTTCTCTAGCACAGTTGTCTCATGGATGACAGAACTAAACAGCCAGCGGAATGCATACGTATCAGTGACAATTATTTACATTGAAAAGTCTGTTGAGTCGCTTCCGGGAGCAACTTAAATGGGTTTATTAGAGCAATAATATTTTTTATAGTTTCACAATTACTCTTCAATTACGTCGTGCTGAAGTCTTCTCTCTGAAGAAAAATAAGTCAGCTTCACTGCATTGTGTGTTTACCTTAACGTTTTCTCTCACGGTTGTTTTTCATCTTTTGGCTAACAATTGCTCAACTAATTATAAAATGTACAGTATGTTGCCCAGTTTTCGTATGGGCCCAGTTTTCGTACAAAAAGAACTTTATTTGATTATTTTCGTCCGTCATTTAATTCTTCGTCAACCGAAGAATTCCAAAAGTAAAAGGAACATTTCAGCTATAAATTGCCGCTTTTCCCGGGCTTTTTGACGAAGAAGCAGGTCAGTGCGGACAATTTCTTTCGAGGTGAGTAAACGTTTAGCGGCTAATATTTGCACTTTTCACTGCACAGTAAAGGTATAGTAGATGAACCAAGAGAAAATGGATAAACAAATAGCCCGTTTTGTTGGTAATTTTGCAAGGAATTTCATGATTTTTGGACAGATGATAGATAAAAGATAAAAGTGAATGGAAAAACTTTCAACGCCAGCTTAAATTTAACTGCTCCTGAATTTTAGCAGTGAGAATCTACGCATACATTTCGACCTACTGTGCCAGTTTTCGTACACCTAGCTGCGCCTTTCTCAAAACCTATTTTTAAATACGTTAAAGTTTAAAATTCAAACTTCACTGTTCGAAAACTAATAAGTCGCAAGTGCAGCAAAGTTTACACAACAATCCTTGCAAAGTACGATACACTTCATGTATTTGTTGTGGTATAACAGCGACGCTTTACATCCAGGTCATGCAAAGGTCAAGAATATTTAATAAACTTAATCCCACGCAAACAATCTAAATCGTCAAATAATTAACTAAGGTAGATGTCTATGCATAGAATGTTGACATATACCTTGAAATATCGTTAGTTTACCGGTTTTACCGATTTTTTTCACTCCGTTGCGATTCTAATAAACATTTACAAAAGTAGGTAAGAAAAGCAAGCGTAAGCGGAAACGGAAGTAAAGCGTTTGCTATTCTAAAGGCGTAAGCGGAAACGGAAGGAAAACGTCGAATCTTATACAGGCCTTTTCTTAACAGTTGTAATACGCAGAATAGTAACCTGTCAACTACCTTTACCAAGGCAGTAAATGACGTACAAGACAGTGGATTGAGCGTAAGAAAGGCCGCCCAAAAGTGAGGGACAAAAAAATCAACACTGCAGGATCGATTAAACATCCACCCCCGGAATAACCATTTGCTTGTCCACCAAACATTGGTCGCTAAGCCGATATTTATTCACAAATCGAAGAGAAAACAAGATAAGCACTCAGCAGGGTGGCTGACGCATCAGTTTGCATCAAGCGTTTTCGTGAAGAAATGTTGTTTTGTTGATGTACGAAAACTGGGCCAGGTGTACGAAGACTGGGCAACTTAGGAGTTTTGGGGAAAATGGCATAATTTTAAACATACGTCGATCAAGCAGCCAATCGTTTTATATATTTAAGATAAGTAAATGGGCTATCTTTAAAAGAAATTTCAGAAATTTTCGTCTTACAGACGAAAAGATATAGCGATTACAAACTAAAGTGTACGAAAACTGGGCAACACACTGTACCGTATTTTAGAGGCCACAAGGTATGAAAGAGAGGTCTCAATTTTTTTAAAAATCCGGAAAAATATGCAGAACAACTCAAGAGTAGTTTTCTCTCTCTTTTAGAATACCGGCTTTGAAATGAAAGTCACGCAAGGTTTTTTAGATTTTTTTTTTTACATATCAAGACACAGTATAGAGGACAAAGTTGAGGCAAACTACCTGTTTTAAATTGAAACAATTTCTCGCCTAACGTGAAACCGACAGTTTCAGTCAGACACTCGCGCGCAGCATTGCATTTCTGGTCTTCTGCAGTAAAATAAAGTAATCACTGCTATTTTTAAGGTACATGTTGTAATTTTCACATGTGGTATTATCTTTTAGAGGGAAAAGAAATGCATCTAAGGCTTACATCTGATGAAAAACCTTTCCCTCTGTAATTTGTTCTTCAGAGAACAGTAAAAGTGAAGAAATTGTGAAGCAACGTCGTGGAAAAAAAAAAACGGCACCTAATAACCCAGACGATAGTCTATAAAATGTTAAAAGGAAATCTAGCTCCTCTCGGTCTGGAAACTTGGCAATAGGTTTTATAACTGCAGAAACCGATGGAATGAAAACTGGGTCGACGAAACACTGAAGTAGACCAGGCAGACGAGTAGCTGACGAGTAGCCGAACTGAGCAATCTATCCGAACGAAAAAGAACAAATTGAAAACATAATGCCAAATTTCGACCTCCGATTACAGGTCAGTTCGCTTCAGTGCCACTGATTCCGATCGCGAATTGGTGGCATTTCATGCTATTTGTCAACGGCCAGTATGAAATATGGACTGGGGACTGCGGACTGCGGACTGCGGACTGCGGACTGCGGACTGCGGACTGCGGACTGCGGACTGCGGACTGCGGACTGCGGACTGCGGACTGCGGACTGCGGACTGCGGACTGCGGACTGCGGACTGCGGACTGCGGACTGCGGACTGCGGAACTGGACTGAATTTAAAATGTGGACCGAGTTTAAAAATTGCTGTAGTGACCGATAAATATAAAAACATGCTACCTTTTCAGTTTCAAGACCAAATCTTGCTTCCCCGGCCGTTTAAGGACGGTGCCCCCTTTTGTTACTGCGCATACGTTCTCTGCATCTCGGGATATTCGGGTCTCTTAAGGAATTTGCCCACTAATACAACAATATTATTGCGCGGCTTAAGACTACGTGGAAAAAGCAGATCTTAGAAAGGGCTATCAGAATCCAAAAAGAAAATTGGGGGTAACCTCGTATTTTTCAGAGATAATTGAGCTTAAATTTGGAAAGTAATTGCCATACATTCTTTGTATTTTAACGCTTTTATAGAATTATGGTTGCTTAATTATCTCTGAAAAATGCGTGGTTATACACATTTTTCTTTTTGGATTCCAATAACCCTTGGTAAGATCTACTTTTTCCCCATAGACATAACCTTTGGAAAAATACCTCGAATTTACGAGGCTGCTTTTTCAGCAGGTCTGAGTCGAACGCTAGCAATCGCAACCATTGCAAATTCAAAGTGCCTACATAATTTCAACTGTGCAATAAAAATTGCTAACATTTAGCACTTCTACTTTGGAGATGACTTTCGAGCCACATCATTGGTTTTCCTATTTAATCTGAATTTCAAAATTAAGAACGTCGTTTAAATATATATTTTTTATTTCGTGACCTCAGGTTAATCATGACCAAAAGTACAAAATGAATAAGAAACCAGCTGGGAAAGAACCCAAAGTTTCATTTGGATCGGCTCTTTTGAGAGAATGAAAATTTGTCTGCGCATGAACATTCAGTTTCTTGACTCCATTCATTTCACAGTCCAAGAGCCAATTTTACACTTACTGATTTAAATTCAGCTTGCATTTTATACTCAGTCCGTAGTCCGCAAGTCCATTTGTTTTAATAGTGTTCGACTCAGAAACCTGCTTAAACGGCCGGGGAAGTAAGATTTGGTCTTCGACAAACTGTCTTTAACAGGTTTAATAATTCTACGGCTTTGTTTAGCAGATTTTTGTTCTTCTTGAAAGGGGATGAGGTAAGTTGACAATTTAATTGGTCGGGGTTTCCACAAATGTTTCTCTGTTGCGTGACATCAGCGGGCAAGCAAGTCGCTCTCGGCTTCAAAAGTACTCTAGCTGATTTCAACGTGCATCTCCATAACTCCCAAGCTTAAATGTGTAATTTATCTTACCTAAGCCGTGTGACAATCCCACTTTCAAACTCTCTTTAAGTGTGTTTAAACCTAATCTCTCTCCTTTAAGTTCAAAGTTCCTTATTGTTGTCTGATTTGGAAGTATAAATTTTCAGAATTTTCAAAGCCATATTTTAAATTACTGAACGAAATACTGTAAATAAAAGACACCCAACTCAAAAGCGCTGGAGAAAGCTGAAACAGTAGCATTTTTTGAGATTTATGGGACAATGTTGCAGCAATTTTTAAACTCAGTCCGCTTTTAATTACTCAGTCCGCGTTTTATACCCAGTCCGTGTTTTATACCCAGTCCGGTCCGCAGTCCACAGTCCGCAGTCCGCAGTCCACGTTTTATACTGACCGATTTGTCAACATCCGAACTCGATGAAAACCCAAAACGATAACCCGTTTAGTTTAGAGTGAGTTATATTTAGCTGTTGTAGATAAGCGACGTTTCCAATTCATTTAAGCGAACAGTCAGTAGTCCGAGATGATTTGACAAGTCTTGTCAGTTAAACGACAGGATATTAACACACTGCAAAAACCAAGGAAGCCGGCATAAGAAAAAGACATATTTTATGCACACAATTTGAGGCCCGACAAAAAAGAATAAATATAAATTATATAAAGCTGTGTTGTAGAGTAACTTTCGTGTTCGGATTCACATGTCCAACTCGAACATTTTGGCAAAATTATTGCCGGACAATTCGGAACAATTTGCGGCGCTGTACAGAACCCTTTTGGTTTCTTTGGAACATTTTCGAAAGAATATAGCGCCGAAAAATAGCCCCGCAAAAGTTTTGGGCCCGAAGAGTTTCGTTTTTTGTTTTCAAACGAACGCCAGCTTATTCTTGGGAGCTCTACTGATAGGCTAGCCTATCTATCTATCTATCTATCTATCTATCTATCTATCTATCTATCTATCTATCTATCTATCTATCTATCTATCTATCTATCTATCTATCTATCTATATATACTGTGGGATTACAGCTGTACTAACTGCCCTGTATGAAAAATGACTGGATAATTCTTAACAATCAGAGATGAAATAAGGAAATAGTAAAAAAATTGGGAAATGGAGTTGTGTTGATTGCGATAAGCTTTGGACCACGTGCCACGTTTTTCCAGAAAGTAGAAAAAACTTGTGTCATAGGATAGCAGTAGATTGTCAGAGTAGACCGCTAACTTCTTTTGGTATCGGCCATCGAGTTAAAGTAAAATGCTCTTATTTCCTTTTCTTATTTCTTCTCTGAGCTTAAAATTCACCATCTTTCTTTATTTATCACCTACAGGGCACCTCGACATTGCTGATCCTAGCAGTATGCAGGACACGTGTCACCGCGAACTCAGTAAATATGACCTATGCCCGCCACGAGTCTCCCAGTAGCTCACGATCAGTGGTTAGAGAGTCCGACCGGTGTACGGAAGGTCATGGGTTCGATTCCCGTCGGGGACTCAGATTTTTTCTTTGCCCCACGCTCGCGACATGTTGAATTTTCCATCTTTTCTTAAAGTGCTCTTAGTTGTTCTGCAATCTTATGAGAAGCTAGGTTAATAATCTTAGTTTTATCATTGAGAACATGCAATCTAAGGAAGAGTATATGTAGGATATGGTATGATGGAAAGGTATTTTATTGGATTGCAACAAATCAATAATAAAGGATATCTAAATACCCCCGTTGAGTTCACGTTCGACAATTGGAGTATTGCAAGTACTTGGGCCAGCTAAGGTTCTGGAAGAGACAATTTGTCATTGCGGGGAAGCGTGTTTGCAGAACTTTAGCTCATTTGTAGAAGACAACCAAAGGTCATCTCATTGTTTACACTTCTGATAAATGCTGGATTTTTTATAATCCTTCATTTTCAGCAAATTTCTTTCGATTTTGATACGACGGTAGAGAAGGAAATGCCGTTACAACCTGAATAGAAAACTGACTTAGGTCCCGCTAAGCATGTCAATTCAAACTTTACTTAAGTTTATACCGGGCAATTGTCAAGTTGATTTTCATGTCGAGCATGTAGAGTCGGTCGGGATTCTACAGTACGGACCATTACCGTGGAAACGGTCCTTTCGGATATTCTTTTCTCTTACTCCCGCAAAATTCAAACTGCAAAAACGCAAGAAGATAAAAAAAGTAAAAGTTTGGAGCTGGCACAAAACAAATGAACGAGGTGAACACCTCTGCTTAGAAAAAGCGCTCTTCAATTCACTTTACCGACTTTTTGATGTAACCAAAAAACTCGTCAACAGTGAATCAAAAAGCATGGCCAACTTTCTTTAGTGTGTGTCTATTTTTTTTTGTTGGGCTATAGACTGTAAGCTATAAAGAGCGGAGTAAATCGGCCAAGACTTGAACAATAATCATTAAAATTCAGCATTAACAAAAGAGTACGTTTCTCGCAAGAAAACCTCTCGGCGAAAAAAATGAAAACTTGTAAACAATTAGCAAATGAATTTTATCGGCAACTGTAAAGCGAAAGGAGTCGATCACCTTCTCGTCTAGCTTATATAGGCCAGCCCTTTAGTCAGCGCTTTTCACAAGAACAAATTAACGCTATACGTATTAAACTAAAAGTGTACCTTGATTCATCGGCGAGAGTTTTGCTCTTGTAGTAGACTTCTTTGAAAATAGTTTTTGCTTCTTCACAAGTCTGCTATTGCTGTAGCTCGCGCTTAAAAACAACTTTGTTTAGGTGCGAAGAAAATTTGCACTCAGCATCGGCAAAGTTTTCCAAAAAGCCATTGAAGCAAACAGCTTCCGTTGTTTGACAAAGAGATATTCTCAGTGTCCTTTTAATGCGCCGATCAATTCGAAAGTTCAACAGCCCCCCCCGGGCAACCCCCCGGGCATTTGAACTTTTGAAGATTGGCTTGTTCAAATTCACTCCCGTCGGGGCAAAAAAGCCGTTCAAATGCCCCACCAATTAGTACTGAACTACCTCTCCTCAAAGACAAATTTCGTCTTCAATCAAACATTTTACACGCCTTCCAGAGAGAGATAGGCCGTAATGACACCTTCAAACTTCTTTTAAAGACCCTTTTGAAAGAGTTATTCACTAACAAAGGCGACATTCTATCTTGTAAATCCTTCAAACCCTGCAAAAACCGAAAAAACTCACGAGCGTTTTACGTCAGAACAAGAGATAAATCCGGTTCAAATTCCCCACCCTTCCAACGCAACGTTCAAATTCCCCCCTCCCTGGACACGATGCACAGTCAAATGCCCGGGGTATGCCCGGGGGGCGGGATGTTGAAGTTTCGAATTGATCGGCGCATAAAGTTTGAGAGTTCCTTCGTTCACGTTAAAAACTAAGACGCTGCCTCAATTTCTAGTTGAGCAGTCGTTTGTGAGATTCTTTCAAGGCGTTTTCATTATTCTTTTTTTTCCCGAGTTGTCTCCGCCCATAACAAAGAAGTATTTTCGAATAAAGCTATCTTGTGTTATAGAGGACGATGAAAAACTGACACATATAATAGAAGCAAAGCAGTTTTCATTCAAGAGCCACGCAAGTTTTCTCCGATCGGCAGCAACGATCATCAAACTGTTTTTGAAAGCCAGTTAAAATCGTTGGCTTCTTTCCTTGACATCGCGCCGGAAATTGGCGTGAATGAAGTACCGGAAGTGTTGTTTCGTACGAAAAATGATGCCATATAATAAACTACTTACTAACTTCACTTGCTCGGGACCGTACTGGGGAATATTGGTCCTCGGTCGTTTTTGCACGGACCGCACTGCGCTCAGTCCGTACTAACACGACCTCGGGCCCAGCCTCGTTCCCAGTCGTCCTCGGCGACTTCAGATGTGACGTCACCCGTCAAGCTTGTCGCGAGAATTCGCCTGGGACACCTGGCAAATGATGGCAAATTCAAAATGGCGCGCTCGAACCATCGCTGTCACATGAGGCGTCCGTCAAATTTCGGGTTGCAGGCAAATGAAGAAAGTTTTCAGTGGCAAAGTTAAATGCGGCTTCAATGATGAAACCTATGCCAAAGGCAGCGTGTTATCATGCTCATTCATCGCCCCAGGTCATAGAAAATGATCAGAGCACATCAATGACTTGTGGCTGCTTGCGCCATAAAATGCCCATGGAATCCCTTTGCATGGAGAAGCAAAATGTTCAAGAGGATAGGAATTGGAGGAACGAGGAAAGCAAAACAATGGACCATTGTGATTCAGAAGCTGCTTGGATGGTTGAAATCATCGAATCTCGACCTACGAACTGTTGTAGGTAGCGGTCTTGTGAGCTTTCTCGGCTAGATTTCAGAACACCCGGCCACTGCAGGAGCACTCGTTCAACTAACTTAATCTTAAGTTATTCACTGACTACAGGACAGCAGGACCGTGGGAGCACTTGTTCAACTAACTTAACCTTAGTTATTCATCCACTAAGGGACTGCAGGACTGCAGGAGCGACAGTAGTAACTACCATTGTTACTCTGTGACTGTGGGACTACGGGAACAGTAGATTTGTGGCGCTCGAAAGTGGCTGGGTATTCTGAAATCGTTCCCATTGAGGAGCCCAAGTGGTGTTTCGGAAGTTTGCGGTGAATATTTGTTTGGCCGAAGGAAATCCGGGAGTATGGGGCTAGTGACCACGAAAAAAACTAACAAAAAAAAAAGGACATTACTAGTCCCCGTCCTGACACAATGGGGTAATAAATGTTCAATTCTAATAGTTGCGGACTAGTTTACCCTTTTATTTCGTAAAACCGTTCTCATTTTCTAATCATAGGTGTCTATTTGTGGTATCAGAAGCCTTCTACTAACAGCAAAGAAATAAACTAATGGAAGAACAAACAAACAAACAAACAAACACTAGAAACCCGGGCAATATTGAAGACTAGTGCCAAATACGCAGTGTTGATCCCGCTAGGAATAAATGCATATATATATTAATTTTATAGGTTTTACGCCTGTTTTGGACAACACACGTTGATAACTTGTTAGATTATTGACACATTTTTAAAAGTTGACCCTTGGATGAACAAATAAACTAATTCCCGTTGTAGACGGAGTGACGTCCCACCCGAGATGTTGTTGTGGTCAATTTTTCGAAGAAGGTTCACTGTTTGGCGATCTTACCTTTCTTGTCAATATACCCAAGGACTTGTTAACAAAATGCCACAACGAAGTGTACACAGATTCACTCTTGAAGATTTCTTTCACTAAGAGCAGCACCTAGGACATGTTTGCTGAAGAGACTGAACAGAATTTTAATTCGAAATTTGCCCAAGTCAACTTGTTTTAGTTTTAACAGGTTGTCGATATGCATGGTCTCTTGTGTTGTTTCTCTCTTGTTCCCACTTTTGGGTTTTTTCTCGGCGAATGAACTTCGAAGGCTGCTGGATTTTTTTACCAATTCTAATATCCTTATGCATGCATGTTTACGTCAGACCAGCTAATTTCACTGCCACGCCCCGCTTTTGTCAACGAACTCAAAACAGCAAACTAAGCTCAGGTGTGAAATTTGAACTTGTGACGTAATATGCATAACGCCTATTCTTGAAAGATGAATCGACTTAAACCATAATAGAATGATTGATATGATTGAAAAATATTGGATTTCGGTCTATGCATGGAATAATGTCAACCAATCAAACCACAAGAAAACCAAGACAGACAAAGAAACAAACAATGACATGGCCAAGTTTTCAAATAGAAGAAACAGAAAATATACTATAGCTGAAGATTCAATCGTTTCCTTGAACAAAATAGCAGGGCCTCTGTCTTTCTCCTTCTGGATATATTTCTTATGGTTATGGTCCTTGAGGTTCTTCTTCACGATCGAACTCCATAGCATCATATTCCAGGTCTTGAATAAGTAGATTATCGAAGGGTCTATTTCGTATATTGCCGGCTCTTTCTGCGGGGACTTGTTTTCCTTCAGTGGTCGTCATGATACGGTTTCAGAACTTTAAACCTCGAACGTAATGCTTGGAGCTTGTGACAACATGCAAAATGGCCACCATCTTGGATTTTGGCGAAAGATTATATATATATGTATATATATATAACTGCAGACAGTACTGTTTCAGTCTTATGGGCCTCATCAGTGCAGTGCTGATGCTGGAGTTGAGGTTAGCGGCTATAGCCACCTCAGACGATGCCACACATGTGGTATCATCGTACCATGTCAGAGTGCTCAAACTAGTAAACTAGTGAGCTACGCATGCGCGCTAGCGACAATGGTACACTCCAGATAGAGTGCTCAATTTGGACATGAAAGCATAGCTTTGTATGCCAAAGAGCAATATCTAACTGCAGACAGCACTGTTTCGGCCTTATGGGCCTCATCAGCGCAGTGCTGATGCTGGAGTTGAGGTTAGCGGCTATAGCCATATATATATATATATATATATATATATATATACTCGTTGAAGGAAAGCGAGGACGGACAACTTCTGACGATTAAAAAGTTAAAAAATTTAATAAAAAATAAAAACGTTTCGGTCTTAGACCTTCATCAGTTACATGAAAAATTAAACTTATCAAATCTACCTAAATAAGATTACAGAACAAAACAAGACGCAAAATACAATTCAACGCTATGAGTTACGTAACCGGCGTGATTATAACAATACTAAAACGAGGATAAGTGACGCTAACATTCAAATATAAAAAAAATGTAGTACAACGATTATATAACGAAAAAAGGAAAAATAAACAATACTAACAATTAAACGTAATTACAAGGTGTAGATACAGGTACAACACTAGATAAATGAACGATACAAGGCAAAAATATAACAAAAGGCCGGAAATATGCTGCTATAAAAATAAAAATAAATAACAAAAGATGACAGATAAGACTAAAAACTAAAAACTGCTAATTCAAAAAAGATGACATTTGCAAAGCGGCAAAGAAAGGGCAGTCAAAAGGAAAGCAACCTACGTTTACGCAAACATGGATCATACCAAAATCCCAAATCGAGGCCTTTGGAGCCCCAAAGGGCCGATAGACAACAAAATCCCTGGGGGGGCCCTTAAACAATAATGACCGTAATAAGTTCCCCGGACAGGGCCTTTGAGTATACCCAACACCTAAGAGGCTGACAAAATCCAAGAAAAGGGCCTTTGAACGGCCATATATCGCAAACAAAGAATCACAAAAAAGAAAATTAATTATAACAAATTCTATTCCTAGAATGAAATTCTTTTCTTTTATTTAAACCATGGGGTGCCAAAGAGAATAGCTGAGCACTCCAATAAGCCTCCTTTGTAATTAAAAGCCTTCGATCTCATCCGAGTTGTTTGGGGCCTGCACCTGATCAATACATTGAAACGAAAAATCATCTAAAATGTGTGAAGTTTTGTTGAAATGCACTGCTACTTCACAAGTTGTTTTGTTTGTGAGCATAGCAGACTTGTGATTACGAAACCTAATTCGAAAATCAGTGGTTGTAGATCCTATGTATTGCAAACGACATTTCTTGCAAGAAACCAAATAAATCACATTTTTAGAATCACAAGAAAGTCTTGAATGAATAGTGTATTTTTTGCCCGTCTGCAAGCTAAGAAATGATTTGGATTCAACAAAGAAATTTCGACAAAGATCGCATCTATTCCTTTCGCATTTGAAACAGCCATTGCTTTGTTGAATTGTTTGTCCCTTTGTAAAATTTTACAATCCAACCCCAAATTAAAAGAACTTTTCCCTCCAGGCTCTATCATACCATCTTTTCGTAGGTCAAAAAATCTTAAAGAATTATTGGCACCATCTCGTTTTAAAACCGCCGAAGAGGGACAAACAATTCAACAAAGCAATGGCTGTTTCAAATGCGAAAGGAATAGATGCGATCTTTGTCGAAATTACTTTGTTGAATCCAAATCATTTCTTAGCTTGCAGACGGGCAAAAAATACACCATTCATTCAAGACTTTCTTGTGATTCTAAAAATGTGATTTATTTGGTTTCTTGCAAGAAATGTCGTTTGCAATACATAGGATCTACAACCACTGATTTTCGAATTAGGTTTCGTAATCACAAGTCTGCTATGCTCACAAACAAAACAACTTGTGAAGTAGCAGTGCATTTCAACAAAACTTCACACATTTTAGATGATTTTTCGTTTCAATGTATTGATCAGGTGCAGGCCCCAAACAACTCGGATGAGATCGACAGGCTTTTAATTACAAAGGAGGCTTATTGGAGTGCTCAGCTATTCTCTTTGGCACCCCATGGTTTAAATAAAAGAAAAGAATTTCATTCTAGGAATAGAATTTGTTATAATTAATTTTCTTTTTTGTGATTCTTTGTTTGCGATATATGGCCGTTCAAAGGCCCTTTTCTTGGATTTTGTCAGCCTCTTAGGTGTTGGGTATACTCAAAGGCCCTGTCCGGGGAACTTATTACGGTCATTATTGTTTAAGGGCCCCCCCAGGGATTTTGTTGTCTATCGGCCCTTTGGGGCTCCAAAGGCCTCGATTTGGGATTTTGGTATGATCCATGTTTGCGTAAACGTAGGTTGCTTTCCTTTTGACTGCCCTTTCTTTTGCCGCTTTGCAAATGTCATCTTTTTTGAATTAGCAGTTTTTAGTTTTTAGTCTTATCTGTCATCTTTTGTTATTTATTTTTATTTTTATAGCAGCATATTTCCGGTCTTTTGTTATATTTTTGCCTTGTATCGTTCATTTATCTAGTGTTGTACCTGTATCTACACCTTGTAATTACGTTTAATTGTTAGTATTGTTTATTTTTCCTTTTTTCGTTATATAATCGTTGTACTACATTTTTTTTTATATTTGAATGTTAGCGTCACTTATCCTCGTTTTAGTATTGTTATAATCACGCCGGTTACGTAACTCATAGCGTTGAATTGTATTTTGCGTCTTGTTTTGTTCTGTAATCTTATTTAGGTAGATTTGATAAGTTTAATTTTTCATGTAACTGATGAAGGTCTAAGACCGAAACGTTTTTATTTTTTATTAAATTTTTTAACTTTTTAATCGTCAGAAGTTGTCCGTCCTCGCTTTCCTTCAACGAGTTTTAATTCCATGCAGTGAGGCTTGGACTGTGAATCTTTGATCCTCCTGACGCAGTGGCATTCTTTGTTGGCCTGAGGCAACCATTAACTGTTTTTTTATATATATATATATATATACACCCGTTTTCAAAAACATTGCAACTTGAAAAATATATATACATATATACATCTTTTGTCTTCACAACGTGAAAACAAAAGAATAAATATGAATACAAAAGGTATATATATATGTATATATATTTTTCAAGTTGCAATGTTTTTGAAAACCGGTGTGTATATATATATATATATATATATATATATATTATATATATATATATATATATATATAAGGGAAATTGGAATCTTTTATGCTAGACATGTAGAATATGACCTAACTAAAAACGATCCTCACCTAAAAGAGGTGAAAAAAAGGATTTTCATTCGAAAATTGACGTCATATTCTGTCGCCATAGCGACCGATTCCCACCAAACGTAAAATTTTGGATTTTTTAAAAATATATATAGTTTTGTTACCGTAATCGGCCTTGCTTTTATTTGGTTCTTTATTTTTGCTGAATGGATCCTTTACTACAGGATCTGGTACTTTTATTTTGTTATGGTGGTCCTTGCAAAGTTACTTGTTTCATGGTAATTTTGGTTTGTTTTTTTGGCTGTTTTTGTGATGGGATTACCTTGTAGGCTTTTCGATAGCGAATTTAAGATGTTTGTTTTCGTCAATTTTGGACAAAAAAGGGTGATCTCTGTTCGGGTCTATCCAGATACAAAGGAATTGCTGGGTGGAGTGTTGGATCTTCGATTTCTATTACTACTAAGCAACAAAGCGGCCTTGTCCAATATCTTGATCCAGTACCTTAGTGATCTAATATCTGAATGAGAATTAGTTGATTCCTTAAGCCAGTATCTGTGTTACTTAACTTTTGTTTGAGGTTCATGTATGAAAATAAAGTCAATCACTTGAAGCAGTGAACCAATCTGCGCGAGGGGTGACACCACATTCCACTGTGACAGGAAGCAGCTGGGCTCTGGTACGTCACTTACCAGAAAAAGTTACAGCCAAAATTAAAATACTGAAAATATAGTAAGAATTAAAGATATAAGACTAATTTGCTTTCTAGTTTTCAACATTCTAAGAAAAAAGTGACGTTTTACAATTCTTGGCCGAATTGCATGTGAGGACTTTAGAGTTCAGGCGAGCTGAGGGGCCAAGGGGATAGATGCGGGATTCTCAAGATGGAGGTAATAGCGGCACTGTGAAATATCGCAGCACTGTGAAATATCTTGCGACAGAATGTGCGCAATGAAGTGGGAGACCCTCAGAAAATGGGAACCAGAATGCAATACACGGGAAGCCGGAAGGTCGACACCCCCGGTCCCAATTTTACAGAAGCAGGAAGGTAGACATGTCACTGCCCACACAACAAAAAGAAAATATACTTCAGAGTATTCTTACTGTTTATTCCCGCTTTTTACAATTATGAAAGTTGTACTTAATCTCTCTTTCACAGCAGGAAAATGTTTAATAAACGTTTCGAGTAAATACTGTCTGCTTTTTTTTCACCAAATCTACAATAAAACCTACTCAAATTATTCAAATGACTTTAAAAGTCCATACAAGTAGAAATAGGTTATCAATATGTGATTAATGTGCAATGGGTATAAAGCGTACATGCATCAGATAAAAACTTTTTCTTTTGACTTTTAATAATGTAACAACCAGAAGCCTACTGAAACAATTTACAGATGTCTTCAAAAGCAGGTACAAAACAAAGTAGTTTGTCAAGATAAATATTGGTTTAACAGATACTTCGATATATAAGCCTTTTACAACAAACTGTCACGTGAGTGATTAATTTCATCAAAAAAATGAATAAACGCCGAGATTACCATGAGTAAAATTGACTGGATGGCAACTAAACATTCAAATTCAATTTTTAGGAGACCGCACTCTCATCTGGACTTTGCAGCCAGCAGGTTTTAAGTCGTTTCTTCAGTATTGTACACTCACTATGCAATGATGTTGCCCACCAGTATAGTCACGTGACAGTTTGTTAAGGCCTAACCTTAAAAATACTTTTACGTTTTACAAAAGCTAAGAAAACCCTAAAAGCAATTTTAGAAATGTCTTTACAACAGCCAAAAGAATAAATAGTTTATGGAGTCGATAAATATGGATTTAATAAATACTGAACTTAAAAACTGCATTTACCCTATAAGAAACCTACTAAACATCTTTAAAATTCTACAAATGCACGTTTTTTTTACGGCAGATGAAAGACCGTTGCTGATTTTACAAAGCCACAATAAAATGATAAATACGAGTAGAATATATGTAGAATAGAAACTAAATAGAAGTTCGGTCTTTTTGCCTTTCACTTAATTGCTACAGTCTGAATCTCTAAATATGATTACATATTTGTTGTATAGCAGTTCATGCTAGTAAATTACTCTGTGTCAACAAAGCTTGAGACAGCAGTTTCCTGTGGTATCACTGGCTCCATTGTTTGTATACATTGCCACGTCACATAAAACCACCTGGCACAAGAAAAATATAGTAAAAAATGTCAATTTTTTTGTCAATACCAATCTTGCGAAAGGTTTAAACAGAAAGATGTTTTTTGTCTTCCATGATTGGGTCAGTTTGGCATTTCAGTAAGAGGTATATCACGAGAACGGCGTATACACCCCCAAGGCCGTAGGCCCCTGGAATCTGATGTAAAAGGGTTTTAAGTACCTCTGTATGATCTAGTCTTAAAGGTATTTAGCTGTCTTATTTCAAGATATTAGTAATGAGGTACCTTTCAAGCTCTTTTCCCACAGCGCAGAATCATTATTACAACACCTTTTTTTCTGATTTAGCCGCAAACATTGACATGGTTTAGTGTTGCGATTCAGTACATTTAGCCGTATGGTGAGAAATGACCTTTCCACGGGCTAAGCTTTGCAATTGATAGCCGTTAGTTGAGAAAGCTATTTGAATAACAGATCATTGTTTAAATGGTCTTGTTTTGACGATAAGAGCTGTGATGTTTTGAAGGAATGGTTTTGCTGTTGACCGTTTCGTGCGATGGAATACGTAATTTAGTAGCTAGGCACACATAGGAAGAGAAACTAAATTTATGGCCAGACAAAACTGCAGCGGGACCAACAAGGCGATTGCTCGGTGGAACAACGAACGGAATTCAGATAGTTATTAGGAAGCGTAGCCAATGTCTATCTTTTTGAGAGTGTGACACACTATTGTTGATTTCTGAATAAAATGTAGATAGGCAGCAAACCATTAGGCTTTGGGAGCGAACAATTTGAGAACAGCAAATTAGAACAAAGTAATGACATAAATGACATTAGGGGTTTTGAATAACAGGAGTACTGCTATAACAATTGGGAGTCATATACTTGCTTTTAGTTGAAACGAATGTTCATTTGTTTCTGTTGAAGTTTCCTGTTATATTCGCGTAAGTTTTGTAGAATAGCCAATCCGAGCATATAAGCGTTTGGCTGATGAATTGTTCAGTTGCTTACTATAAATGCAGAGGATGTACCCGTATGGTATGCTGCTTAGTGCACCTAGACAATATCTTATGCGGGATCAATTCATTTCATCAACTTTGCTCCTCTGTGTCACAACAAGCCCTCCCAGGACTTTCAGCTCTTTAAAATATCCGTGTGGATTTACGTCAAAAAGGTAAAGAAACTGTGTGAACTCTGAAATAATGACAGGTAGAAGTAATTGCAAACGTTCCAGTTGCTCACAGCTATTTGTAATATTTATAGCACAATTTTTAAATCCAAAATGTGTCCGAACCTCAGCTGGAAGAGACTACTGACAACAAAATGTTACTTAACGATTTCACCGCCCACATGCTCGCTTTTACCAGAATTTAAACATTAGAAAACTTTATCAGTGTGAATCGAGGGAAGTAAATTATGACAGGCACACGTTTGTCGATTTGTAGTGTTTGCTTTCTGCATAGAAAGACCGTTTAAAGTGCACTCCTATAACCTAACATTCCTACTAGTTAAACAATCTCATAAGCTCTCCCCTTCTCTGTTATACTCACAAATACTTATAAGGCACTCTCCTCCGCTGGCTCAAGTTCGCCCACCTCGGCTATGTGACGTATTATGGACAACTCTGTCCCTTGACAACACTTTTTGTTGTTGTATCCTGCGCCGTAGCAAACACCTTTCTGCACTTTCACTACCTGACCTTGATCACGATATTCAGTGGTAGCACCAATAGCCAAACTGTCTTCCACGGCGCCGTCAGTCATGGGCATTTCCGTTTCTTTGGCTCGTATCTGAGCGTTGTTGCCTTTTTGTAACTGCACTGAGTTATCATCTGCTTGTTCATCTTCTTCAAGAGTGACGTCTAAAGCTCCAATGTCTCTCACAGCATCACCAAAAGTGGACATTTCCATGTGTCCTGCGTCCAGCTGGGTGGCCAGGACGTTCGTTTGAGCCAAACCACTTATATTTCCCGGCATATCCAAGAGCGGGAGAATCAAGGCCAGGCAACAAGAAAATGACCATTGTGGATTTTTACGCCATTCCTTGAAAAATCCATGTAAATGCGCTGCATACTGAACTAGGAACAAACAGTAGATGAAACGAGTTTAAATAGATAAAGAGTAAACTTAGGGAAAACCATAAAATTGTTTCAGCTTTCGTTTTACGTTAACTGTTATAGTTAACTAGGCAGGTTAAGAAAATCATGAAGAAGATCCTTAGATTTTGGTTCTATCTGGTGTCTGCTTTTTCATATAACCAGTTTTAATTTATGTTTTTAAAGTAGTGTCAGTTCATGTAAAGAAGCTAAAATAAGAGATGGATACTGAATTTGACTTCACGCAACAAAACGATATACCAGTCTAGTTTCTTATCAAATTATTTTGCCGTGTTCTTTAAGCAATCCTTACGGGAGGTTATTAAACTTCGCCAATTTTGCCACTTTAAACGAGGAAGTAGGTCCCAGTTTGTTTTGTCACATCGCCCACGATATACCGAAAAGAAGCTTTGATTTAATATAATCTGTCTGTTACTTTGCAATGACAACGCAAATGCTGTTAAAAGAGTTGGTCCCTTTAAGCAAATCAGTCACTTCGCAAAGCACGACGGTCACGCTGTAATGTTGTTGGGAGTTTTTCATTAGTTGAGCGAGTTTTTTCAACGATCAAGGTAAGTCCCATTTCGCAGCAATTGTTTTGTTTCTTAGCTCATAAGTAACCATTACAAGAAAAAGAACCCTGATGTATTTCAACTTGTAGAAGCACTTTAATTTGGAGATAAAGGAGATGATAGATTTTCCCGTTCAAGAGGTGAAAATAGCTGATCTGTAGCGGTTTTTACGCATTTGTGCCCAACACACTTTCTTTCAATACCTTGAAGCTGTATTTTCTGAAGTCAATTCAACGAAAAAACCACTAGAAACAAAGAAGGTGGTACATGGGGTCAATAGGTAATGTTTCTTCACTGGGCTGGTAGGTTTTGATAGTGTGTTTTTAGTACTCTAGTGAATTTTTAAGATTTAATTTCGTGAATTTTGATCTCCCCAGCTTTTCATTTTCTTCAAATCAAAGCGTTTCTAGCAAAGTACACCAGTTTTCTGTTTTCACTTATGCATTATAAGAAAACTTTAATTAAATATAAAGTAGAGAAAACAAAAAAAAGAAGAAGAAAAGAAATATATGATTCAACTTCTTTCAGCGACTGCCTGATTCAGAAAAAAGTCATTCATTGTAATGCATTTTGCAGCTCTTTGTCACAAAGCAGAACATAAACAATCATATTTTCACGCCAACACAATATCGCTAATTCAGCTTGCGGTGTTACGCTAAAAAACGTATTACTATATTCTTTCCAAACCAGAATGCTATTGAAGTTATGCCTTTACACCAATAATCAGGGATACTATCATACCCAGAAGAAGTCCGATCACCAAAGTGTTTGCTCCAAGCACCAACAAGTTGAATAAAGCTCCGCCCAAGTATGAGTCAGTTGGGGCTGGTATGTTCTCGGCAGGAATTCTACTGACGGCTCCAACGACCAAGTTGAAAACAGTTACGGCAAGGGACGTCGACATCAGTTTGTTTTCGAAGGAGTCGCTCAAGGGACGCATCCAACAAAACAGTGTTCCATACATCCCAGCAATGACCAGTGTCAAGCCAATGTAGGACCTCGTTTCTTGTCCAATTAGGATCAGACCAGATGTGACAATCACTTTGCGGGACATCTCAACCAGTTCCCAATACCACGTACGAGGCTTATAACTTTCAAAAAGGAAGCGCATTCCGGTTGTCAATTCCATGTTGGGACTTTGATTCTGTGTTGTTTCGGTGTCTCTGGCCAATGCTGCTCTTTTTTGTCTCCAAAGGGCAATAAATGCAGCTGAAGGTAGGGCAATGATGTAGGCAACTGAAACGTACGCCGCGATAACCAACCGATTGTACCCTGAATTATGGCATTGTGTGCTGTAATCTGCTTTCAGGTACTCAAAGCAAGCCTCCTTTTCTTCTTTGTCGTCTTGGCAAAGCTTTCGGCAAGCAAGTGGCAATACAGTGGCTGTCTTGGAGCATGTGCTTAGGTATGTCACGTACAAGAAGAAAAACAGATTCTTGTACACAAGCTCTTTTGTCTGCGACACAATTTTGGGTTTTTCCTCGTATTCATGGTTTGGATTGTTCAAGATGATCACTTTACGCACTCCATAAAAAACGCTTGAGAGGAAAATGGCAGCAGCATTTATTGCCATCATCGCAAGTAAGTTCCCAAAGGCATCTACGCGTAATCCCGGAGAAAGGCAGTGAACCGGTGCCATCTGAAGTATATTCAGCTGGAGTATCTCTGAATACGCCCCGGTAACTTGCAAGGAATCTGGCCATTTTATGTACGAGAATGTTTCTAATAGGCCATAGGTTACCTGATAAAACCCAATCACAATTTTCAGTTTGGCTAAAAAGACGTCTATTGGACTGCGCTCTTTGTTTTCCTTCTTGTTCCTTCTGGTCACCAACACCGAAACTACAACAATGATAGTGAAAGTAACCGCAAAGATACCAAACTGTACCAATATATACGTTTTAGATGGACATTCTTTACAGGTTTGCAATTGCTTATAACGGTTTGAGCTACAGACAGCGCAAAGAGGACCTTCGTAGCCATTCGTGCACTCGGAATTCAAACCACCTTTGCAAGAATCTTCCATCGGGCACATGTACTGCATTGGTATCGGATACGGAAACTGTACATCCTCCTCACGTAATGAAGGAAAAGGCGCTAAGAGATTGTTTATAAAATCTATGTAGTGTTCTTTGTGACTCTCGTTCCTCCACTTCCACCAATATCCAGACTTCAAAGTAGCGTAGTCATCTTTGCACTCTAA
Organism: Siderastrea radians; assembly: GCA_964017195.1. NCBI lineage: Eukaryota > Metazoa > Cnidaria > Anthozoa > Scleractinia > Rhizangiidae > Siderastrea > Siderastrea radians. The sequence goes on from OZ024900.1 coordinate 23,846,998, forward strand.
TCCATGTTCACATTTGCGACATTCCTTGAACATGTGAGTTCGATGAAATCCTTTTAAGCACTGACAAGCACGGTACCCCGAAAAGAAATCTGTCTCTGTTCCTGTTTCGATAAGATTTGAAGTCAAATTATTTTTAGAAGATCTTATCGAAAAAAAAAGATATTAAAAAAAAGGTTGTCAACGCTTGCATACAATGGTCACTGAAAAGAGCACTCCTGTATTTATTTTATATAAGAGGCTGAAAATTGCCTCTCGCCAAATGCATATCACCAGGCCACTTTAGCTACTTATTTTTCTAAAGCAAGAGCAACAAATAGAATGTAAGAATTTCCATGTATTTACTGATACTTCTCACTACTTTGAATGGCCATTGTTCGTGATCCCATGGCTGAACTGAAGGCACAATCATGTTCGCAGGTAATGGGACAATGACACAGTAGACCTCTCCCTTCCCATTGAAACATTCATTTCAAGCCTGAACCATTTCTTTTACGGAGTGGAGGAGGGGTCAAATTTTCAAAATATGCCTGCAAAAAGGGAGGAACATACTCATTTGAGGAGCTGCTATATAGCAAAAAAATGACACAGTAGACCTCTCCCTTCCCATTGAAACATTCATTTCAAGCCTGAACCATTTCTTTTACGGAGTGGAGGAGGGGTCAAATTTTCAAAATATGCCTGCAAAAAGGGAGGAACATACTCATTTGAGGAGCTGCTATATAGTGTTACAATTGTGATCTTAGGTGTTGATTTTATCAATTCTTGTCCACCAGAAAAGCTTTTCTTTAGGTCCTGTGAACACTAATGCTATTTTGTTTGATAACGCTTATTATTTCAAGTCTTTTGCCTTTTTTTGTCGCACACACGAAAATATAGAAAACGTGGAATTTCTAAGACGCTTTCAAAAGTGGGAACATTTGAAAAAGCTCCTTTTTCAGAGTGGAGGAGTGAAAAACCATTGTTTGGAAATCATTAATTAGTAAATGGATGAGTTAAATAATTTGCTATACATGAAATGCCGTGAATATGTTTGGAATGACGAATTTTCTTTACCAGAGGGACAAGACTTGCAATCCGAAGTTTGAGTTCCTGGTGCCTTATCATAAGCAACAAAGGAACCGTTTGGACATTTCTTACAGCTCACGCCCACATAGCCCAGATCATCAGAATAAAATCCTCCTATAAAAGAAAGCCAAAGGAGTTTCCAGCTAATTTTACAGCTAATTAAGACTAAGGTTGGTCACATTTGAAAGAAATGTCTAGAAATGTTTTTAATCGCATAATATTACAATTTACACTAAAACTGGCACGTGACCTTTTTATTCAACAATTTAAATTCATCTGTGAACCTTGTTCGCAGGAAATGAAAAGGGCGCGAACTAAGTGTTGTCTTTTAAAGTTATCAGTCTCCTCTGGGACACATCTGAAGAGCAATATACCTACAGTCTTAGCCTGTTCCAGGCTTTCAGATAGTGGAGCGCGAGCGAAAAATAAAGCGAGCGAAAGAGCGGGAAAAAAACGAGGGGAGACTGGGGGAGAGGACGAGGGAACGCCTGTGAAATTTTCTCAAAGGAAACCGTTCCGGCATCACCAGTACTTTTCCCAACGCTTCAATCTCGGGAGAAACCTATTTCGGTGAGCATAATTGCATAACTTTCTTGTTTATATTGACCTGACCTTGGGTTCATGTTTCCCTGCCGCTGTCGGCGGTTTAAAGTGGGCGGCATGGGCTTTTTAAAATTAATTTCACAGGCGTTCCCTCGTCCTCTCCCCCAGTCTCCCCTCGTTTTTTTCCCGCTCTTTCGCTCGCTTTATTTTTCGCTCGCGCTCCACTATCTGAAGGCCTGGAACAGGCTACTACAGTCTCCGTAACAGTTTTTAAAACACTCCCCCTGTCCATCTCCAAAGTGTTAATAACAGTGACTTAAAAGAGCCAAATTAGTTTCACTCCACAATGTGGGAGAGTAAAGAGAGAGCGACACGCACATATTAGTAAATTGTGTCATTGAGAGAAATTTCCCAATTGCATATGAAGACCATGAGGATTAAAGCCCTTTAAACTTCTTGCAAATTGGAATGCCAATTTAGTTGAAACGTATTCAGTCCATTCGAACTTTATTACCAGTTAGTCATTACCATACTTTCATTTTTGCTTAAGGCAAAGAAAGTCGACATCTTCGGCGAGTACCAATTTTAAAGCTCTTTCACATTCTGTTGATTATTCAATCCAGCGTTAGCATCTGCGGATACCACGTTTTATTCATTGCAAATGCAATCAAAGCTTGTTAACTATTTTACAGCAGGTTAAATTGTCACAAAGTGTGGCTTTCTTCTCTTAAAAAAGCTCCTAAATTTGTTTCGCGTTTATTTCATATAGATAGTTAACCCATGATAAATTGAATGATAAATTAAATTGTTGGGGTAACCTTGCGACGGACTACAGAATCAAACTCAATAACAAGAAGTATTCCTGTTAGTTCCGTTGCCCTTGTAGACGACCTACACACTTGATCTCAAACTCACTTAATTCTCTAAGTACAGTTATTTGTTAAACTTCAATTAAACTTCATTTAATTTACTGTTAATTCTTCTTTCTTGGTGGATTAGCCTTGTTTGCCGCCTAATCTAAGGCATGTGTTGTTTATTTTTCGATTTGGTAAGGGAAGTGTTTATCCTAAGACCAGTTGCAAGGTAGAATATCTCTGTCAGATACCTGGAGGACATGAAGTACAGCCTGCACCTCCTTTGGACGAGATGTTGGAAAATGTACCCACGGGGCATGGCAGAAAGTAATAAAAGTCAGCATCAGCAGCTAACTGTCTGAATCCAGAAGCCTTCAGAACTGACATGAGGACTGCAAGTCCAACGTTCCCGGCATCTTTTCGTACTTTGACTTCTTCTTCCTCGGAATCGTGGGGATTTCTAGAAAAAAAAAGCACGTCTCCTTTTAGATATGAAATAAAATTGACATGTTTTGTTTGTTTTGTTTTCCTTTAATATGTTAAGGAAGTCATTCTCACATAGAAAGAAAGAAAGAAAGAAAGAAAGAAAGAAAGAACAACTTCACGAGTTCAATGGCGTTCTCTCCCTTTCAATGCATTTGCGCACGCAAAACATTGTCGCACAGTATTTCTTTACTGAAATACTTACAGATATATCGTGCAGCTAGCCCAAAATTTAGAGAAATATTTTAAGGTTCTTAGCGTTCTATTTCCCACAAACCTGACCAAGAAGACCACAGAAAAGAACAATCAAAGAGCAAGTTTAAATTAATTCCTCGCGAATCGAGGTTTATAAATTTGTCGCGCGGGATCGCGTGGGGATCGCGCGAGTATCGCTTAGGGAAGTTGAATCTCGGTCTCCCTACATATATATATTTCGAAGGTGTTCGCAGTTGCCTAGCAACAAAACCAAATCGCGACCGCTGACAATAGCGCACTCTCATGTTTCTTCATTTCTTGCTTCGCTTGATTGTGTTCTCCGTACATTTGCTTGTTGGCATGTTTATGCAAATGCGGGACACGAGCAAAGGAAGCAACGCCTGAGTTAACATAATATAAATCATAGACTTTCTGGCGCTGACTGTCAATTGTAAAACAACGTTTACAATCAAACTTGAAAAAAGACGTTTCTACCGAAAAACTTCGGCATTCTTCGGTTTGAAAGTGGCAAAAAAGCAACGGCTCACATAACGGTTCACGTTTCGCGCATGCGTGGCTGACTAACGCAGGAAAAAATGCAAACGCTGCGTGAGACTACGAACATTAAGCAAGAGACTTATAAATGTCTAGGATCTCTATATGTTCGTTCCCCGAATTCTGGTCCCTCTGTGAATGCCACGCCTCGAGAAAAAGCCTCCTATGATAGTCCCGCGCTTTGTCCACAATGGTTGTACGGTCGAAATCCATACTGTGGCCAAACTGGTTTGCGTGTTGAGCAATTTTTGAGTTGCTGTAGCAAACACGGACTGCTCTTCTATGCTCTTTGACTCTCGTAGCTAAAGCTCTGTCAGTTTGGCCATAGTAAACAAAGTCACAGTCGAGGCTGTCGGCTTAAATGTAGACGATACATCTGGACTAAAAAGTGGTGACTTTGTTCTTGGTCTCGGGAGGCAAGTGCGCAAAGTGTTGATCGGTTTAAAACCCACTTTGACTCCGTTGTTGCGTAAAACTTTCGATATTTTTTCGGTTACGCCTTTCACATACGGAAAAACAACAAACGATGTTTGTACCTCATCCAAGGTGTTGCTGTTTGTGACGTGTCTGGTTTTGCGTTGAGAGTCACAAGTCTTGATGAACCGCAACGGATAATTATTGTTCATCAAGACTTGTGACTCCCAACGCAAAACGAGACACGTCACAAACAGCAACACCTTGGATGAAGTACAAACATCGTTTGTTGTTTTTCCGTAGGTGAAAGGCGTAACCGAAAGAATATCGAAAGTTTTACGGAACAACGGAGTCAAAGTGGGTTTTAAACCGATCAACACTTTGCGCACTTGCCTCCCGAGACCAAGAACAAAGTCACCACTTTTTAGTCCAGATGTATCGTCTACATTTAAGCCGACAGCCTCGACTGTGACTTTGTTCACTATGGCCAAACTGACAGAGCTTTAGCTACGAGAGTCAAAGGGCATAGAAGAGCAGTCCGTGTTTGCGACAGCAACTCAAAAATTGCTTAACACGCAAACCAGTTTGGCCACACTATGGATTTCGACCGTACAACCTTTGTAGACAAAGCGCGGGACTATCATAGGAGGCTTTTTCCCGAGGCGCGGCATTCAAAGAGGAACCAGAATGCGGGGAACGAACATATAGAGATCCCAGACATTTATAAGTCGCTTTCTCAATGTCCGTAACCTCGCGCAGCGTTCGCATATTTTGCTGCGTTAGAAATGTGAACCGTTATGTGAGCCGTTGCTTTTTTGCCACTTTCAAACCGAAGAAGGCCGAAGCTTTTCGGTCGAAACGTCTTTTTTCAAGTTTTGATTGTAAACGTGGTTTTACAATTCACAGTCAGTGCCAGAAAGTCCATGATTTGTATTATGTCACATCCTGACTGCAAGTTTAGTATTTTTCGCCTGAGTTAACAAGTGGCTTGTAGTCCATTCCGGGGGAGACTCAGCGTAAACGCCGGCTTAAAATTCAGGGCGAACAACAAAGCCGGAAAGAGTCGACGACAAGAAACCACGGGACCGGTAGAGAACATCGTTTGTTAGCCTAACGAAGACTAAAGCCGTCAGCAGGACACAGAAACAGGAGACTGCAATATCACAGGCGAAAGAATATTAGGACATTAAGACAACGTAATTTAAATGTAACTTCTCCAAATAGCACAACGCAACTACAAAACGAGATTCCCCAACAACGCGAGCATCGATACAAGGTTTTCGAAATTATAACTCAGTCACACCGACTGAATGACAATGAACTCAGGGGCTCCAAACTCTTCGAGAAAATGTGTGCTCTTCGAGAAAATGTGTTTCGCCAAATTTATTTTATTAGAAGCAACGAGAGGAGACAAAAAATACACGATCATCAAAATACTTTTGCTAACCTTTTTCAACGGATGGTGACTGAACAGATTTCCTCAAATTATTTCCTCTCTTTATCATTGTCTTTACTCCTGCTGTACCAGTAATTATCAACGTATAAATATCTCTTCTTCAAGTATGATCAAAACCACAGATCACACAGGAGCAATTAAATTATCAGTTCCCCAGTTTCCCAAAAAGTGCAAATTTGTGAATAAGCAGTAAAAAGAATTTACATTTTGAGATAAGGACGTTCCCTGAAAAATAGTTAAAAGAAATATTTCATATTGGATCAGAAAGAATTTATAAGAGTTTATGTTTTCCGTTTTGCATATTAATCCCGTGAATAGTTAAAAAAATAATATTCAGATGGACTGGAACGGATAATTTCTGTTCACAATTTGGATAGAAATGCACTTAAGGCTTTTTATTACCAACAATTTCTGCTCTCCTCCTAGCAAGTACCACTTAAGGTGTAGCCAGGATAGGTTCATACATGTATGTATTTGATGTGAAACAAAAATTACTGTAACCTTCATTAGCATTTTCTAAATAACAAGAAAGCCCTATGGACATTTTAACCGGCCATTTCGACCCACCCCACCCCCAGGATGAGTAATGTTGGAGCGATCCCGTATTTATACAAAGTGGCGTGACGAAAAGGGTGACTGTGTAACAAAATATTTTGACTAAGGCGTTATTGGATGACGTAATGTTTAAATTGTGATGAAACAAACACTCAGCATAGCAGTAAAATCAATATAATGCTTGATAAACAAAGGCAAATGAATGTCGAGAAATAGCACTCAAAAGAAAATCTTCGCTACGCAAACAAACACCGCCTCCAGACACCTTTGCCGACAGTAGACCAATCAGTGGGTGCTATTTTATCTTCCGGTCACCACCCGTGGAAATTTCGCGCAATATTCTCTCCACGCAAATCCTAGCCTAGTGTTCCTAACATTCAACCGTCTTACCATTTTGTCGAATTTCTTTCAATGTTGGACGTCGTTTAACTGATATTATCGTGATGGGGAGAACCAAAAGAGCGAAAACCTCAAGCCAACCAGCTGGGCCTAAACTGAAGCGGCCAAGGCGGGCAAAAAAGCGAAGCGAAGTGAAACTGAGTGCTGTGGAGTGCTGTGATTGAATCAGTATAACTGCAGCAGCTCTTTTGAACAGCGCTTCTTATATTGGTTGAATGGGTACTTATTGTAGTGTCAAGCTTAGTAAAGCTTATAATTGAACAATGCTCAAAGGGCTTATTTTTACTTGCGTTATCAAGCAATCGCATAGCGTGTGTTCGACACACAATTGTTTTGTCCGTTTCTCCCCGGCAAATAGGGAATTTTTAAAGGCAATTGTTGGTATCCAAAAGATTTCAATATTGTTTAAGATATTTGTATCTTTCCAAAAGAGTGTAATAAAGTAACAACAAAAGAGCGGTTTCATCGGGATCTGATAGGCCAATGTACAAATAAGTGAAACTATTAGCTGTGACAGCAAGCGAGGTTCCCTGCGAAGAGATCAAAGGTCGTCTCCCAGCGTTGGCTATATACCACGGGCTACACGTACACTGTATTAACAAATCTAAAATAATAAAATTCTTCTTTTTGCATTAAAATCAAAACATTGAAGAAAATCAAAAGAGAACACGGGTAAAGCGAGATGAATTTAAATTCACTATCTCATTATTGTCGAAAGACACGACGAGTATTGTTTGGACGAGCGAAAATCGGAGATCTGGGGCAAGTGACCACCAAAAAAAACGGGTATTACTAGACCCCGTCCTGACGGCGGGATAACAAGAAAAGCCCCAGGGGCATTAGACCCCGCCGTTGTTGTCCCTTCCCTAGGGTGCAAAATATATTACGGTCACTCAAGATACGAGTCCTAACCTGTGTAGCGGAAGACACGATGAGTATTTGTTTGGCCGAGCGAAAACCTGAGGTCTGGGGCAAGTGACCACCAAAAAACATAATAAAACAAAATGGGTATTGCTAGACCCCGTCCTGACGGCGGAATAAAAAAAAACGGGTATTACTAGACTCCGTCCTGACGGCGGGGTAAAAACCCCCGCCCAATTTGTAAACCGGCGGTGCCATGGCGACGGCCTGTTAATAACATAAAAGTCGAACTATAATGAGGCCTAACAGTACTGCAAAAATTAAAGTCTGAAATCCAAGCTTTCGTCGATCCACGGCAATCATCAGGGGTAAGGGTAAGAAAAAATATTCCGCGTAGGCCTATATACAAATATGAAATAAGATGTGTAAAAGGCGTAAGAATGCGGAATGTAAAATGTGTAAAAAACAATAGGTACAAATATGAATAAGAAACGAATCAAATGTCTACTGAGCGACTGTCATAGTACAAAGAGTCTATCCAGATATGTTAAAATAGTACTAGGTCAAAAGGTCCGCGAATTCGCTTCATTCCTCTCGGGAGTTGAGGGTAGGTTTGTATTTTTTTAAATGTGAAATGTGCCAAACAGGTGTAGATTTAAAGGGTCGTTTTCTAGGACAATGGTCTTGATTTCAATACCTTTGTAGTCTTTTTTTGTCATGTGGAGATGTGTTTCTTTATAAAGTATTTTTCACTATTGAGATTTTCTCTTACGCAATCGTGGATAAAACGTCTAGTGCTCCCGATGTAGTGTTGATTGCAATTGTTACATGTGATTTGGTAAACGGCGTTCCTTAGTAAGCACAATTTGGTGCTGAAGGTGGGCCAGTTGTCCCTGGTGCATGTGCGCTCCATGGTGTTGTGGTAGAGAGCTCGTCTGAGGGTGTATGATCTGTACGTGACAAGTACTGGTATGGCCTCTTTTCGGAAAATGATCCTGTGGTTTAGTCGTTCAGAAATATATGGAATCTTAAGGAATGACCATTCTATATTGAGGGGTCGAGAGTTTCTTTAATGGCTTTGAGGGTGCTTTGTTTGGTCTATACTGTCTGGATATCCGTTCAAGAGGATGATGTCGTCAAACATGTTTTGATGCTTTATGAATGTCGTTTGCGTGGAGAATCTATTTTCGATACGTTTCCGCTTATCGCGAATGAAGTTGATCTTTGATTTCTTGGGTATAGCTTATTGGTGCTGTACTAATAAGGGTTTCTTGGCTGTTGGCTTTTTTTGTAAAACTCGAAGGAGCTTTTGCCGTCTTTGAAGATGGTGACTTTGAAATCGAGTAGTGACAGTGAAAGGCCTTTGTGTGTTGTTTCCGGTTTCTTTAATTTCAAACTTCAATTTGGTGTGTAGGCTGTTCATTGTGTGGTGGAATTGGTCTGCCATTTTTCACCGGTTGTTTGGAGATAAATGTCGTCAACGTATCTTCTGTAGGGGCTTATCGATAGGTGTGAGGAGAGGGCAATGGTCTCTAGTTTGTCCATGAATAGGATGGCTAGAATGCCTGAGATGCTAGAATCCATAGGTAGGCCTTCTTTTTGGTGGAAAACTTGACCATTTAAGGAGAAGTACATGTTGTTTAACGTAACTGTGAGAAGGTCTGTTATGTATTGTTTGGGCATTGGGTTCCGGATTCTATCAACGGCATTGGTGATGGCTCCTCTATGGGTGTTGAAGTATACAGGGACACCACATCGAGGCTGCGTGAATATGTTGGTGTTGGTGCTGGAATCTCCGGTTTGAATGCACGTAATGAGCTCGAGGCTGTTTTCTAGATGTGCTGGGACGTTCTTCAGCATCGGTTTAGGGGTGTCGGCGAGCAATTATGGGATGGGTTGTATTTTAATATCTGGGCCGGTTTTGTGGGTCTTGATGAGATGGCAGAACCTGGGCAGATCGGTGTTTGAGGCAAGAAAACTTTTTCGGACAAAAGGAGGGAGCTTGTTCTGTAGGCAGATGTTTTTCTAAGTTGACCTGACTTTAATCTCAGTTGTCTTGGTTGTCATGTGGGGTACCTTTTGATACGTTTCTGGAGTCGTTGAGGTGATCTAGGGCCACTTGTGTGTACGTGTCTTGCTGTATTATGCTTGTCTGTGTGGCTGATGTTCGACCACTTTTGTCTTGGTTGTAGAGCCTTAAGTGTGGCTTGCTGTTTGTGGTGGATCCTCTGGAGCTTTCCTTCCAGTTCATCTCTGGATTCGGATCTGTAGATGTGTCGGGTCTGTGGATAGGTGAGGAAGTCTGAAGGTTGAGGGTTTGATTCCCGGAAGTGCTTCCACCGTATTTGATTGGCTTGTCGGTCAAATGCTATGTTGATGTCCGTGATCGTGTTTTCGTTTGTGCCAGGTGAGAGACTGAACTTGGGGCCTTTAGATAAGAGATTGATTTCTTGGCCGTTGAGGTTCATGTGAGGTCGATGATCAGGTTGGCTTTGTTTGTGGTGTCGTTGTCCGAGGAGCTTGCGTTGTTTGTATCAGTGGTTTTAGAGTTGTTCTTGTGTTCGGTAGCTGTATTTGTTTGGACAGGCGAATTTTGTTGGCTGTTACTTAGGGATGCGTTGGTGCTGTTGTGGTTTTTGAGGTTGTCTAGCAGCTTTGGGAATTTTCTGTTGTGTAGGGTGCTGGCGGTGTTGTATACTAACTATCTTTGGGAGCGAATTTTAGATGCTTTGTCAGGTGTGAAGTCTGATGTTATCCTTTCTCAAGGTGTTGCTGTTCATGTTGTTTAATGACAATAATTTTCCAGAGTGCCATTTTGCTTTCGTTTGCGACGAAGCGTTTCGTTCTCTGTTTTGTTTTCTCGGTGATGGATTCGATTTCGTAATCGTATGGTAGCATCTTGAAATGTACTTGTGTTTCTGAAAATAGTAAGAAAATGGCGGGAAATTACAAAATCAAAGCTTAATAACTCTTTAACCAATTGAGCTTTTCCAAAACCTTTTTCACATTTGTTTTTATCACGTCGCGCTCTTTCAAAATTATTTATTTGTTTTGCCATAACTTGAAATTTAAATTTTGCTGTCAATCTTGTGACGTCATTTTCTCGCCAAAAACCGTTAAAATCCAAAAAAAAAACATACGAGTTTTTGGAATACAAAGTTCTACCATCCTGCAAAGTTTGAGCTCAACCGAATAAAAAATGCAAAAGTAGTTCCAGGGATGCACTTTTAGGCGTCCTACAGGGTGTATATGCCCACCGTGCAACGGCATCTTCAGGGATAAGAAAAAATATTCGGCGTAGACCCGTATACAGATGTAAAGTAAGATATGTAAAAGGCGTAAGAATGCGGCAAGTATGTAAAATGTGTAAAAACAATAGGTACAAATATGAATAAGAAACGAATCAAATGGTCTAATGAGCGAGTGTCATAGTACAAAGGGTCTATCCAGATATGTTAAAATAGTCCATTATCCTTCTTGCATACTCATTAGCATTTAGTTATGGGAGAGTCATCCCAGAGGAGCAAGCTCGCTGAGGACAACACGAAGGTGCTAATAGAGTAAAAAGAAAGGTGGGCGGGTGGGGCGACTCCAACCAAAGCTAGTCAAACTGGCAACTATAAATAATTAACACATGCTTATACAGTATGCGCGAAGTCTAATGAATATTATTAAGGTATAAATAGTCCATTATCCTTCTTGCATTCTCATTAGCATTTAGGTATGGGAGAGTCACCCAAGACTGCGCCTATTGCCGCAGAATCCCCTAGCTAATCCAGATAGATATACCAAAATGAACTTCTTATCCTACCCAACCCTTAACTAAATTAATTTCCCCAACCCTAACTGACCTTCAAAACGCCTCCAAACAAGACTTGTCACTAACAGCAACCAAGAGAGAACTAAATCTACTAGAATGCTTTAGTAAAACCATGCAAATTATTGTGCCCCTTGTAAACATCTGCTTACTCTAGTTTTAACGAAGACGAGGCGTCAGCAGCTCCATAAGGGTTAAGCGCTTGAATCAATTTCATATAGTGACGTGCAGGGGACGGGGACTTGCAACCCACGTGATCCATGATATGCATCAAGCTTTGTTCCAGCGATTGCCAAAGAAATTGCACAGCCACTTCGCAAGCCGTGTAGGGTGACGCTCCGATTAGCAAAGGCTGGTATTTGACTAGCATATATCGAGAGTCGCGCTTGTGCCGCAGCCGACTCAAAAGGGACCTAAATAATCTCTCCCGATGGGTTCAGGGGCCTAAACAAGAATCCTTGTCAAACAGGGATCTTCAATAAGTCGCACAAACTGATATAGACCTCCACTGCAGTGACTGGGCATACGGATGAGTCTGCATGACGCTTAAGGGCAAAAGGTTTGAAGTGCCGTCTCGCAAGGCAAGGACTTTGTGAGGGTATGGTTGAAAAGCAAACCCTTCCCTCCAGAGAAATAAAGTATCGCTTTCGTTTTCACCCGACCCAAATCTCCTCTCTGTCACCACCAAAGAACTGTACTTTGAAAAAGGCCTGATCTCTTGTCAGAATAAATAGCTGAGACGTGGAACGAATCTACACGTTCATGGGCTTAATTATTTCTGACGATAAAATCACCAAATCCTAAAAAAAGAATGGTTCAGCTTGTTTCGGGACGACTCTGGCGACCAGCTGTTCCTCTCTAATGGCTGATAAATAGGACTTGACCGGGGTTGAGGCTGCAGGGTTCGCGAGTCCGGGGAAAGGACTGTCAATAGCCGATCTACCTTACTTGTTGAATATGGCTCTCAATTTCCCAATAATCGAGTGAACCGAACCATACGCTAAACGTTTAGGGCACGAACAGGACAAAACGCTCTTCTCACCAAACAAAGGGCAGGTAACAAAATGTACCACCGTCTTACCAAAACTGTCGTTCCAAATCAAAAATTCCACAATATTATCTGGTATTGCCGTGCACATGTTTCTTTGTGAAGTAGACTGAAAAAATTTCGTAAATTCCATTTCTAATGTACTTTTTTCCCTCTGTTAAGGAGTGGATTGTTGCTTAGCAACCAAGACTTGCTTACGCTCCCATATAGAAGACAGGTTGATAGGCACCTTGAGACTCTTCAAGATTTGGCAGGCCCTGTTCTGACGTTGAAAGCCACACCTCTGACAGTAGCGAAAACTATAATCATTGGGTTTGGAACAAACTGGGCACAGTACTGACGGTACGAAGAGTCTGGGTACCATCGGCAGAGACTGAAAGAAAAAATCGTTTGTCTTTTTGGGCTGTTAACGACGTGGTTCGTCTAATCCGAAACGCCCAGAGGTCATGGGGATGGACCAAGTATAAAGCCATGTTTTGAAGGGAAAAGGAGCACATCAGCTGACCCTTTCTTGGCCACCAGGACTCTTTGAGTTGCCAACACGTTCAATAACGGCCACCACCCGGGCAAGGGGGACATCTTTGGTACCACCATTGTAACAACTGCATTCTCTGACGCAATGAAGCGCAAAAGAGGGCCAGTCAATGAGAATGGTGGAAACACATAGACGTTAACACGGTTACCATCGCAAACAGAGAGGTCCTGATTGAAGACATTGACACCCGACGACTTAGGAGTAGGGTAGGGCGTAAAATGCCTCAACGGGTTCCCTTGCTTGTCAAGTTGAGCGTTCGAGTCTAACGACATCAAGTCAAGATCATTACCGTTAGTGCCCCCAAAATAGCGCTGCACAATTACCCACGATATAGGGAAAAGCACGACATCAGAACGAGACAGTCGTCTGGAAAATCAATCCGCTCGGTTCAAGTGTGAAGGAACAAAAACACGTCTAGGGAAAGGTTTCTGAAAGCAACTCGTATCAATCCTCTGAACTGTGTTGCTTGTCATATTCTGAGACACAGCCGCCACAAAATCTCAAATTAGACTTAAAGAAGCCATGCTCATCTGTTGGGAAAAGCCTGTTTTGAATCAACAGTTGGATCATGTTAATCTGTCTCTTTCCTTTTAGTGTCTTTTTGGTTACTTTACTTGTTTTTGTGGTGTGCTGCACGTTTAACTGCATTTCCTTTACAATAGTTTTCACTTCATCCATCGTATTACCGTTTCATATAAATTCGAACGTATTTTCACATACAGCAGTTAGCTCAAATTAAACCCAGAAACGCGTATCCGGTTCCTATCCATTAGATTTTAGGATGACAGGGGATTGGATGCAAGTTATTTGGAAGCAAATGGGAATGCGAATGTCAATCTAAACTCTCAATTCAGGACCATTGTGGCCACCCATCCACACTTCCAGTTAAACGGAAATTCTATTCCTTCCCCACCCCTACCGCTCAATTTTACGGTGCACCCTTGCTCGAGCTTCACGAGGTTCTGCGAGTCACGTATTTCTAAGTTATAATTTTTGTGATTGATTCCTTGACGAGATCTCTTAGAGCTTGTACGCAAAGACGACGCCACTGTGTGACATGCCTGGTATAGGTGATCGATCAAAGAACCAAGACAAAGATTTGATTAACGAAGTTGTACCAACTAGTTTGCTGCGCCGGAAAAAAAATATGTTTTCAACTTAACCGGAAATGGTCTATAAGGATTGCGAAAAAAAAAACCTTTTAATGTTGTTGCAGGACGAAAGGTAGAAATTAATGACCAAATTTCTCGCCGGGAATAGAGAGTAAGGAGGATTACGAATCGCAGTGAGACGGCCCCGCGCGGCTTTTTTATTCAGTACATAAACGAAATTTCTAATTTAGTAAAGTTTAGTATAAGAATTTTAGTTTTTGTTTTTGTTTTTATTTCAAGGATATGTTAACTTTGAAATTCACAACTGCGTCTTTAAATTTGGTCCAAACGTCAATGTTACTATGCGAATTTATTTGTTGTTTACTAAAGCAAATAGTTTTTGTTTTTAATTTGATTTCCTCAGAATCAAGGCTACCCTAATGGCAGGATTCCTTAAACGGAAGTCACGAAAACAGAACGCCCCTCGTGCAATCGCTAAAGCCAATTAAAAATTTCCCGTTATCTTTTGGATGCCTTTTATATACATCCATCGAACAATTCAAGTAGCGTACTTAATGGAAAAGTGGACGTGTAGTCTATTTGTTTGTTCTTCTTGCCAATTTTTCTTACCTCCCTGTCACCGAAACTATTTTTTTGTGTGTTGATATTTTGTGTTGATAGAGAGAGATACCTCCTCCGTATTTCTCTGAGATAATTAGAGCAAATGTCGGGAACTAAGAATGATTTTTTTTATCACTACCCTTAATAGTTTATGTTTTGTACATTATTTGTGGTTCGAGCATTTTTTTCAAAACAACTGGCATAATTTTGGAATCAGTTTTTCGGAAAACTTCAGGCCGGGCAAATAACATAATAGGATAATTTTTCGATGACAATCGCCAAAAGCCAGATTCATCTTGAAAAAAAACACGACTAACAAAAAGTTAGGGTAGTGAGACGAATATGACAGTAGAATTAAAATTCAGCTAGATAAGTTCAACTAAAACCACGTGATTTGTTAAACTGATTTTTCGTTATTGTCCATCCCTTCCAAAAAAGTAAATATATTTGGACTACCTGCTCACGAAATGCACGAACTAACAATATTCTTTTCTTTCTCTGAAAAATTATAATAAAGTAAAAGTAGATCACTTTATTTAAGTGTCATCGGGACACCTCCAAGATCGAATTTGAATTTGGATGTGTTGGTCTAATTTTTGAACCCAACCCACACATGACACCGCACCAGGAGTCGAACCCGGCCGGGCCACATTGCTGCGAGGCGAGCACTCTCACCACTGCGCCATCCCTGCTCCCCAAAAAAGAAAAAGATACTTCACAGTTTAGAATCCAGGTCACTGAGTCCAAAGACGGACGCAAGGCTTAATATCTTCAGTTGTGTCCTCAAAAGATATCTTTAAAAAAATAAAATTAAAATAAAATAAAATTACTGATGAACAAAAATGAACAAAAATAACTTCACTGAAGTAATTCAAACTAAGTTTCAGTGGTACTATCCACATTATAAAGCTGTAACATAATGTAACACTATTTTTTCTTCGTTAATATCGATATTAGCGTTTGTATTGCGGTACAAGATTGAAATTTTCTTAAACGGTGTTAGACATGGAATTTAGGAAAGGGAAATGCCAACAATTTTGCGGAACCCTGTCCCTATAAGCTTTGTAACCCAGAATCATATTAAGTGTATTCATCCTATGAAAATTGAAATTATAAGTGAAATCTGCTTTACTTACAGGCATTCAGTGTGTAATACTTAAGAAGGATTCAATTCATTTTATTGCAAAGCAATCAGCAAACCCTTCAATCTTTTGCCAGTCTTATTTTTGTGAAAGTTTCTTGATCGGTCGCATGGGCGACACTTCAACCAAAATAAGGAAAACATGTTCTCTTGGCAATTTAGATTGCACAAAAAGATCACGAATATTACTTCACTAGATAATAATTCTCGGTTTTTTATCGATTCTTCCACTGTCATGCCAACGTTACACTGACAAAACATAGACACCCCAGATTCCATGTCGACAACTAAAAGTTATTATATATTCAGAGTCCACAAACTAGTGACCGAATCATCAAGAGTTTCAATCCATGGATATCCGTCAACAAACATGAATTATCATTGGGAAATAAATTGAGATAATCCTAGCTACCGGACTAGAACATTAGCATACATATACAGATTGAAATAAATTGGAATTGGAATTTTGTAGTGGCATCTCCACAGGGAGGCTATTCGTCCATTGATTCCAGTTCGAACTTGGGAATGTTGATTTTTGTGAAGAAAACCGGGAGAAAGGACGAGAACCGACAACAAACTCAGCCCACATATGACACCGGGACCGGGAATCAACCCGAGCCACACCAGTGGGAGGCGAGTGCTCTCACCACTGGGCCATCCCTGCTCCTTCAAGTATATATTATGTGAAGTGGTAACCTACATTGTTAATGTCTGTTGAAAAAGGATATCAACGTTAAATGCTTCCGTTCCGATTGCCTTTATAGGATTGTCTGATAACATTCTTGATAAAAGAAAAAATAAGACAAAATCAAGTGGTTTGTAAAATAACAGCAGCAGCAACAACAACAACAACAACCTTTGGCCAATTAATATGTTCCAGCGTTTTTTTGCCAGACTAAGACAACGCAGATCTATTCATCAAGGTCTTACATCTTAAGAGTCCTTTCAAGCCAATGTATGATGCAAAGGGAGCACTCCCTCTCCCCATGAGATTTTCTACATTTATTTATTTATTTATTTATTTATTTTTTTTGCGTGCCCGCTGTTTTCAGAGGTTTTCCCTATTCCACGTGGAATCGGTTGCGACGGTTACGGGATACGTTGTCAATTGTAACATACGGCACAAGTAGAGTAGTAGGGTCGGAGTTAGCCTCTTCTCTGGGCAGGGATGTCATTAGCGTGCACAAGAATAAATTAACTAGGTGACGCCATAGGCTATTGTCTGGATCTCGTGAATAAAATGCGGTGGAATCTCATTAATGTGAGGTGGAATACGTTATCATGGATGACGTCATAGGCTATTGTCTTGATCTCATGAATGACATGCGGTGGATTCTAATTAGTTAAGAAGGAATACCAATAAGTTTCTTTCTTACACAATAAGAACAATAGGAACAATTGACTTGCCCAAACTTGCCCAATTACTTTTACAAAACCCCATTGGTGTGGAGTACATTAAAGGGGCATAGTCACGAGGATTTCGCCGATTTCTGGTCAAAACAGTGCTAAAATTATCGGTAGTTAACTTTATCCATGCCCAACATTGTGTTTGAACATTTAAAGGAATATATTAACGTAATTTCAATGAGAGAAAACAAACCATGACCATTTAATATCGATTTAATGTCAACACGCTGAAAGAATTTGAAAAGTTTAGCCTAATTTTTTCAAATTGCAATCCATTTCCATCCGAGCCATCCGTAGCAACAAACGACAGAAAATAGTTTTATTGAAGTGATATAGGCTTTGGTAACAAAACTAGACCATTATTTGTGGGTGTTCATTGATGTGAGGACATATTTTTGATTTTTGAAGTTGACTAGAATAGCGTGATTGTGCCCCTTTAAAGTACAACCGCTTTGACAGGTTTTTAACTCGTTTGGACGAAGCATTCTGGTTGGCTGCCATAGCTTCTATTGTTTGAAGTTTTAGCAAGCGCCAACTCGCATCTCTTGGTGATTCAAAATCACTGAACCGTGACGTTCTTGTGCAAGCTTCTATTTCACGCCGATTTCAGACAAGCATTGTTATTTAACAATAGAAAACTATTTTCTGTTCACTGATTCATAAATTGTGCATGTTAATGATGGCGACAACAAACCAACTACACACAGATTTTAAGAGAAAATTTTACTTCAATCGCTCAGCTAGTACAAAGCAAAGTCCTTAATACACAATTAATCGTCCTCTTCTTCTACCTGAGGGTAAAAAGTCTTGTTTGCTTATTTCCGTTTGTAGATTGTAACAGCTCCACAATCAAAACATCTTATGATTTCTTCCTTCCTATGTTTTCGGCCTATAGGAATATTGTGACTGGATACAGGCAAGTTTCACGGTTATCATGCCCAAAGCACTTGGCACATTTCATGACCGCAGTGTGATAAAAGCCTTCGCAGTGTTGACACGGATTTGGATCCTGTTTTGCTGTATGACTGTTGCACTTTCAGAGTCGCTATTCTCGGTCTCCATTTCGCTTTCGGCTGCCATATAACTGTTTTCAGTCTCTTGGGACTGACTATTCTCAGAAGCTGTTTCCTCTTCTTCTTCACTGTCTGTAGATTGTTCCTCGTTGTTTTCGGAGCCTAATTGTCTCGATAATCCTTTTATTTCTCTAACAAATCTCTAAGAAGTTTCTTGTCCTAATTCAAACGCTTATCGACTCCCAGCTCTTCCAGTCCATGTAGGAAAGTGTTGATCACACGAGGTTTGGCTACATCACTGTTATTCGGAAGTAACACATATTCAACTAGTTCTGAGATGTACGTAACTGGAATAAAGCGTTGATGGTGGAGTCATTGCCCAAGAGGTGTCCAAAACAAGATACCTAAGCTCGCTTTCTGAGAACGGCTTGGGAAAGATTGTCCAAAACATTTTTGATGCGAGGTTCCTCTTCATCACTCTCTTAGCAGAAAAGCGGAAAAAGTGACTATAAATAGATCGAAAACCTGATTTCTTTCAACGAAACAGCGCAAACATCAATCGGCATAGACCTGCCAATCACAAATAACTTTCTCTCCGGACATTAAACTTTGTTCACTGAGATTTTTAAGCCATCAATCCAAAACTGAATAAAGAGAATGTTAATGACATTTCTCTGGAGTTTATACCAGCTTTCTTATAAAACTTCCAAGATTTCTAGCCGCAGAAACATGATACTCCTCTGAAGTTCTCCCGGGAAATTTCCAACAAAGTCTGTTCTCCCTCTTTTTTTCCATGGGCCATTTTATTTTCCACCTTGGTAGCCTTTTCTTCTAGTCACCAGTTTTTTTATTCTGTTCTCCGTTGTGTTGGTCGCTAAACTTTAAAAGGGACTTTTGTTTGACGGTGCAAAAATCCAAAACAGACGTGCGGACACTGAAGTGAAATAAGCTGCAGGCCGATTTATTTCTCAGAGATGCCTGACAAGACTTTGCTCCAAGAGGAGAAAACTTTGGTCTAAGATTCCTATACATCTTTTTCCGCGAGTGCGCGACGCCATTTTTGTCACGATAGGTGGCGTGTTCTTCCCCTCTAGCCAAAAGCGTGCAAGAATGTATTTTGTAACGTAAGAACCTCGATGGTTCTTTACTACTCGTTACATGGCGATGAAATGAGCTAATGCTAGTACGACACAGTCTTTTATGGTTTTGATGATGAAAACAATACAGTTGTGGAGGAGATGAGGGAGAATAAAATTGTGGTGGAGGTGGCGGCGGCAGTAGTGAATCAAAGAATTGTGGTGTTGGTAGTGGTGAAAACAATAGAATTGTAGCGGTGGTGGTTGTGGTGCAAACCATAGAATTGGGGTGGTGGTGGTGGTGGAAACAATAGAATTGTAGAGGTGATGGTCAAACAAAAGAATTGTTGAAGTGGTGGTACAGTCTATATAAATGGGAAACATTCCACTTTTTATCAGTTTGAGTTTGGCTTTTATTGAGTTAACATAAGCTGGTCCTGTGATGTCTGTCCAAAGAGTTTTTTGATGAAATATAGTCTGCAAAGGCACATGAGTAGTAAACACGGTAACCCCGTTTTCAGCCCAATGTATAGTGTGCCAAACTCTACAGAAAATTTTCAGCGCTTTCGCTTTGTACATCCCTTTACTTGCGTAATTGCTGGCGAGACCAGAGCGGGCAAGACGGTCTGGGTGAAGTCTTTGCTGCAGAAGGCTGAAGAGGTAATTCACTCACCCCCTGAGAGGATAGTTTGGTTCTATCCACAGTGCAGCCCACTTACATGGAATTGATGGTAACGGTGCCAAACATAGAATTTTTCAAAGGCATTCCTTCTGAGCTTGACAGAATTCTTTTTTGGCATCAACAAACGCAACTTGATGGTGATCGACGATTTCATGGAACATGTGGGCAGAGACAAGACAATCGTCAACCTGTTTACTAGAGGTTCTTATCTTCGCAACCTCAGCGTCATTTATATCGTGCAGAATGTATACCATCAAGGAAAGAATATAAGCGATTTTCAAATGGGCGATTTTCACCCTTGCAATCTTTCCAAGCTTGTGTTTTGGTTGTGTTTTACCCTTTTGGTTGTTTGTCTTTTCTAGGGTTACCATATACCGTGAAATAGTTTTATATGTAATATCACGTAATTTGTTCATTCTGTCACTACTGAGAGCTAATATTTCACTTACATTATGTTTACAGGATTATTGAAAAAAGTTCGATGTAGAATGTTTTTTATTCCATTAGCGTTCAGGTACCTAGAAGTTAAATTAACACAAGAACTGTAAGGATAACTTTGTAGTGAAGATTTATTAAAGAGCAAATTCAATGTTTTGTACATTGAACCATTTTTTAGAATTCTCCAGGAGTTCTGCAGATCTCCAGAAGTCAACAAACAAAAATTGGTGAAATGACATGCAACATGTATAACACTTTAGCGAATTGTTTTCGGTGAGAACATGCGTTATTTTGGTATTATGGGGATTGCCATCTTAAAACAGCTATTTCCAGCAGCCGTGTAACTCGATCGTTTACCACTTTGCAGGAGATGGATTTTTTTCTCCTAATCCACACATCTCGAATCGACAAAACGAGATCAGGGATAATGCACTTTTAGTAGGTAAGCAAGTAAGTCATCCAGCCAGCCAGCCAGCCAGCCAGCCAGTCAGTCAGTCAGTCAGTCAGTCACTCAGCCAGTCAGTCAGTCAGTCAGTCAGTCAGTCAGTCGGTCAGTCGGTCAGTCGGTCAGTCGGTCAGTCGGTCGTTCAGTCAGTCAGTCAGTCAGTCAGTCAGTCAGTCAGTAGTTTCTTTTTGTGAGTGAGCTATTCTTTTCCAACCACCCTCTACTCCTGCCACAGGAATGTACCACTGTCCACTTGTGTCGTTCCTTATCCGACTGGTTGGTTTAAGAGCAGGGGTACCAATGGGAGGTTAACGGTTTCGGAAACCTAAAGGCTGACAGAAATGCGGTTGAAAGGCTTTGAGATGGCCAACAAACAATAAAAGTACAATATTTCATTGGCTATTTATTGTCATTTTTGGATTCCTGTCTACATTATCGATCAAGTTCCATACAAATCGTTATATATTCACACTAAGGAGGTCTGCTTGTGAGCCTGGGTCTCCTGTGCAACACTCGCGAGATGACATCCGTAGGAGAGTCATTTTTTCTTGCCGCAAATTTTTTTTTAGTTTTGTGATTTTTGTTCACGTCTTTGACTATTTTATTTAACGCCGCCGTTTTTCTTTCAGTCATCATGAAAACACTTTATGGTAGACATCACTCCCATTTTTTGCCTACCCAACTATCGTGGTGGTTTTGGTTCTTGGCATCCAAGTGAAAATTAAAACGACGACGAGGACTATTCTTTCTTTCCATCAAATCATATTATCATCCCCAATTGAGGAATTATGAGCTACTAAAACATGCAATTTCAAAGCGTCGTTCTTCAACCCAATGCTACGCGAAGGCCAACCGGTGTTTTCACAAACTTAATTATTCACTGTAATGCATTTTAATAATCTTGAACGCAAAAGTTTCTATAATATTATGAAACAAAATGTCATAATACGAAACGTACACTTCCCCCAAAAGACCACTCTTGGAGAAGGTCTGGTTTGATATTAATGTTATCTCGTTGTTCCACAAATACCTAGAAATCAATGAAAAAAAATATATATATACATATATATATCTTAGTGGATAGTGACATATAGAGAAGACAAATATGCCAAAATGATTTTTGTTCACGTTCAGTTTCAATGACAATTATATCGAATTCATCAGTGGGATTTTATATTGCTCTAATACCCAGTGACAAGGCTCACCTAGCTCCACTCTACCTAAGGGGAAAAACACTGGATGCAGATTGGTCAATCCTGGATTTTTGGTTTTCGCATGCAAAACTCCCTCTCCCCGCCACCAAATAAGGAGAGGGAGGTGAGTACGTCTTGACAACATTCTGTTTGCAAACGCACAGATTTTGTAAAATTGGAAGATTGGAGAATGTATTCTCGGGAAGATTTTCAATTTTGTTTGAGCTCAGGTCCCTGAAAAAGAGAAAACACAGAAGAATTTCATGTCATTCTGAACACTTCATACAAAAAGGAAAGTAGAAATAATCCTATTCAGATCGATTTTCTTGGAATCTACTGAGACTAGCGACAGTAGTAATTACTCAGTAGCGAAACAGTTATTTTACTTTGTTAAAGATTTGACCACGTTTGGTCTTTTTCCATTTTGAACACGAGGCGCCATTTTGAACCGTTGATTACAATAATAGGTCAATGTTCTTTATTTTAAACCCCGGTTAACTATGGTGAATCGTGCTGAAGGTGTGTTTTTGCACGATGTCAAGGAAATAAAAAATGACTATGAAGGTCCTTTGTGTCAGTTTAGCGTAATATGTCGGCTCACATGTTTATCGTATGCTTCTATCGTGACTAAAAATCACATAAGTGATGTTGAATTGTCAACACCATTAACAAGCATGAAACAAACTCTAAATTTTGATTGATGGACCTAAAATGTACTTTCTTATTGAATTTTACATTAAATTGCATTTTAGGTGTTACTACAAAGTAGCCTAGCCTTTTCCTTTGTTACATGGCAAGACAGGGATTCATATGTCCTGGCCTGAACAAACAGATTCCTTCCGTTCGGTCCCATCCTAATCCCTCAACCGTTTTCAGAACTCATGGACGGTCAACTTTTGATAGGGTTTCTGGACGTTCTGCGTGATTAGCGTGACACGCGGCTCTGCGTTAACTTTGTCTAAATTCAGTCCACCACCTATGTTCTTCGTATTGGAACTACTGTTTGTCTGTCAAGACATGAGTCTTTCATCAAATGTAAGTTTCCTTTATCCACAAAATTTCCCTTCGAAATCGGTTAAAACTAGCGTTTATGAACACGATTGAAATAGTTTTATTACCGTATTTATTTCTCCTGTAGACTGATGTTAACTACTTTGTAGCCAATTCGGCTATAATAATTTCCGTCTTTTTGCTTCGCGAAGCGACCAAAGCGCTCCTTTTTGTCTACATTTCTAAATGGGCACGAGCGCTGCTAATAAATTCCCGCGGCTGAAATCTATTTTTAGGAAGAAGCTTACGTGCTTTTTTGTTCTTTTTTTTTTGGGGGGGGGGTCTCAGCTGAGAGTCAAATAAATACGTGATGTCAAAATCCGTTTGCTTTGCCTTCGAACAGTAGGAAAATGTTCAAGTTCAGCTTGCTATTTCAAAACCTGCTCGCTTCCCAGTCATTTGTACTCAGACAAGCAGGTTAGAAATCAAAATATTCTGCAACAAAAACCAAATCTTCGGCTTGGAAATTACAAAGGAAAACGGAAATCAGCTAAATATGCGAGAGAATTCGCGAAACAAGCCAAGTTGAGTTCATTGCGGCCCTGAGTCAGTCCTGTGTATAGTTTTCACGTTGATGTGCTTGTATGGGAAATTTATATCACGACTAAGTAAACACAGCACTGCAACGCAGATAAAATCCTGCCAAATCTCAGATCCCTAAACAAAGCCTTCGAAGCATAATTAAATATTCCCTAGTTTCTCGTGATGAAATAAAAACACTTCTCAGCCCGCGGGATGTTCTCCCACTTTTACGCCCTAGGTGTATGTGCCGCTGTTCATGGCACAGGTTAAGCATTTGTAGAGTCCCAACAGCTAAACCCCACGCAAAACCTCACACAATAACCCCACCCTCCTGGCTGGAAAGCGATGCAAACACTTCAAAGCAGTACGGAGAAGGTACTCCGATTTATAGCGATTTATATATAGCGGGACAAAGGCCCGCAGAGCAGAGCACCATACTTATAGAAAAATATATATCCATGCGAGTCAATTTTGATGGTCATGGAGTCACATGACCGCACGACGTCCCTCGCATCATGCTCCATGTAAAATGTTCAAAGAGTCTCAATAGTCCCGCGCGTTTACGTACTGGAGAAAATGGCGGACTTCCCTCGAAATTTTAAAACGCTTACCACCTTTTTTGAGGCTTCAAGTAAAAAGGATGTCATTTCATGGACATTTTACCACATTTAAGACGGAGCAATAACCCTTCACTGAACATTGACAAGAAAGAGTTCGGATCGCCCGTTATCACAGGAGAAATTTGATCTGAAGTCAACTATGTGGCCGGTACGAACAATTTTCAAAACGGTAATTTTGCATTCTTGGAATGAGGACTTTCCTTTTAATAGCTCATGATGAAAAGGAAAAGACCTAAAGGAGTGCTTTAAACTAGACGGCGCATATAGAAGAAATAGGAGAGCTTGAAGGCAAGAAATCCTTGTCCAAGGACATACTTGGTCTTTCAAAGGAGATCTGGAAAGCAACAGACCACTCGAGCAGTAGTCTTTCGTTTAGATTTTCAAGGACGAATCAGTTCACTTCAACGGAAAGGAAATGGCATATTTGATTATGGATTATGGTCAAAATTGTTTAATTGAGCGAGTTTACATGTTTAAGATAATTTTCTTGATCTGTTTGAACAAATTGTAAACACTTGTTCAAAATAGCCGTGAAGTTTATTCCCGCCTCGAGCTAAATCGCTTGCTGGTAACTTTTTCTTGAGACGAAAATAAAATGCTTTTTGGCTTCCCAGGCAAATAAGTGCTGATCAAAATAATTGTTTTTTTTTCCTTTATGGAGGCTTGCTGCACATTTCTTCTGTATATATAATATTAACATATTGAACAACTGAAAAGTCGCTTAGTCGCAAATAATTTCCGGATCTGATCGTGAGTGAAAGAAACTCTTAGCGGTCAGCTTCGCCGCTAGCAATAGGTGAGTTTTCATAAGCAACGACTAATAGTCCATGGGCCAGACCAAATTTTCTTACCAGTTTTAGGGACAAATTATGAGTAGGTCATTTTAAAGAATGTACGGATGTACGGAAGTATTCCAAAACATAATGATAGCCATCCCCACTGCGTAGCTTCATGGTCTATTTTTTTAACTCAAAATCTCAAAAATTACCCTCCGACGTGGAAACGAGGCTCAAACAAATTACGTCCCAAATACGGATTCATTTCAATTTAAGGTCTTCGATAGCAAGCACGAAAAACAGACAGACGATGTGGTTATTAATATTTTCGCAGTGTTTATTTTGAAAACGAGCTTTTTACCACATTTACAAAAAATAAAATGATCTGCACGATTTGCTATGCATTGTGGGTAACCAAAATATGGCGGTGTACATGGCAGGTACAGTAATTCTCTTGGTTTTTCGCCCGATTCTTGCATTTCTAATTAGCAAAAGGCCTCAATAAACCCTCCTTACATACCAAAACTCCAAGAACATTTTGAAGGGATTTTGTTACCAGAGATGGCGCGAATACTGCCAGTGATTCTAATTCTGCCAGTAATTCATTCATCGCGATCGAGCGTTTGAGGACAATGAGACTGACTTAGGCTCATATGGTTTGCCGCTATACTTCGCAACTAAAAAGATGGATTATTCGGTCCTCTAAAACGTAAAGTACTATTCGGAAATATTTTTCGGTAAATCAGTTAGACTTTCATATGAAAATGCAGCCTGAGATTGCAAGAGTTGAAGCCGATGTACAGTATTTACTGTCAACACTGGAGGGCTGGGTGAACCCGTTTCAGAGCCAAGGGCAAGACCTCATCTGTTTGTCCACAGGAAAGGTAGCCTCTGAGGATGTTGCTCGTGATCTTCAAGCCAAAGATCTGAGCGAAAGAGCCTATCGAAAGTTTAGCGAGGAAAGGCTGCAGGCTAATCTCCCGAAAGTAAGATTTCACGATACAATGTCAAAGGCAAAGCTAAAGACATTCGGCCACATAAACTAGAGTGGAGCTCTGAAAAGGAATTGCCAAAGAGATTGTACTAAAGGCCGACCGTCCACTGTTTGCACAGATGATTGCTATTGCAAAGGCAAGGTAACTCAGCATGAAAGAGGTACTCTTCCATCCACTGGGTACGCTACCGTGGTCTCTGGCCACTTTTGATGGCTCCCTCAAGAGCGAAATCTTCATTGACAAAAGAGTTACGCAAAGATGCTCCGGCGGTTGAAAATCTTCCACTCCAGTCGGCTTGCGTTACCAATGGTATAGCATTGGTCCAAAGGACCATTTAGAGAAGTTGCAGTTATGCTGCTGGCCATGGTCCTATGTAAAGGCGCTAGCAGCGCCTGTATCGATGCTGTGTTTAATGACTACCAAAAGTTATCGATAAAGAATGCGGAAAGGGAGAAGAGGGGAGCTGAGATGGGCAATGAATACAGAGAACATGCAGCAACTGATACACTTCATTGTTGACGAATGGCAGAAGGAACATTGCAGTGTCAAGCTGGCAGGAAAGAAGCTGTACACCACAGCAGGAGACGAGTGCTATGAAATCTCGTCAGATGGTTCAGTACTGTGCCAAGAGCTGAGGTCTACACAAGAGGAGGCAGACAAAAGGCTGCTGCTACACACATATCATGCAGGAAGAATTGGCTGCGCTACAGTCGTGATTTCATCTGACGATACTGATGTGTTCGTGCTCTGCCTTGCGTTCAAGAGTCTCATTCCCTCGACAGTGTATATAAAGTGCGGAACACAGGCCTGAACAAGGTATATCGACATCACAGGCGTTGTTCAGCGCCACGGTTCAGAGCTGTGCAGATGTCTTCCTGGCTTACACGCTTTTACTTGTTGTGACATCGCAAGTGCCTTTTCCGGGTAAGGAAAACTGTCTGCATTGAGTTTGACGAAGCGACACGTGAAATTCAGAGAGCTATTCCAAGCGCTTGGTACTGAGTGGGAAGTATCGGATGAGTTGTTTACACGCATCCAAGAGTTCACCTGCTTCGTGTACAGCCCAAATCCGGGAACCAGTGATGTAAATGACCTGCAGTACCGTCTCTTCTGCACCAAGAAAGGAGACCTTGACTCCAACCAGCTACCACCATGTGTCGACACTCTGCGCAAACACTGCGACCGGGCCAACTACCAGGCTGCGATATGGGCCGAAGCCTCCAGAGCTGCCCGCACATACCTTCTCCAGTTGGCCATGGGTGGAGTCTTGAGGAGGTCAGACTGATAGTTAACTGGATGAGTGGAGAGCCAGCGCCTATGGATATGTTGGAGTTGTTTCGTGCCGACGGAGGCTATCGCCGAGACTGACGACGAAGATGATGATTAGACAGATATTAACGTCAAGAAGAAACGTAATAAACACGACTTAAGTAAAGCAGAACAGATCTTGCACTGAACGATTGTAGTAAAGTGAAGGATTCCCTTACTAGTATCACTGTTGCCATGATAATGAAGAGAAAATTACGATTTTGAGAATATATTCTATTCATAAATCATATTTATAGCTGAAAGCTTTAATTAACACGTTATGAAATGTGACCAAAGAAATTTCCTAAATGACTTGCACAAACGTGGTTTTTTCACCAAGACGTCATTTCATTCTAACTTTCAAATGCTAATGAAACTGAAGTTTAGTAAGTTACAGGCTAGAATACGACTAGAACTGTCAACAATTCTTACCAAAAGGCCATAGAGAGTAATTGTAGAGAGAGAATTAAAAAGGTAAATCAAATATCGAAAAACGAATATGGAGAAACCTTTCTTTTAAAGGAAACGAAGATTCATTGCCATAGCAACCAAACAGAAACGTCTCTGTAAAGACATCTAAAACTCGAGACAACCTGTAGCATTATTTATCGTATTTAAACGAGAGCCTGTTCACAATTTACAAAGTAAAACATTTTATATTGCAATAGTCAGTCAAGAAAAGTACTGTTCTGTGATATTGGTGACGTCATTTGATCATGTGATTTACACAAGAACGCTATACCGTTAGCATGGCTATCATACATGACATTAAAGTAGAGGGAAAAAGGTTTCTAAAAAGGTATGATAGCCTAATCCCTAAGAGTGGTAACAAATTCAAAATTTTGGGGTCCTCGCCCGTGGACTATAAAGAAACAGCATTTATAGCAACTTTATTTGTCCTCATAGTCGACCCTGAATAAAAAACCGCTAAATTAGTCTCATTTCAATGTGTTCTTTATAAATAAAAACGTGAAAACAGTGCATAAAAACAAAGCATGGACAAAATTTTTTAAGTTGGCGCGCGTTCAAACCTCACAACTTCACAATCTCCATTTCTGTCTTTTTTTTTCTTTGTATCTTTTCTTCTAATTTTTTTTTTTGATTACTGTTGTTTCGGTTTGATTCAGTTCGTATGCCCTTTCTGTCACCTCCTTCCTTTGTAAGGGATTTTTTCGTTATTCTCGCACATGGTATTACGCTTAAATAGTAAACCGAAACGCAGACCAAGGAAACACAGAGGGGAAATTTCTTGCTTGTCATGACAAATTTCAAACCGTACTCCGTTGTCATGTTAAAGGATAAGGATCTCGTTAAACTTTAGGTTATGCGTGTTTTTTTCTATTCTTGGTACAAGCTATTGTTTATCGCGATCTTTCTTATTTAAGTTTTCTTTTGTTTTTCAACGGAGCAATAGATAGTATTGATATATTTAGTTGTTTTTGATATAAGGTCTTTAAAAGTCTTTTTTGATATAAAGTCTTCAATTAGGTAACCTAATTTGCTGATAGAACTACAAACTTGTCATGTTTGTAAACAAATCTTGAGTAAAATTGGTGAAAACAATGACCTCTGCACTTTGCTCAGTTTTTATGCTATCGACAAAATAACATCACGTAGCTTTATTCTGTCTGTGTTTAATAACTAAGAGTTCAGCCTGAAGTTTATTAATAAGCTTAACTTAAATTAATTACGTTTATTACATCCGCAATCCATCCGTACGATGCCATCGAAAAGTGTTATAACGAACTTAATGTACATAAAGTAACTCTGTTTTACCCAGCTCTGATGTGGATAGAAGTGCGAACATTTCGACTATGTTTGGTAACTTTTTCAGGTGGCGCGATTTCAGATCTCACAACTTCACTCTTTTGTCTCTCCATTTTTTTCTTTTTCTTTCTTTCTTTTTTCTTTTGGTTGTTGCTTCGTTTTGTTTTTCGTACCTCCTTTTTGTCACCTCCTTCCTTTGTAATGGGTTTTTACACGAGAGGATGTTGGTTTTATTTCCGTTATTATCTCACACGAATGAATGCAAGACAGACCTGCAGCGGAGCTGATATCTTTCATCCGTATTGAAAGCTTGTTGATGCAGTGTGGTCGATTTTCATACCACATTTTGTCAGAAGGTCGCCAATTTCTTTTCAAATACTGGAACAGCTGGAACAGTTTTTCTTCCAGTAGGATTCAGCTTGGAAAGAAGAAGTTCCAAAGTGGAATATCCATCAGTTGGACTGTTGCTTTTGTACATACGGCCGTTCTTTTTGTAACTTTCTACGTCAGAAACTCCTCCTGGGTGGTTCTTGGTCGTCTTATCCTGCGACACAGTGGCAAAAAGGCTGCCATTCGCATCTTCGCCAAACACAAAACTGCTTTTCCTTAAACGTCGCTGGCCCTCAAATCCACGGCGGCACCAATACAAAGAAATGTGGAACCAAACATTTCTCAGTAGAGATAGGGGCTGGGTAAGTGAAAGAGTTTCACTGTTTTTGAGCTTTTCCAGATCTTCATGCTCGGTAGCTGGTTTATGAGTATAGTGTTTTGTAAGCCATCTTTCTCCAGTTGCTTTATTTTGGCATCCAACATTTGGTTTAATAATACAAACCGGGGATATTTATTGAAGGAAATGCCACGGTTTTTTGGAGGCGTATTGAGGAATCATTCAGTGCCATTTCTTAGGGATAAAAGCGTCGCACGGCTGTAATTTTCTCCGTCGGTTTCGTGCATCCGCGTAAAATTGGCGCAGATTTTCATCAACTTCCTGGATTGACATTTCTGCCAATGTTATTCCAAGTTGTTTTTGCTTACTCCACTCTACAGTACACAAAGTAACAGTTGAAAATTAGTGGAGAATTTTGTCAAAATTAGGGTAGTTTATTGCGCGCTTTATTTCGAAAACGAAGTCGGTGAACTCCGAATTTTTTTATGCATTTCTGCCATAGGTAAATCATTATCTGGCTGTAGCAAAAGCATGAGAAAAAATCTGTGTTGTAGAAGATTTTCTTGCGAACGTCCTTAATAAACTGACACAGAAGGCAGGTAAACTAGGTGCATCGTAGATTGCCGCTACAGAAGCAGTTTTGTCAAACAGCCTTTATAAAAGGACATTGAAGGCTTCAAATTCTAACTCGGACAGAGTTTACAACTTTTAATGGAACTTCAAATCACATTATCCGCTTCTGTAGTGACACCAAAGTTGTTCTAGCTTATCAAAGAGTGGTAAAGTAAGAACCATTGGGTTCTTTTCGTGTCCTAAAAATTTTAACTTTGTAAATTCACCCATTGCTAAAAAGCGCAATCTATCAAATAAAAATCGATATTGATATAATTCCATCATTCCGGAAGGTCTCCGTTAAAAGTGGAATCGGCTAACAAACACCCAAGCCAGAAAGCTTCTTACCGTAAGCCCTACACCAAAATTTGGCCTTATACATTTTTTCATGAGCTGATGTCACCCGCGACTTTAAACTGCCCAAAGTTACGGCGACTTCAGGTCCCAGAGTAGGCCTGATGTTGTTTCTACCTGTTTCACTGAAACCACATACAAACAAACAAACAAACAAACAGTGCATTGTCAAAAAGCTACGTCTGAAAACAATGATTTACCAAAAAATAAGGTTAGATGTTTTCATTTTATTCTTAAAATGTCCACTTTAGACACTTTCGACTTTTCTGATCCCAGAAGCATGCAAATGTATTTGATTTCACAAATTAGCCTAGTAACTGGTCACAGTGATTGAGTATGAACTATGTATAAACTACATACGTAACTGATACTTACAGGCTGTTTAACAGTTCGTTTTGTTGGTTGCCAAACACTTTTATTGCATTGGAAGACAAGTCCCTTTAAAAAAAGTTACACCAACGCATGACTTCTACAACAAGTACTTTCGCCTTATGTGAAGCCTTCGTTCGTTTATTGTTGAAACCTAACTGGTTTCAACGTTTCTCCTATTTCTCATAGTTTAATTCTGTAATCTGAACCTTAGAAATCTACTTATTCATTTACAGTATTAAGATTTAAAGCTATAAAAAAAACAACTCAAGAATTAAACTTTAAAAGTTCGCCTCGTGCTTTCCATTAGACTCGTGAGTACTGAATAACATAACATTTTAAACATTCCGTGCTAGGTTTCGGCAATTTAACATCGTGCACATCCTTAAGGGAGTAAAACTGATATTTACACCTTTCACCTTATATTTGCAGCTTGTACCAGAGTTTGGCTTTGTGTAATTGCTTTCTTTCCTCGAGATTCTTCCGTGTATGTGGTTTTAACAGGACTTTGGTTGACGTTTTGGGAGCCGCTCCTAGAATTGCTCTCGCTGAGCGATTCCACGTGTGTTGTATCTTAGACAACGAGGCCAACGAGGCGAAGTGAATAAGTGAAAAATGAAGAAATTAATATATTTAAAAAACTGTAAATTATAGCGCAGCTCCTTTGCGGCCGAAGCCCATAGGGCGGAGAGCCATACCCATAGAAAATTGGATGTATATATCCATGCGAGTCAATTATGATGGTCATAACGTCACGCGACCGTACAACGGCGTCCCTTGTACCATGATTCATGCAAAATGTTCGGAGTGTCTCAATAGTCACGTGCGTTTACATACTGGCGAAATGGCGGACTTTTAAAAGCTTCCCTCGAACTTAATCGCTAACCACCTTTTTGAGGCTTAGCTTCAAGTAAAAAGGATGAACTTTCATGGACATTTTGCCACATTGAGGTCGGTTGCCTGTTATCACAAAGAAATTTGCTCTGAAGTCAACCATATGCATGGCCACTGGCTCCTCGTACCGCTCCATTTTCAATACAGTAATTTTATTTTCTTGGAACGAAGACATTCTTTTTAACAGCTCATCGTGAAAAGGAAAAGACCTGAATGATTACTTTAATCTCGACTGCGCATATAAAAGAAAGTGGAGAGCTTGACGGCAATAAATCCTTATTCGAGGACGTAAGCTTACTGGAGATCAGGAAAACAACCATCTGCAAAGGACCGTACCAAAGCGTTTAGTTTTTCAGGTACTCTTTAAGAGTAAAATACATTACATATTTGATCGTGGATTTACATTGTAAGAATTGTTTAACTGAACGAGTTTACATGTTTACAATAATTTTCTTGAAATGACTGAAAAACTTGTAAAATAATTGTTCAAAATAGCCGTGACATTAATCTCCGCTTCCAAAGTATAATGAAATTGCTTGCGAGTAACTTCACTCAAGGTGAAAATTGAATGCACTTTGCTTTCCTGGGCAAACAAGTGCTTATGTGAATGACATTTTGTTCGTGAAGGTTTCTTGTCACCTTTTCTATGAATTTTCATGTTGATAAGTAATCTGATATGTAGGCTGAAGCTTAATCTCCTGTTGCAGATGAGTGTGTAATTTTGAAGATTTTTTCTTGGAGCAACTGTTGGTTTTTTTTCAATGAAAAACCAAATTAAATGGTAACCCAGTTACTTCAGAAAGTTCTATTTAGTTTTTGTAGACAAACGACGTCTCAAGTTCATTCACGTGAACAGCCAAAGATTTGACAAGCTTTGACTGTTAAATGACAGGATATGGAAGCACTACAAGACAGCAAAACTGCTCGTGAATAAGAAAAATACGTGTACAGTTTGAAACCCGAAAAAATAATAAAACTGTGCTTTAGAATAACCTTTCGAGCTCGGATTCACAGAACAGATCCCCAAAATATTGGAGGACAATTCGGAACACTTTCCGGGCTTTTTGAAAAACACGTTTTAAAAGAGAACGAGCCAAAAAAGCACCAAAATATATTTGAGACCTAAAAGTTTCAGGACTATTTTTGAGACACGAACACCAACTTATTGCTTGGGAGCTCCGCTGTTAGGCTAGCCTATCTATATATATATCAAAGCAAGAGATAGTTTTTTAATTCATGCACTAAAATAAAGTTAGAAACTTCGTGTGTTCAGTGTAATCTCTTTACTTACACCAAGCTAAGCATTTCTAAGCTGGCCAACACTCCGTCAGGCACAAATGTAATACAGTTTGAAGATACATACCTGTTAAAAGGGTAGCATCCGAGAAATTAAACGATTGAATTTACCATCTAGGGTAGGCCAGTGGCTGATTTGTATGTAAACTTCAACTGTTAAAAACGATGAATTAGCAAACAAATCATTATATTTATGCCGCTGAGTGATCCTGTTGTCAGCCTGGACCAACGTGGTCACCTTCCGACAAGTAATGAACCATGGAGCCAGAGGGTTTTTCGTTCCCCGAGTGCAAACATTTGTCTTGTTTACGGCCATAAAATTATGCCATCAGTTTATTATAACTGCACAACTGATTAGCCACCTTTGTGAAAGTTTTAGGAGTATGATGAAATTGGAATTGAGTTAGTGCACTGATATAAGCCCAGCAAAATTCGTTTGTCGAATTGCGTTGATAGGCTGACATATAGGACGGCTGCGCCTGCTTTTCGGGAGACGACATAACAACAGTTGTGAACAGTTTCTAACTCAGAAGTTAACTTCCGTCATCATGCGATACAATTGACGACTACATGGGTTAACCTGTTTGCAAATGTGCTGAACAGGCGAAACGTCCCAATGCGCCCCGGCATCAATCTCGAACGTAATTCAAGTTCCAATAAGTACCTTAAGGGGGGAGACCCCTAACTACAGTTTTGGCGTTGCTGCTTCGGCATTGTTGTAAGCGGAATTTTGTCATTCACCGTTTTACACTGTTTTGTGTCAATGCTCAAACTTGGAGGACATGAGGTGGAGTTCTGATTTTTTGACGATTCTGGGACACACAAAGAAAGCAAAAACTGCAGTAGAAAATATAAAAATATACGCAATTCTCACGTCATAATAATTCCGGAGAACTGAGCCAGGGTAAGCCTTGCGTTTACCACCGTGTTTTCATTCCCAGAATTTGCAAGGATAACAATGTTGATTTAAGGGAGGAGGCAGTTTATCAGATGATTTTTCTTCTACATATCTATTGCTGCCCTTTAGTAGATTTACACTGGAAGGGATGCTGAGTTTGCTTATACCGCTTTAATCTGTGCTTGAGATATGTAAGGTTGAGCTTGGGTGGCCCCTCCTTGCGGTCAAATGTTTACCAGACTCTTGATGTCGTGAATTAAAAAAGATAACCCTCAAAGGAAAAAACCTTGTAGGGGCTACAGTAATTGTCCAATCGTTGTGCTCTTGAAGCGAAACCGCACTGCTTTCACATCTCCTTCCACTCACAGCGTTTTTCGAAGACGTCGAAGTCATCGATTTCAAGAGAGTGTATTGCCTAGCGAAGCCACGTTGTGCCACCATTTAAAATTTAAATCTTTATATCCTCAGAGCACGTTAAAACCATCCATAAGCTCCCAAAAATCACAGACTGCATTTGCGCAAAGATTCGAAATCGACGCTGAGTACTGAGACGTATTAAGAGTGACTTTCAGTAAACATCGAGCATTCGGCGACAGAAGTTGAAAAATCGATTTCTCTCATATTTTACACATAAATGGGTATTGATAAAACCAGAAACCTGATGTGGTTCGTTTTCCACAGAAGCGCTTTATTTTCAGAAAAAAACGAGAAAATCGATTCTCGGGTTCGGGAGGTCAAAATCACAGGAAATTAATCTTAAAATCAGTACTATAAAACTTGCATCGCGCTGGTAAACTAAAGCGCGGAGAGAAATATAGAAACTTCTTTATTAACAGAACAAGTCTTTTTCATTAACTAGACAGTTACAAAACAGCAGTAGCGAAATTAAATGAGCACAAACAATTCCAAACTAAAAGGCAGGTTTCGATGTTCACGTAGAAACTGATTTGGAACCTAACTTCTGTGAAGTAATTTAACATGTGCCATAGCCCCAAATAGTCCCAATCCTCGTTCAATAGACTGAGAAGCATTGAACTAAACTATACCTTGAAACTGGCTTGGGTTATCCATGCTGCTCTCTTTGGGAAAACTTCGAACACCGAGAATTTTAACGAATGGGGCTTAAAATGAAGTTCAACTTTGCCACATTTCGAAATACGCCAAAATTTCCGTGTTAAGCTACACAGTCTCTCTTTTCTTCGTCGTTGCTTGATGCTTGATGATTGCTTCAAACTAAAATGTTCGGTTGCTCTCAAAATAAGTAGATGGAAAAGAAAAAATTGAACGATATTGGGGTTATCGTTGTAAGCTCTCAGTGCAAACCACGACAAAACGTGACACCTAATATGCTACACCTGTGACATCATATATCCAAATTTGTTCAAACAATTTAGTCACGGTATTTGGTAACGCAATGCAAACAAATGTACAAAGAAAATTTGCACACCAAGGAACTGAAGTTTGGAAACGTGAAAATCGCCCATTTCGGGCTTTTTCTTTTTGACCACAACTTTAAGGGTGCATGCCAAGTCCACGAAAACAGTCATCACATGGAATTTAGGCAAAATTTCAAGAGTGTCTACTCCTAGACCTGCCTTGTTGACAGCAGAAAACATGGTTACATTCCATCCCAGCACTACGGCCGCCAGTAAAATCTTCAGTCTTTGTTTCAACATTCTAAAGAACGACGACAACACGAATGCCATTTTCATCCAACTGCATATGAAAGCTTATAAACCAGCCCGATCAACCACGCCAACACTTTTCCCTGTGGGCACTTTTCCCTGCAGACGACACATCTGTCGTGCCTGTCCTTTCATCAATATTAACACCAGGAAGAGTAATTGGTATCACAGGACATTTTACGTGCACTTCAGAGAACTTGATCTACTGTATCTCGTGCCGCAAATGCCCTATAGCGGTTTAAATTGCAAAGATAGGACGCAGATTGGCAGACCGTTTCAGGGAACATCGCCTCGACGTTTTTAAAAACAGAGAGGTCCTTGCATTTCAGCAGCGCAGGTAACACCCGCGAGGACATGCTAGTGGCCGTGGCGAGAGCAGGTCTCCCTTCGAAGGATCTCTCGAAGAAATGCGGCTCATTTTCACCTTTGGCAGTCTCGCTCCTCTTGGAATCAACCGTGATTTTGGTTTTTTGTATATAGAGTTGATCGCTCCACTCACGCGGGTCGCATCTGGGCCCGCGTGAGCAGTTTTATTCGCATACGATGGCACTGAAATAACGGACTGAACAGTGCTACTTTTTAAACACCTTGAAGAAGGCAGTAATGCCGAAACGTGGGTGTCATTATATGACAATCAACAGCGCCTGTAAGGCCCAGTTCAGACGTCCTACCTCTCATGTGCCGTACCAAATACATTTTCGCTCCTAGTTCGTATTAAGAGCGGCTTGCTGTAACGATCACCTATACCTATGCAAGATAGAAAAATTCGATTTTTTCAAACTTTGTCACAATAAAGGGTTTTGCTAACTTGTTTCAAAACTGCAACTCTGAAGTTGTTTCGATTTTTATTTTTTTGTCGCGACGGTGTTTTGTATTTGCCCACCAAAAGCACCCGAAATCGACCCTAAAATCCCACTTTTGTCGAAAGCTAGCTAGCCAACATAATATCCGTAGCAGGAAAATCTAACCCATAGCATTATAATACAATCTTTCAACAGTTATTCAGCGCTGCCAGAACCGAAGGTAATTTGAACCCAAATTTTTTATGAAATTTTAAAAATTATAACCTGCGACGACGTTGCGTTACTTTGAAAATTAGGTCAAATTCGTGGGCCAAAAAGTCAACGTGGTACATGGATTTACCTATCAAAACTATTATTCAGGACAAAAGTATCACTCCATCTTAGCTTTTATCGTAAAACTAGCTTGGGTAAATAAAACGAAAAATTTTGAGAGCGTCTTGAAAAGATGGCACTTGAGCTTGTTGATTGACATTTTGACCTTTTACGCTGCGAGTGTTATCACAAACGTAAGTCAAGAAATGTTCGAATGTGGGTCTAATCTCCCGAAAAATAGTTTTTTGGGCATCTTGAATATCTGAGGGTTATTTATAAGTCATTACTAAGCTCCAAACGAGTATTTTTAGCAAAGGTTTATTTGAATTACAAAATGTACATTTGACAGTTGGCAAGTTTGCTCACGGCAAGCGACACAATATCAGTTCATGAAATCAGCACATCGACAAAAACATCGAGAAACCTAGTGGAATAGGTTGTAAAAAAGTACTTGGAAGTATTTCTTACCTTAATCCAGCCTAGAGAGATGGTGATATTACTGCTCAAGCTTAAATGAAACGTGAGCGAAACGTTCGCTGCTTCGAAACATTTGCCAGGTTACACATTAACTGGCAGACACAGGCATCCCAAACTCGCGCAAGAGTGTCATTCTTGTTCCTCGCATTTTACAGGCTACATATCAAACACTTAGAGAAGCTACGATGTGCTGTTCACTTAATACGATTGCCAACTCACGACTCGCTTTCTTATTGTTGTAAGCAGTAATCACTTCTGCATTATGGTAGCTATAGGCTTCTGCGTACGTTTATAAGCCTCACTGTATGTACCTAAATACCGTTATTATTAGTACACTCCTCTTTTTATGAGAACGTCAATTTTTTTAGCTGAGGCTGAACCGAAACCGAATGTTCTTATTTTTTTGGCGATATTTATACCTAATCGTACCTTTTTGGTACGCTTCGGCGGCATATCAGGCGAGTTTGGTCGAGCCATGGTTCGTATTTTGGCGAGACGCAGTCGAGCCAAAATACCCATGGTGAGACCAAACTAGCTTGATATGCTGCCGAAGCGTATCAAAAAAGGTGCGATTAGGTATTTACCGTACCCAAATTCGTCCAAAAACCCGGCGTTTTTTTTTTTCAGTTACCGTGATCAGTCAGGCGTTGTAGAGCGACACGTATTTACACTTTTCTGGTCGTCAATACTCTTCTCTAACTCCTCATCTGCCATTTTATTTAATTCTTTTGTTTGGAGTTTTATTTTCTGAATCTTGGAAGTCCACGTTAAGAAAGAAATTTGGAAAATCCGACTCCATTTTGAAAGCAAAAAAGTTTCAGCGGTGTCCGTAAAGTTCACGCGAGCGCCCGCCAGTGTAGCCGCTTCCAATTTTGGCGCGAAATTGTATTTTTGTCCCCTCTCTTACCGTTAAACAAATTACTTTTTCGTTTAACAAATGTAATAGTTTTTCGTTTCGTTGTATTTCTGTTGTAATTTTTGCCTCTAAAGTCTGCAAAAAAAATGCGAGTTTCACAAACTGTCCATGATATCGTAGGATATCAGGTCAGTGACTTGATATCGTAGAAAATCATGACAGTAAACAAGGCTTCTGATTGGCTAATTGACAATTTGGGTACGGTAAGAGCCTGAAACGTTCTTAACAATGTTCTTAAGATTAATTGTAAAGTATTTCAGTAAATCATAGTTCTGAATGAAAGAAAGAACAAATAGGTCAAGTTCTACCAATTCCCTAAAAAATGTGCGTGTTTCAGGTGTTTGCTTTATTAAAATTCCAGCATTTGAGGATCATTTAGGCTGTAAATTACTCTGACCAATTTATTACACTGTAGTTTATTCTCACATATCTTAGTGTACAAATATGAAGACAACGTAAAGGCGTTCGTAACAAAATCTTAGCCTGGGTATGTTCTTAGCATGTTCTTAAAATTTTGGCCAATCCCAGCCTCGATGTTCTCATAAAAAAAGGTTCTTATATAAAAAAGAGAGCGTATATAATTTAGATAAAAATAAAATAAAAAAAATACTGAAAAAGATATAGCGAATAATACGTTGTGGGAAAAAGAAAGAAATCTGGCAAAGTCTTTGACCGGCGGGCGGTCGACACGGGCTTCACTTAGCAGGCAACTTTCGCGCTCGATTTTTTACGAGTATCCCTGAACAGAAAGAGAGACTGTTCGTAGTCTAACTAGGTTCGATTTATATGTGGAAAGCGTCCTGCGTACTACTAGTGTCAGCAATATCGAAATCGATCTGACCCATGTGGTAATAAAGAAAAAATATGGTAGACCAAGAAATTACTGAAAAAAAAAACTTGGAAAAATAAGAAAAATATAATTTCATGATGCATCTCCTAGTCCAGCAAGCACAAGAGCCTTTGCTTTTGCTTCCATTAGTTGTGCAGCTCAGCACGTGCCCTCAACCCGTTTTTTTGGTATTATATGGCTCTTCTGCACGAGAAGAGGAACTGAATCAGTTTCAAAGCTTGAGTGCCACCACTGCTAGGTGACACCAATGGAACTGGCTTCTGAATCCAAGCGGCCCTGTGCACCGAGCTGATAGAGAAATCAACTTGTTTCTTCAAGTTGAAGGCACATCACTCCTACACCTTTTTCATCAATACCCGCATCAGTTGAAAGCCAAGCAAAAAGAATGCGGTTTGTTTGCATTCGCACACGAGCCGCTTCATCATATGATGCTAACAAAAAAGTAAATATCTTAACCCTATGGCATTTTCTGTTTTTGTGCACTGGATTTGTTCTTGGGTTTCCTCCAAGAGGCTGCTGTTTTCGGTACGGCTGTTTCTTCTGCAGTTTCGACTAGCATTTCCAATTGTCTCTCATCGCGAGCCTTCCGTGGCACTGCCGATTTACACACATATATTTCATTTTCAGCAGTAGTCATAATGCATAAGTCAATTCCAGCAATGCCCAACGCCCCCCCCCCCCTCCTTGGGCCAACATCTGGCATTAGAAAAAAAAGGCAAATTCCTGGGGGTGGGGAAGACAAATAAGTCCGTCAAATGCCCCTAGGTGGGACCAAAAAAGAAGGCAAATGCCCTACCCCTGGAATCACCCAGAAAGCAACACTGCTCAAGATTTAATAAATCATCTACATCTACATCTACATTTATTAAGTTGATAACATCGTTTAAGACATCACATCAACTATATAAAAAATAGATACAAAATAAAAATGTAAATAAGATATAAAAATACTTAGTTACTATTTACTTGTTTACAAGCTTCCCTAAATTTAATTTAAAATTCGATAATGACTTGCAGTTCACTAAGTCAGCGGGCAGTAAGTTCCACTCTGTTATTGATCTAGGAAAAAAAGAAAACTTAAAAACGTCCTTAGATACTTTTGGCATCCTATACTTAAAAGCATGGCTATTGCGTGTTCTTTTTTCACTGTTTGGTATTAAGTGATTTTCCGTAGTTATGTCTACTAGGTTATGACTAAGTTTGTACATTAGAGTCAGTCTGTTTTTCTTTCGTCTTGTTTCTAGCGTGTCCCATTTCAAATCAGATAACATGTCTGTCACGCTGGCTGTTTTGTTGAAGTTTTGAAGGCAAAAACGGGCAGCTTTTCTTTGAACTCTCTCCAGGGTTGAAATATCTTTTTTGTGGTGTGGGTCCCACGAGGCACTTGCGTACTCCAATTTGGGTCGGACGATGCTGGTATAGGCCGTCTCGCGTACTTTCCTGGGGCAGTTCCAGAGATTTCTCTTGATCAGCCCCAAGGATCGACTTGCCTTGCTTGAGATAGATGAGATATGTTCAGACCACTTTAATTTACTGTTAACAGTAATTCCTAGGTACGATGCAGAGTCAACCTGCTCAAGTTTGGACCCACAGAAAGTATATGTCCGTTGAGGAGGACTTTGCTTATTTGAAATGCAGATGATGTTGCATTGCTGTTTGGTTGTTTACTGTGCGTCTATCCTCCCGTCTATCCTCCCGTCTATCCTCCCGTTGTTCATTTGGTTTAATGCCACTTATCAATAACACGCCAAATTGTGTACACGACAGTTGCTTTTGGCTCACTATTTCGTTCAATTATTCGTTCATTTATTTGATTTTGACGTGCACAATTCATAAGTGTTTATTTAATAAGCTAAAAACTGCTGTTAAAAATATGTTAAGTTATTGAAGAACTGAAAATGCATGATCTTTATTTAACAAATGGCCAGAAACGAAAAAGATTTTTACGAAAGTGATCATCTTGAATAACTTTAAAGATCCTTTTATTACGTGCGTGACCAAAACCTGACATGGGTGTCCCAGGGCCGCCCGGTGGGTAGGCAAATGCCCGATCCCCGGGCAGTGAAAATTTTTTAGATGCCCCACGCCTGAGATTAAAATGTCAGCAAATGTCCGACTAATTCCCGGGATGATGGGTACCGCTGGAATTGACTGACGCATAAAACATAGTTTCAATATTTTCTGTTTTAGAGTAAATTTGTCGGCGTAAAAATATAAAAATTAATCTTTACCCCGAGCATATGGCGTGATAAAAGGAAGTGATAAACCGTATTTCACGCAAATAACTCTCCAATTATATCCCCGGACATAAGTGCACCAATCTACCTGACAATCTACAATTTTTTCGTTTCCTTTCCTTTATTATCAGAAAATGAATTATTTACATTGAATTATTTCAAATCACTTTGCAACTCTTTGGGAAGTAACACACCAGTGGAGTGGAATAGCTGCCTGGAATGGGACAGGGCAGGTCATGGGCTCCGGACAGGGTATACTGTAAACCAATAAGGGTAATTGTATTGCCCAATATTTTGGTGAGACAAAACTCACATTTCTGCGTGGTCTTGGGTATCTTTTTGCACAGCTTCTTACAACCACATATTGCACTGTTGGCACTAGAACCACAGGCTTCTCCAACAAGTTTGGCAAAGCCACATGAAGCCAAATAACAGGTTGCACTCAGACTGAGCCTCTTGAAATTATGTCAAACCAACAATATAACGCACAGCAAATTATACGGGATTACAGAATTTATAATTGTAGTGGAAACATGCATGTCTAGATGTGATAGGACCAAATGGCTCTTTGATTTACGATGAATAATGAGAAGTGTAAGAAAACAAAGCA
The DNA here is from genome assembly GCA_964017195.1 of Siderastrea radians. Lineage (NCBI taxonomy): Eukaryota > Metazoa > Cnidaria > Anthozoa > Scleractinia > Rhizangiidae > Siderastrea > Siderastrea radians. Next base: position 23,888,903 of record OZ024900.1, read on the forward strand.
CCAAAATTAAAACAAACAAAAAGAGTAGGGAAAAAGTAGCAACTAAGACGCAAGCTACGGTGCGAGCTTGGGATGCCTGTGCCTGTCAGTTAATATGTAACCAGGCAAATGTTTTGAAGCAGCCGGAGCGTGTCGTTCACGTTTCGTTTCGTTCAAGCTGGCGATATCACCATCTCTTATCAAGATAAGCTAGATTAAGGTAAGAAATACTTCCGAGTATTTAGTTAACAATCTATTCCACTAGGTTTCTCAATGTTTTTGTCGATGTGCTGATTTATAAACTGATATTGTGTCGCGTGCCGTGAGCAATTTTGCCAACTGTCAAATGTACATTTTGTAATTCAAATAAACCTTTGCTAAAAATACTCGTTTGGAGCTTAGTAATGACTTATAAATAACCCTCAGATATTCAAGATGCCCAAAGGACTATTTTTCGCGAAATTAGACCCACATTCGAACATTTCTGGACTGATGTTTGTGATAGCACTCGCAGCGTAAAAGGTCAAAATGTCAATCAACAAGCTCAAGTGCCATCTTTTCAAGACGCTCTCAAAATTTTTCGTTTTATTTACCCAAGCTAGTTTTACGATAAAAGCTAAGACAGAGTGATACTTTTGTCCTGAATAATAGTTTTGATAGGTATATCCATGTACCACGTTGACTTTTTGGCCCATGAATTTGACCTAAATTTTAAAGTAACGCAACGTCGTCGCAGGTTATAATTTTTAAAATTTTATTAAAAATTTGGGTTCAAGTTACCTTCAGTTCTGACAGCGCTGAATAACTGTTGAAAGATTGTATTATAACACTGTGGGTTAGATTTTCCTGCTACGGATATTATGTTGGCTTGCTAGGTTTCGACAAAAGTGGGATTTCAGGGTCGATTTCGGGTCCTTTTGGTGGGCAAATACAAAACACCGTCTCGACAAAAAAATAAAAATCCAAACAACTTCTAAGTTGCAGTTTTGAAACAAGTTAGCAAAACCCTTTATTGTGACAAAGTTTGAAAAAATCGAATTTTTCTATCTTGCATAGGTATAGGTGATCGTTACAGCAAGCCGCTCTTAAGCAGCAAGCTTTTCCGTACCCTGAGATTTTGGCTTGCCTAATTGAAATCTGTCGAAAAAACTCATTTGGACACCGTGCAACTGCCAAAAAACTACATACTTCTTGGTACGGCACATGAGAGGTACGGCGTCTGAACTGGGCCCAACTACTTTCTGACTTCTATATTTCAAATTTCAATAGCAACGTTCCTGGAAGAGTGCTTGCCAACGAAAGATCTGAACGCTAGGAACGACCACTTCGCCATTCCAGAGGTCTACAAATTTCTGGCTTGCGCTTGAGTCCCGCGATAGTGTCGTTTGGAACACTACGCGCAACTTTTTACCACCTTTTGGCACGTGTATGCACCTGGTATAAATTTGAATTAAGCCTAAGATCATTAAAAGAAATGCCTTCTTTTAGCAAGTATTTGAAAACAAGTCAGAGACAAACCTTTTCACTACATAATCAACTACAGTAAGCTAACTTACAGAAACTGCAAGTATGTAAGAGTAGAAAATACACCGGCGGTGATGTTTTCAATATTATTTGAATTCAGGTTCCTTGAAAATGAGAAAAAAAGTAAAAACAACCTTTGCTGTATTAGAAATATATCTAGAATTGATGACGGTTTCAGCCTACACCGTTTGAAAAATATAGCATCGATAAACCTGTACATACAAGGAACATGCAAAACAGTTTCTGTTCGTGGCTATCGAATTCTTAGAGCATTTTTTGACTGGGAGGAATGATGCAAGGTAGAGACAAAACCACCGGTAACTTAACCTCCACACCATCGATGCAAGCTTTTCTCTTTGACGAAAAGCGCTTTCAAATAGCGTAGAGGCGTTAATCACGCTTTTTATCTTTTGATCGAATAGCCATTAATACTGCTCACTAGTGGTGGAACGTTAGGGTAATAGATAACTGTAACTACCGTCATTCCTAAACTCGTACGATACACGCACCAAACAATGGCAAATATTTCAATCGCTTTGCTACGCGAAGCGACGTTTTGCTCCGTGGTTCCCGTTTGTGAGCCTCAAAACTACTTCGCAAAGAAGAAACGCCTCAATGAAATGTAGGGCACGTCCAATTTATTCGCTCAACATTCCGAGTCTAGTTGAAAGATTTCGACTCAAAGACGTTTGAAAGAGCGGCAATGGTGCAAACAATGCGCCCTTGTAGCCCCTTACCACCCTTTAATCCAAAACCATCTGTTTGACTTTTTTGCAATGAACGCACAGAAGGTTACACAACATAACACGATCAACAGATCAGGAATTTTAGTATTTTTTTTTACGCCTTGTACATAGCCTTCTCAAACCAAAGCGAATACTGTGGGCATATTTTCACTGTCAAATTAACCACGGATTTAGCCTGCGCGTTACGCTGGTGTCTTTGTTATTCCTCTGGGTATTCAGAGCCAGTGATACACGTCCCTCTAGGGATTCCGTGTGTCTATTTAAGCAAACTAACCTGGGTTTTCGGCCTCTTTCGCCAAGTAACGCCGCGCTGGACCAGTGAACAATTTTGTTGCTTTTATCTCTCTGTTCCTGCGTCGCCGAAGCCACGTTATGGCCGTCCCCGCAGAACCAAATGCCGAAGCTTCAGCGAATTTGATGGAAGCACAGCCCGTTCAACAAGTTCAACAACAGGGTCAACAACCTCAAGTCCCACTTCAACAACCTCAAGTGCCGGCGGGCGCCGCGGCTGATGCCCAACAAGCTCAAGTTGGCGAGGTATTCTGTTCAAAGTTTCTTATTTTATTTTTCGTTCTTGTGCGCTGCAGTTCTAGGCGTTTTCGTCTTCGGCTCTTGGTTTAGTTTTGTTGCTTTTTATTATGCTTTTCGCTTTTTCGTACATCTTCTTATGGTTTGGGTTTGCCACGTGCTTTGCGTTTCTCTTGCTTTTAGTGTCGCTCTATGCTCTCGCCCCGCTCGCATAGTTAGTTTATTCCCCGGGCTGTTTATTTTTGTCTATTCTCGCTTCGCTCCGTGTACTTTGTGTTTTGCACACTTGGGAATACTCTTTTGTTATTTCGCTTTATCAGCCTATTTATGCCTGTCGCGCTAGTTTTATTTGGGTTGGGTTGCGCTTTTGTTTTATTGTTTTACTTTATTTGTCAGGGTAAGCCCTTGGGAGAAGTTTGTTTTTATCTGGGTTCCCGCCTTTATTTTGGCGTGTATGTTTTTTCTTTAGTTTAAGCCCTTTGCGCAGATTTCATTTTTGTATGGGCGTCCGTTGCGCGAGACTGCGCCGTTTCCGCTAGGGTTTGGTTTCTGTTTATTTTCGTTTGCGTGCTTAACCTTAGTTATTTTCTATTGTGTTTTTTATTTTATTCATGCGTTCCTCACCCTTTCCAACTTAAGTTTGGTCGTGTGTTCGACCTAAGAAAGAGTTTGGTCGTGTGTTCGACCTGAGAAAGAGTGTGGTCGTGTGTTCGACCTGAGAATGAGTGTGGTCGTGTGTTCGACCTGAGAAAGAGTGTGGTCGTGCGTTCGACCTGAGAAAGAGTGTGGTCGTGTGTTCGACCTGAGAAACAGTTTGGTCGTGTGTTCGGGTTCGACCCGAGATAGAGTTTGGTCGTGTGTTCGACCCAAGATAGAGTTTGGTCGTGTGTTCGATCTTAGAAACAGTTTGGTCGTGTGTTCGTCTTCTTTTAGAAGTTTTAAAGTGTATCGTTTTGGTTTGGATCTGTTATGTTCCCCTATTTACCTTTCTTTTCTTGCGAACGTGTCGTTGATTTTAGTTTTTACACCTACCTTTTTGTGTTCCTCTAGGGGAACGCTGGAGATGATATAGCATCCTTGAAGAAAGAACTTGCGGCTCTCCGCCAGATGCATGACGCTGGAACTGTTGATTCCGCATTGTCTCTTCTTCGTCAACATTATGCGCGCCCGTCGGGAATTTTTGATCCTCATGCAGCCCTTGCAGCTCTTGAACAACTTGTTGATGCCGCCAGGGATAAAGTAGAGGATTGGGCTTCTAGGTTTAGTGTCATCCTACGCCAAAAACGACCTCTGTTACTTGACCCGTCATTTCAGCAGCTGCTTCTAAAGTTTGTTGGGGACAAGGAAGAGGTAGCCATCGCCAAAGAAATTCAAGAGGCTCTCAAGCGTTCACTGCCCCCGTATCCGCCAAGGGAGGAAAGGCCACGGTTTAATCCGTATCCTCGTCGCCAACCCCCTGTGTGTTTCGCCTGTGGAAGACGCGGTCATTTTGCTAGGTCATGCAATTCCCGGCCTAGGGGCGTTTCCAGCTACCGTAAACAGAATTGAAAACGGTGTTTCACCCGGAACTGTTGTTTTTTGGCACTATTAAACAGCGTTTCGTTCAAATCAATACGTGTTGTTTGTTTTTTGTTTCCTTTAATTTTTTGTATTGGGGTATTCCCCCCCCCCGCCCCGCTCCTTGTCGTAACCAGAAGGGAAATCTAAACAACTTCCTACAACCTGTCCTAGGACGGGTTCCTGGTCCGGCCGGGCTAGCGGGTATTTGTCCTCCCTCTTTTCGTTATATTCTTTTGTCCGAGGTCAACCGTTTTAAGTTAGTTATTCCCTTCTTTTCATCTCTTTCATTCTACGTCATACTTCTCAGTTCTTTTGCCGAAAATCTTAAAAGTGTTGAGCACCGCTATTGCGAAGTCACTTGGTGCGATTGGGAGGGTAAACCCACTAGCTTGGCCGGACCCCTTCCGTCCGTGGACATGGTATCTCGGGACTTAACTTCCGCCTCTCCATCCATGTTACGTTTTCGGAATCCTGAGAAGTTTATCTCTGGAAACCTGTCAGGGTGTCTTCCTCACTGGAAATTAGTTCTTAAAGATTACCCAAAGGCTTCGGAAATTTTTCGCTATGTTTCAGAAGGCGTTAGAGTGCAAGAGTTTTTAGTTCCATTTAAGGGCACATTTCGAGGTCGCTCTTACAACGCTGATGTACCCCCGCGTGTGCTGTTTCCTAACTCCTCTTCGTGTAATAATTTCCACGACTTTGTTGCGCAAACCATTTTGGAAAGAGTGGCAAATGGTTCGCTCCTTGTTTGGGGTGAGGTTGGTAAAGTAGACCCCCCTCATCTAGTTTTGCCCATTATGGTGGAGTCAAGCAAGCCTCGCATGTGCCACGATGAGAGGTTCCTTAATTGTTGGATTAAAGACTGTCCATTTTCCCTAGACTACATCACGGATCTCCCTCACTATGCTAGTGTTGGTCATTACCAAACCACGTTTGACGACAAGAGTGGATATGATCACGTTCGTTTACACCCTTCTAGTTCTACCTTTTTTGGGCTCGAATGGGAAGGTTGGTATTTTCTATATACCACCTTGCCATTTGGATGGAAGGCAAGCGCATATCTCTACCATTCCATCGGTTTGGCGGTAACTTGCTATGTCCGATCACTCGGTGTGCCGTGCTCGCAGTATATTGACAATAGGCATCATGGCCAATTAAGACTACCGCCTAGTCGTACGCCCTCCTCTTTTTCGGGATTTCAACTGGCGGAAATGGCAGCATTTATTGCTTGTTCCACCTTTGTCTCGTTGGGTTACTTCATTGGAATTAAAAAAAGCTGCCTGATTCCCTCTATTGCCGTCATATTCCTCGGCTACATTTGCGATTCGGAGAAACAAGCTTTTCTGCTCCCGCAAGACAAAACGCGTCAAGTTTGCAGCCTTAAGAGAGGATATATTGAGTCATAAGACTGTCTCTTTAAAGAGTCTTCAAAAGTTTGCTGGGAAGACCACTTCGTTTGCTTTGTTAGTTGCAGCGGCCAAGTTATTTACGAACACAACCTACCAGACCATTTCTCGTGGAGCCAGATTGGCCAATACTCAGTTTCGCATTTCACCTGATCTCCGTCAGGAGCTTCTCCATTGGAGGTTTCTCGATTCAGGGGAAGGTTTTCTCCCTTGGAAAAGCGAGCGGCACACCCATCTCACCCTGCACTCCGACGCTTCATTCTCTGGATGGGGAGGGTGTCTTAACCTTCCAGGTCAGCCTCCATTAGAGTTGCGTGGGCTCTGGGACGAGGCCACCCGTTGTCTACCCATCGCCGTAAAAGAGGCTAAGGCTCTCTTCAACACTCAGTCAACACTCAGTCAACTGGCACGCACTCATAATGCTAGGATTGACGCCTTTGTCGACAACAAGTCTCTGTTTGTACAGTCGGGAGAGACAAGTCTCGAAGTCCTCGGCAATATCAGACGTCTTGAAGGATATTTTCTCCTTTACTATGTCCCGAAGCTTGTCCTTGAACCTCATGTATGTGCCTTCCAGAGATAATCCAGCAGATGCTCCTTCCCGAGGCCTGTCTGATCTTGATTGTTCTCTTAGCCTTGCTGCCTGGCATGAAGTGGACACAGCTTTTGGCCCTCACACTATTGACTTGATGGCTCTCCCGTTTAATGTTCAGGCTGATCGCGCCGGTCGTCCTCTTCGTTTTTTTGCGCCGCTCCCTTGTCCTCAAGCTGCTGGTATAAATGTTTTCGCCCAAGATATTCCTCCTGATGAGAATGCATATGTCTTTCCTCCGTTCGTCCTTATTGGCCCGCTCCTTAAGTACTTTAAGTTCTCAGGGATGTGCCTCTTCCATCGTGGTCCCTGATCTTTGCCCAAGAACGTTTTGGTGGCCTCTGGTTCAACGAAGTGCCTCGAGTTCTTTCAAATTGGGATCCAAAGGAGACTCCAGTATTTTACTGTTCCCGGCCAAGTCTGGTCTTTCCATGTGGGAGCCTCGTCCTTTGCAGTGGGATCTTTGGGTATTTCGAATCCCGTCCGTTTGAGACAATCTTCGTTCCTCCCAGGACGCTACGTAACTTTTCTTTTGTTTGCTCTTAAGTCGTTTAGACTCTGTTATTATCCCGGCTTTTGTCGCTCGTTTGTATTATGTTATTTTTCTGAATAAAGGCTGTTTATATTATCTTTAAGTAGTCCTTATTATCTGATTTAGTCTTCTTTCAGCCATGCGTCGCCCCTAATTCTCCCCTATTGTTTTTTTTTTTGCTATTTCAGTTTCTCCCGGAGGTCCCTAGACTTTGGAAACCTGCGGTGCAGTGTCCCGAGTGCTGTTACCCTAACGACGCAAGTTTTCGATTCTGCCAAAATTGTGGTTTCAGTCGTGCGCCGGAGAATATTGAGGACCCCCTCAAAGGGTCTCACTATCCCTCTCTTCTATCGATTCGCGCCTAGCGACACTGCAGTCTGTTAGAATTAGTAAACCGTACCAAAAGCAGAAGAACAAGCTTCAGCAAGAACTCGAGCGATTTTTATATTCTTTACCTTCCCCCAAATCAGTGTATGCAGCTTCTCCTCAAGATATCACCAGGTTTTTAGTATGGAAAGATCATAAAGGTAAAACAAAAATTCACATTCCAGCTTGCAAATTGTTCGGAACCAAACAAGTAGGTCGTTGCGCGTGTCCCACCACGTTGTCAGCAGGGACTGTCGACAAACTTATTGGTAAATTGCGTTCCTTGTTTGTCGAACTGGGACGAGGGAGAGAATGGAACGAGTTCTTAGGTATCGGTAATCCAGCTTCACATCCTTGTGTCAAGCAGTACTTAACGTCTATCCGCGAGGAACAAGCGTAGGCAAGGCTCACCCCTATGCAAGCCACACCGTTCTTCTTTGACAAGCTAAAACGACTCTGCTTATACCTTAGAGATCGCACTTTCGCTGGTCAAATCTCACCTAGGCAGCGTTACCTTTTCGCGAGAGATTTAGCATTTTTCTGCCTGGACTTTTTTGCCGGTGACAGGGCATCAGACTTAGGGAGGATTTTTACAAGAGAAATTATGGCTCTTCCTGACGGTGATGGTTTTCTTTTTCATCACACTTTTGGCAAAACCCTTCGGAGTAAGGATGCTAACACGTTTATGATTAAGAAGTGTCGCGATCCCGTGTTTTGTCCTGCGGCCCACTTACGTTTGTACGTCAACCTTTGTGACCTCATGTCCATAGATCTAAGAGACGGCCATCTCTTCCGATCCACCGACAAGAAAGGCGCCGTTTCGGGCAAACCGTTCATCGGCTCAGCAATTGCCAATCGCCTGTCTCTCTATTTGGCTTCGCTCGGAATCCACTATGGTGAAACCATGCACAGTTTCCATAGCAGGTGTTCCATAACCATGTCTCTCATAGGCGTTTCCCCAGAAGATATAGCTAGGCATGTTGGATGGAAATCCCTCCAGACTGCCGAATACTACAAACAAACCGGGAAAGTCATGAAGATGTCCCACGCAGCATCTGCCTTAGCTGACAGCACTTCGGTGGCTGGGACTGATCCTTCTGCAGCAGTCTCAGTGGCAGAACTGTTCCGCGTAAAAACCGAATTACGGGGTTTTACTCTCGCTTTTCCTTAGTTATGTATATGTTTCAGTACAGTGCTAGTCTTGTAAAAGGGAATTATTTATTTTCTGAGTTTTGGAGAGAGTATCTTAAGTGTTTGTTTGGATCTCTCTAACTTTGTCCTGTTTCGATTGTTTTTAGAGCTAAAGTCGGTGGCAAAATCTCGCTTCCCATAACTTAGTATCGCAAAGGCAGTCAGTGGTTGTATTGACAGTGAAAATGGTCTACTATTTAAACTCACTCTCTTACTTACAGATAATGTAGGTTGGTCAGGTTGGAAAAGACTCCGTCGAGTAGGAACGAAATAGCATTTGAGGACAAATCCCTGTGAAAAGAAGTTCCATCTTTTTAAGTGTTAGTTTAATCAATACAAATAAACCTTTTTGTTTTTACTTACAGCTGTAGCAGTTTGGTCAGGCCGACAAAAACTCCTTCAGGAAGGAACGAAATAGCATTTGAGGACAAATTCCTGTGAAACGAAGTTACATCTTTTTAAGTGCTGTTTGAAAGAATACAAACAGAACTCTTTACATACACATGTAATTCTGCCTTAACGCCATATTTAAACTCACTATTTTACTTACAGATAATCTAGCTTGGTCAAGGTGGCAAACAATCCGTCGGGTAGTAACGAAATAGTGTTTGAGGACAAATCCCTGTAGAAGAAGAGTACATAAAAGCTCGCTATTGCTTAGGATGCTGCTGCTGTGGTTGTTGCTGTTGTTATTGTTGTTGTTGTTGTTGTTGTTTTTGTTCGGTGGTTCTGATGAGAAACTGCAAACAGTAAACACCCGCATAAAAGAAACAGAGGATTAGGAACCTCCAGCCAGGACCTTATACGAAAAATTACTAAAGATTAGACAACACTGGGGCAGATCCAGGTATGTGAGCTGAACGATTACAAGGACTTGAATTGTTTTAAATTTGGCCAATAAATCACCCAGTATATAAAACCAATTCAGCCTGACAAATGAGATTGTGTCATTTCTATCAAATAACATTTGATAAAAAATGGGCTATAAATCAATCGTCAACAATTAGTTTTGAAAAGCAAGGTTACCATAAGGTGTCTTACTGAGTTTCTGGGCCAGTTTGAGGTAACTTATGAATTTTTTGTTCAAGTTTGGCCATAATTTATCCAAGGCGGTGAATTGATCGTTGCCAAGTTGTTGACATGTTAGCGTTGTGATTATGTGAAAATGACTCTCGCTCTTTTTTGCGAGCGATGCCAAAAGTACCAAACTAATTTTGTTGTATATTCTGGATAAAGACAGCACTTCCAGATATTGCAACCGAACTTCTGAATCAATCTGAGTTATACCGGACATAGATCTGATGTTTTGGAAAAGAGCTCTAAAAGTGAGATTTTCAAATATCGAAAGATTTGCTATTTTTGCTCTAATACCAGAAATTTAGGATGACATCTATAATCCTACTTTCAGGCTCAAATTGTTCGTAATTATGTCCTAACGGTCACTATCCGAACTCATTTAAGTCAAGTTTTCCGTTGCGCTTTTGCGAACCAGGGTTTTTGTGGACGTGAAAATCGCTTTCATTTTAGGCATTTCGAGACAATGTATGGCCTTAACGGTTATTCAGATTTTTCACGATATCAAAAATTGATCTGAACAAAATAAATATACCCGGTTAAGTGACGTACCACAGTTTATCTTCAGACAAAATATGAAGAACCTTGACTTTCCACTGATGTGCCACTCATCACTCTTAAGAGTGCAAGAATGAAAGTAGCTCTTCAATTTCTCTTCCCGGCTATCGAATTCTTGGATCATTTCCAGACTTGAAGCAAGGTAGAGCCAAAACCATCGGTGACTTGGTCTCCACACCATCGATGCACGATTTCCCCTTTGAACAAAGCACTTTCAAACCGTGTAGAGGCGTTAATCACCCTTTTCTTTTCTTTTAATAACATCATTTGTACTGCTCACGAGCAGTGAAACTTCAGGATAACTACTGTCAAAGTCTTAAAACACAAGCACCACACAACGGCAAATGCTTCCATTCGTTTTACGACGCGACGTTTTGCTCTGTAGTTTCCGTCCGTGATCCTTAAAACTACTTCGCAAAGTAAAAACACTTTACTGAAACGTAGAACAAGCCCAATTTATACGCTCAAGACTTCGAGTCTCGTTGAAAAATTTTGACTCGATTAAGTTTCACAAACTATTCGTTTAAGAGCGGCAATGGCGCCCTTGTAGCCCCTTACCACCTTTTAACCCAAGGGCATCTGTTTGACATTTTTGCAATGAACGCAAAGAAAAAAATAGCAACAAGGTTACAAAACTTTTTTATATACAGATCTAGAATACTATAAACAAGGCTTTAATTTTATAACAGGCTACAAAAATACTTAGAAAAAGAAACCGAACTTTTTCGACTTAACTAAGTCATCAGCGGTAAAACGCGGTCCGCAGCGTTCAGACATTATTTAATATTTGCTTAAAGTGCACCTAACCCCAAAATATTTTTTCGGCTAATATTTTAACTTTTTTGTGGGATTCAAACTTTGGCAAAACTAAGCATCGTTTGTTGCATGACCGAATCAGAAGGGGCATGAGTCTATTCCTGCTTTGACATCACAAACTGCTTTGCATGCATGTTTAAAAAGACTTAAGGAGATACAAATCAGTTTGTGATGTCATTTCAGGAATAGACCCACGCCCCTCACTAGCTCGGTCGTGTGACAGATGATGGCTAGATTTCATAACTTTTACAGCCTATAAAAAGTCAAGATTGAGGGGGATTTCGTAAAAAAAGAGGCGCAATGCGTCTCGAACAGGTGCAAAGATTTATTTTTCAGAAAATAATATATTTTGGGGTTAGGTGCACTTTAAGTGATTCCCCTTAGGATCAGAGAATTTCAATAGCTTTCAAAGCCTTGTAAATATCCATCTGAAACCTAAAGCGAATACTGTGATCGTATTTTTGTTTTCAGCTTGCATAATTTACTCTTTTACTTACAGTGAAGCTAGATTGATCAGGTTGGCAAAGACGCTGTCGGGTAGGAATGAAATAGCATTTGAGGACACATACCTGTGGAACAAAGTTACATCTTCATAAATGCTAGCTGAAAGAACATTTTGTTTTCAGGTTGTTATATTTTCTCTTTTACTTACAGATAATGTAGGTTGATCAGGTTAGCAAAGACGCCGTCGGGTAGGAACGTAATTGCATTTGAAGACAAATCCCTGTGAAAGAAATGACATCTACATAAGTGCCAGTTTATAGAATACTAATAAAACTTGCACACCTTCACATGTATAATTTCTGCCTTTATGCCAAACTTTGTTTTTATTTCTATCAAGTTTGCTAGATTCACATGTTTCACTAACAGGAAAAATGAGTTGGTCAGGCTGTCAAAAACTCCGTCGGGTAGTAACGAAATAGCGTTTGAGTACAAATTCTTGTAGAAAATGAGTACAAAAAAGCTTGCTATTGCTTAGTGCCGCTGCTGTTGTTGTTTTGTTCGGTGGCTCTAATGGGAAAGTGCCTACCGGTAGAGCGATCCAAATAAGCCTTATTAATTTTTTCTGAAGCATGTCAGCATCTCCCATCCAGACTCCGTGTACGGACCGCCCTTATCCGGGGGAAAACTTGAAGTGAAATGACTTTACTCCCGCACAACGAAACGCTGGATTTTTCTTCTTAAAATTGAACTTTTCTCTTATTAACTGTTGTAAAGTGAAAGGAAAAAATCAGCAATGGAATAAAAGGCCTGGTTATTCTTCGAAAAGGCGAGTATTCCTGGCTTGCTTTTTTCGAGCTCTAGTTTTCTTTTTGACACGCAATTTGATTTAACATGGGTTGTCTTCTGACCTCCGTTTCCCTCGGTCTTGAGTACGGCCATCGGCCTGCGGCCTTGGGCCGAACTCAAGACCTCGGGCACAGTTTTCCCTATACGGACCTACATAGGCCGGTGATAACATATATGTACCGGGAGTAGGAATGCTGGATCCGTTTAACGAGAGCCTAAATTGGATATCTAGCATAGCTTTCTAAGGTCTCTTGGAGTGGAAATTAAACACAATTTTTCCAGGGGAGTGGTAGATTTTACTGTGTATGATGACTGTTAATCGAAAGATTACCTGGTTCAACGTATGAGGTTAAAGACCTGAGAAAACTTCAGGGGCAAGTTGCATAAAACTTAACGTCCGGCGTAACCTTCTAACGTCAGACGTTCACTCCTATCAAAGTCACTATTTTAAGAGGGTCTGAATGGGGGTACCTCGATAACACTTAACACTTAATTTTTGGCCTCTGTAACATAAAACAGTTAAATCTTAGGCATTTTAACACTAACAGTAAAAAATTCACTGTAACAGTAAATTTCATCCAGAAAAAAACAAAATCGGCTCCAAAATTGTCAGAAAGCAGTCCGAAGATCATTCGAACGTTGCCGATCATTTCCGAAGATTTCCGAAGACTACCGAAGATTTCCGAGGAGAATTCCGAAAATGTTTCGACTATATACCAAGGACAAACAGTTCATTCATCACTTAAACAAGGAAAAGACGTTAGCAAACGTGACGTAATCGATATATTGACATGTGAAAGATGTCTCTTTTACTGTGTAAAGACAGAATTTTTCTCAGTGAGAGAAATCCTTGTAATTCACTAATTTATATCATAACATGGGATATTATTTACCATTAAATGCTCAACAAAAATGACAAATGTAATTCTTTCCTTGCTAAATTTACATGTATATCACGTATACGAACCACGAACTTTTCAGCGCCAGTTTCCGTTATGCCCTCGAATATGAAAACTCTTTTCAGATATATTGCAAGCTTCAATCTGTCCAATCTGGCTCGAGGGTCAACTCTTTGTAAATTTGTTGAGTTGTGAATTATTGGTATTTAGAAACTCAGTAAAAGCTGAATCAGTGTTTTTTATAGAGCTTACACTTTGACATAATAATTTACCTTGCAAAATTGTTTAATTAATCATTTTCATGTCCGGTCAAAAGCTCCTGGATGTGTGCATACCTGATCGTCCTGATGTCCTTACAAATTAAGGCGAAAATGAGCACGGATGGCTCGACCAGTCCTGGTGACCGTTATATCAGGTGGGGTATCATCCTCCCTATCGCTCTCTGAGTCGGTGTCATATCCATCCTCTTGCACGGGTAGATCAATCATTTCACAAACAGCAACAACTGCAACTTCGCTAGCGTCCACAAATGTGACTCCGGTTACGATATGATCGTGATCTGCAACCGGTGGCATATTCTGCTCGATTTCTTCTTGATTTTCAGTCACTGAATGGTCTTGTGAATCCTCATGGAATATCACCTTCGTACAAGAAGGTTGACTGGAATATACTGCTGGCGGCAGAGCTCTTGCTCTGCCTTTGGTGGTCTCACTGCGCACTGTTCTTTGCCTCACAGGGCGATAACTGTCAACTAACTCCTTCATGGCCCAAGAAATTCTGTCAGATGTTTCTTGACGGCTGCCACGCTGGATTGTTTTGCAAGGTCAAACGTGACCCTGCTTCTCTGCGTTTCGAAAGCAGAATCCTCTCCTCACTAGAGCTTTAACAACACCGGATGCCGCCATGTTGTTTTTTGGCTTTTGACCAATTTGACCTCGAGTTCCAACCTCGTCGACCCTTCACAGCGGTCAAACGCAAAAAGCTACATCACTTCCGGTTTTTCAGAGCTTTGAAGTTTGAATCAGTTCGGACTTTCACGAGCGCAAAGTTCGTATGAAAACGATACATAAAATGTCCCGATAAATCAAATTTCGTGCCGATAAAACTTGTGGATGTCAGTTACTTCATTTCCAACTCATACTCAACGTAAAACGCTTAAGTTTCCAGAAACGGCGTTAAGTTTTGCGGTTAAAGTGAAACTTTCGACGTTAGAGACCTTTAGATCCACGTTTACGGCGAACCTCTAACCGCAGTTTGACGTTAGAAGTTTGCGGTTTGCCGTTAGCGCATTTCTTGGTTTAGATCCGCGGGCCGTTTGAACGATGCGAAACAATGGATTCTGGGTAATATAATCTAAAAATGGCGGCCGCTGCAAGGTTAGTTGTGTGTGCTTTTAAGGTGTTTTAGATATTTTATGGAAATCTGACCGTTTTTACTTGCAAACATTGATTGAATCATAAAAGTACAATCTGATAGAAAGTAAATTTTATTTTTAAAATTATTTTTCAGGCAAGATTTTGATGATGTTCTACAGTTGATGTTGTACGATGACAGCAGCGAGAATTCGAGCAGTAGTGACGAGGATGACCTCGATAATCTGTTGGTAGACCTTATGTTTCCGCCCACCTTTTGCCCAAACTACTCCAGACTAAATCTTGAAGATATATCTGATGTACAGTGCGAATCCATGTTTAGGTACAAAACGTTTGTTTTCATTTATTCCGTTCCAAAACCCTATTATCGTCCAACCTAGATCAGCTCATCATTAATTATATTGTATGTGCAGGTTCCAAAAACGTGACATGGAACGTCTCCGTGAAGGTTTGCAGATACCAGCCTGCTATATATGCAGTAATGGAACAAATGTTACTGGAATGGAGGCCCTTATGGTTCTACTTAGACGCTTGGCATATCCTAACAGATGGTGCGATTTGGAATCTACTTTTGGGCGAAGACAATTTGAGCCGAGTTTAATTTTCAATAAGGTAAACAATGCTGCATATGAATCAATTAAGATTCGTAAGTTTCCTGGGTATGTTCGAGACAAAATCCTTTTGGTAACTTAAACTACTGGGATAGTAGTCTCAAGAGTAGACACCAGCAGTTTTTGGTGTCTCTTATGACACCCACAATTCGATTCATGATCATAACTTAGTAGGTACACACATTTTCAAATGGCAGCCTTGCCTGGCATAAAGGAAATGTGATGCCCTTGGAACATGTTTCTCTGCTAACATTTTAGATTATGGATGACATCCACGACCGTTTCCACCACCTGTTGGATTCTCTAGACTTAGTGTGGCTTGACCCTGAGGTGTTTGCTCAGGCCATTCATGAGAAAGGAGCCCCACTTACTGAATGCTGGGGTTTTGTGGATGGGACACCTAGACCGATAACACGTCCCATCCGCAATCAAAGGATAATGTTCAGTGGACACAAGCGAGTACACTGCTTGAAATTTCAGGTACTATACAAAACATTCTAATATTATTCATGTTCACAGTGTCTAAAGTAATTTTCTTGCCTCCCTTCCTACAGCCCTCACTGTAAATCCTCTACCCTAATTTAATGCTAACCTAGAGAGATCCAAGTGATGCCCACTGGTGACACACCCTTAAGGCTCAACATAAATCATGCATCTACAGTTTTATAGCAGTCAGCACCCGCACTCTGTCACTTACTCTAATGGTACACCCCCTTCTGAAAATTAATACTATATCCACTCCTAATTGCAGGTTTAAAATTATTGTAATCATAAGGCAATCTTTGTTCTTCTTTTTTTTCAGTCTGTTCAAGCCCCCAACGGTATTATTGCTCATATGTATGGACCGATTGAGGGTCGTAGGCATGATGCCTTTATGCTCGGAGAGAGTGGCCTTTTGGATAAGCTACGGAGATTTGAAAAACCAAATGGAGACCCTTACATCATTTATGGTGACCCTGCATATGGTTTAACACTTAACATCATGTCTCCATTTCGTGGTGCCCACCTTACTGACAATGAACAAGAATGCAACACACGGATGAGCAAAGTGAGGGTCAGCGTTGAATGGGGATTTGGCAAAATAATCCAAATGTTTGCATATTTAGACTTCAAAAAGAACTTGAAAGTACTCCTTCAGCCTGTTGGCAAGTATTATTTGGTGGCTAGCATTTTAATCAACTGTCATACTTGTCTGTATGGATCACAGACATCAACTTTCTTTAACCTGCAACCACCATCATTGGAAACATATTTACTTAACCATTAATAATTACTTTTAGTACATCACATGAAGACTAATACACTAATTCTAAGAATTGTTTCACAGGCTGATGAAAATCACTCTAAAAGTTAGTGGAAGGGTGGCTAACAAAATAGGAAAACAGGAGTTTCAGGATCCAAAAAAGGAAAAAAAATGTCAAAAAGAGGAAAAATTAACTGCAGTTAACTAAGAGCACTGGTGGTAGCATTCTCATCAACTTTCAGGGTAAATAAATCATGGAAATAGCAAAATCCCTTAGTTATTGCTAAAGCAGTGAGAACATTAAAATGCATTTTGTTCATTTTAGGGGGGGGGATGCCAACAGCAGGAAAATTTTAAATTTTAGTCATGAAATGACCAGAAAATTATGCATCAAAATTTGGTGGAAATCAGAAACTTGAAACCAAATGTTACATCTTTTTTACCTTCAGCATAGGATAAAAACATGGATGAGCCTAACAAAAAAAGTAGGAGATTGACATGCTACATTGCAAAAGTGACCCTGTAGTTTTGTAGATCCTGTATTTTTTACGAGTCAAGTAGGGCTGAAACAATTGAATGCCTAAACCTATAGGGTAGCTATGCCATTGAGACAAACAAAATAATTCTAATAAATACTATTTTCTCCAACTAGCAAGGAACCTTTTGTTACTACAAACACATAAGAACTGTACATTGAAAACTTGTGAGCTTTAATGTTCTTGACCTGGATTGAAACATGTTGTCTAATTGCATGTGTTAAAGAGGTTTCTAAAGTTTCTTTAAAAAGAAACCTGTATGTTCAAATGCACATGCAACAGCTGATAAGCTTAATAAAATACCCAAAAGGGGCAAAAGATAAGAAACAATTTAGAGTTTGTCTTTCAATAGAGACAGTAGCACACGCCGTTCTTCCATCTCTAGTTTCAACTTTTCCTTTCGCTCTTGCGCCTCGTCCTCATACTTCCTCTTCTGCAATTCATATTCAAGCTTTCTCTGTTCTAGTTCTTTCTCTTTAAAATCTGCCTTCCTTTGATATTTAGCTTCCAGCATCTCCATGGCAGACAACCGTGAGGCACGCTTCTGAGGTGTTTGCTTTACTAAAAAATATATATCAAAAACTGTTTAAATATTGATGATACATTTGCTTATTGGTGGGGGGAGAGGGGCTAAATTTTCCTTTTTTTAATGGAGGAGACTGGGCGAGTGAAAGTATCATAAAGTATCATACACTGTATTCACTTGTGGTTTAGGGCCTTAAAGATTACGGGACAATTCTACACCACTCTCAAATAAATGAGAGAGACATTATCGAAATGAGAGACAACACTCTCAAATGACCGACACTTTTTTATACCACTCTCAAATAAACACCTTGACACAGAGCTCCATTGTTTGTTTATTTACAGATTTCAATAAATGCCTGGGACTTTAAAATTAAAAATATATGGTTCTCGTAGTTGCTCAGATGAAATCTTTATAGCAATGAAACTTTTTAAAATTATTTTTTGAAGAAAAAATAGAATAAAAATGTATTAAGTTCCTTGCTTTACCTTTTGATGGAGTGCTCTTCTCATTATCTGACCCACTTTCAGCACTTGAATCCCCATCAGAGGACTGGGTAGACTTCTTCCTGCAACGTTCTAAAATAAAGCACATGGACTGATTAGATCACCATTTTTACATTTTATAAGGCTTCAGAAGAAATACCTGTACAGTGGCAGGTCAGCCTTTAAGCAACTAGCCTGCTAGCAACAATGAGCACCAAAAGTGTTGTGACATTTGGCAGTTTATGAGTACCTTGGACAAATATAACAATTCACCCCTTCGATATAACCCCCCCCCCCCCAAAAAAAAAACAATGTTGGATTTACTGTCTGCAAGACTTGCCTCGTTTGTGTACAACATTGAAAAGGGGGAGGGGGAGTGGTTCACAAGCTGTAACGAATTTAAAGTGGACAAATGGGAATGTTAAATTTAGTATTCATTTCAACCAACTGTCTCAAGGACTTTTGTCACTAATTGATGTTCTTGGACTTAGAGGCGAGGGTTGGGGCTCGAGAGACCCACAAACAAGAGGAAAAGGTAAAAAAATACAATAGTTAATAAAACCAACAATTTTAAATTAAATAGAGATGTGACATCAAAAAAATTAAGACCACCAGATCGAATTCAAAATTATGATGCTCTTTGAAAGCAATCAGGATGAAAAAGTCAGGCTTTTACTCGAACACAACTGATTTTGGATTTCACTAGGTGTGTGGGCATCTAAAATTTAAATTTGCCCCCAGGGGCTCAACGCTAGTCCATAAGCATAATCACAAGGAAGATGCCATTCTTCTTGTGCCTAAGTTTAAGCGCTGTTCTAGCAAAGACAGCTGGTTGAAGTGGATATATGCTTGTGTTCATGCTGTTTTCATAAGTTATAGTAGTTAAGTTTAGTGCTAGCACTAAATATGCAATAATCCACAAACTATAATATTCTACATGTCCATGTATTAACTTGCTAATCTTTCTACTGCCGCCTTCCTCATCTCTTCTCCCTTTTTCCTGTCCTCTTCCTCTTTCTTTTTCTTGGCTTCTTTTTCCCTGTTTCTCTCCTCCACTACATCTCTCCTATACGTTATAATGTATTCACAGAGCTGTTGAAGCTCTGTGAATTCTTCCTCTGTGCCTGATCTTGGGAAGTTAATAAAAACAGCAATTTAAATGGAGGACACCCTATCTTTTGAATTTATTTTGAGTGTTTACCCCTACCTTTTCAAGGCCTTCAAAGGTAGGTGGGCTGGCCCACTTGCATGTATTCTCGCTGTATTCTTGTTGAGGCAGCTGAGATCTCGGTAAACAGGCTGAACAAATACAGCCAGCATGATAAAATGCTCCCAAATGAAAGGTTCATCAAGGCAAGGCCTTGCTGTTTATCCCAAAAACAAAAAGCTGCTCTTGAGACACTTTTCATTTTATTTTCATATACAAATGAAAAGTGGCGGGGTATTCAAGTTGTTCCAAGAGCTTGAAATAAACAAAACAGTTGCTACTTAAGAGGCATTCCGTGTAAAAACCGACCGGTCGATTTTCGATGGAAAATAGATTTCTTTCATTTTCTGTGCAGAAGTACAACATTATAAGTAAAGTACAAAAATCGCATTTGTTTGGCTTCATTTGAGTTTCTACCTGTTTTAGGCCGATAGTTCCGATGCGACCTCTGAACAAGGAAATCCTTCGACCGGAACCCCGATTTTAACACTAAACTCGAGATAGCATAAAACAACTCAGAGTTGCCAAAAGCAGCTTATATTTACTCCATACCTTAAATAGGCCATGTTTATTATTTTCACTGCTAAAATAACTTGTTCTGTCTTGTAGGAATTTTGTTAGAATTTTTTTAGTACACCGACCTAGAGACATCACGAACGCCATTGATAAGGTGCCTCCATTAAAACCAAGTTTTCGTAAAAGTGGGACCTGACCGACATCTCATTCTCTGATCAGACAATAGATCAAGGTCTGGTCTAAAAGTAACTATAATAAAATTTGTCGGCACTCATCATATGGTTATGGAAAGACCTAAACAAAATTAACAAAAACTGCAACATTCACAACTTGACTTAATATGACTCGGTCAATTCAAAGACATTTTGATTTACCTACATTACAACCGAAAGCATTTTAAACCCAAGGCGTATTCAAAAATAGACCATAGAACAGTTTTGAAGCATAACTGGATCAATTTTACCTGAATTACCTCGGAATTCTTCCGAGCTTTTCGAAGGTCACATCGATGAGCGTTTATGGCCAGTTTGTTGTCACGCAATACTCTACATGTGGTACAGCAGCATACGGATTGCCGCCTAAAAAGGCCAAAAGTTCATTGACATGGAGTCATTGAAGACATAAATACAATAACCTTGTCTTCACCAGCATTTTTTCCAGATTAGTGCGTTCAGTAAGTGAGGTCCAAGATGACTGCTGTGTACGGAAGCCAAAGTACTCCTCGAGTGTTGATGGTTGTTTCGACACTTAAAACAAAACACCAAACGCTATTCTTCCTTCAGTGGCTGTTACAACGGTCTACAAAAAAAGAAAACCATTCTAACAATACAAAGAGTTAAGTACTTTGAACAAATTGGCCACTTTACCTGCGTGCAATCGGTGAAAATCCCTCACGTGTAACGACTCCTTAGCTGTTTCAAGTGAGAAAAGCAGGTGTGTTCATGTTATGTATAGACCGCTGACCACAAGTACTGAGATAAAATTGGCAGCCGCATTTTGGGCGGGATTTGGACGCAGTAAAATCATACTTTTGGCCTATTGTCCAAAGTTAAACATGTTAACAAGGTTATTCCATTTCTATTGCTGCAAAACCAGTCCGGCCTGTCGAATTTCTTCGGGGATAAAGAGGTAAAACGTTTATAATAATCACGCAGGGAAACAAAAGTTTTGTAAATATGTTGTATACTCTTCTCTACTGTGAACCACTAAACCTCAGCGGTGTTTCTCGCAAAGCGGCGTGCTCCAACTTACCTTACACGTAGACGTCTGCTCCCCAAACTGTAATGAGCCTGAGCAGGAGCCCTAGCCTCAGGGGATAGTAGTGGAGATCAGACTAAACACATAGAAGTTTCTTGAATTTATATCGTGGCCAGAACGTTTGGTACACTAAGGATTAAATCTATTACAACGTCAACAAAAAATTCTGCCTCCCCTCTCCTTAAACAACGAATCCAACACATCTCGGATCTGGGACCGCGCGAGGGGTGGGCTGAAGGAGCTTTAGCCCCCCCCCCCACTTTTTGGTGACATTAAAAAAAGATAACGAAAAGGTGGAAAATTCATTAGTTAGCTATAGTCAGTTGGGCAGGGTTAACCAGTACTTGGTTTTCCCCCGTTAGATCTATAATTTTGATATGGCCCAAACAGAAGTGACATACTCTACAAAAGTTGAAATTTCCTCGCTCTCGTTTGGCTTGATTAGTTGAAACTCACGTGCGCACTAGGGGACTCTATCTTGAAGAGTTTGACCCTGCTCAGATTTTAATCACAATCGACGGAAGTTGACACTCTCGCTATGGTTTGGCCTCTAACTCTCGTGAACTCTCATTGACTCTCAGCTTCTGCTTTTAAAGAGTTTGAACTTTTATGGACTCTCGTTTTTGTCTGGCCTGGGCAATACGAACTGTAGTTTGTCTCCCGATAGGATTTTTCAGCAACAGCATGCTTTGATATTTGCTAAAAATCATCGTTACTTGTTCAAGCTTCTCTATGTTCATATCAACTTTGCAACTAGGATAGCTGCCGAAAGATTTCTTTCGCTCCTAACGATGACAAATAAGGCATTCAGCAGTCAGATCATACCGACAGACTAACTTTGGTGAAATATATTTTTCATGATGTTTGCTTGTAAAAGTTTTAAGAAAAATGTTTTTGAGTTTGAGATCTTAATGCGAAAACGTCAAGGTTGGAGAGATGAAAGAACAGGATCAGACGCAATATTTTGGGACTTAAGTATCCAGTCCTATTTCTGGCTATTCCTATTCCGGTTTAGGAATAACAGAATATCCTTTAAAACATTCCGATCGCATTCCGTTCATTTTGTTTTCGTGGAAGGGAATAATGTCCAGACTGAGAAAACAGTAACTGTATGTTGTCTTCTATTCCAGATTAGGCCACCAAAACGTACCCTAAGTATCGACATTATTTATCACTGGTAGCTGTCAAAGAGTTTGATACCCTTGGTGTAGCTTTGGTCCTTTATAATACAATTAATTTATATTGCGCATAGCGCATGTGTTTCCACGTTCCAATTTCTTTTGCGCATGTTCTATATGATGGGTATAAACTGACAACTTTTAAACACGTGGCCGCCCGCCGTAGTCACCAAAAAGGTAAGATGAGGCAAAAGGCGTGATTTCACCCCCCCCCCCGATCGAGTTAGCCCCCCACTTTAAAATAGGCTGCGCGGTCCCTGCGGATAACTTTTACAGTTTCGTACTTCAGCATTGTTTAGGAGGTGCGGGGAAAGGCTTCTCTTAGTTCCTTTGGGGGTGCTATGTTATCACCTATTTTTACAATGATTACGAAGAGGATACCAAAAAGTGAAGTTTCTCTAAACTAATTGGCCACGGTCAGTGACGGTTGTACCTTCGTAGTGGGAAATATTGATGTCCCTTTTTTTTCGGTGGTAGTTTTGGAAGATGACAGACGGGATCTTGACGACAAGAGATGACCTAAACAGTTTTGCTGGAAGCTGCTATGCCATAATGTTCATGCAGCTAGATTTTGATTAGAATGATAAGGTCTTTAACCAGGTCGGTCAACTCCTCCCCTTTCGCCTTATCTTAGTGGCATCGTCCCGTGGCTGACGGCAGTTTTGCGGTCGGCTGAGTAGTAGTAGACAGGTTTGAGGCCCAACGCTCCACGAAAGTGCACGAGAGAAATCGAAAGCTGACTTGATAGTCAGGGCACGTCTTCTTTCGCCCAACGCGTATTTGAGGGAGAGTTCATTTCCGAATCCCATGTCTACACCTCTCTGCTGTCAAGTGAGAGAAATATCATCGCCCTTAACCCTTTGAGACCGGTTGCAAAAAATGCATATGCAAGCTCTCGCAGGCTACCATCCCGCTTATGCAAATTTGTTTATTAAAAGGGGGCTGGGGCTGACCAAAATAATCCTGTTTCCTCACTTCCGCTGAACTTTATTAGGGGTAAATGCGTCCGCGCGCCCTACTAATGTGTGGACAGCGGACTTAACAATAACATTACTCGCTTGAGTATCTACAGTCGTTAGTTGCGCACATGGGGGATTTTCGCCGATTGCACGCAGGTAAAGTGGCCAATTTGTTCAAAGTACTGAACTCTTTGTATTGTTAGAATGGTTTTCTTTTTTTGTAGACCGTTGTAACAGCCACTGAAGGCAGAATATAGCGTTTGGTGTTTTGCTTTAAGTGTCGAAACAACCATCAACACTCGAGGAGTACTTTGGCTTCCGTACACAGCAGTCATCTTGGACCTCACTTACTGAACGCACTAATCTGGAAAAAATGCTGGTGAAGACAAGGTTATTGTATTTATGTCTTCCATGACTCCATGTCAATGAACTTTTGGCCTTTTTAGGCGGCAATCCGTATGCTGCTGTACTACATGTAGAGTATTGCGTGACAACAAACTGGCCGTAAACGCTCATCGATGTGAACTTCGAAAAGCTCGGAAGAATTCCGAGGTAATTCAGGTAAAATTGATCCAGTTATGCTCGAAAACTGTTCTATGGTCTATTTTTGAATACGCCTTGGGTTTAAAATGTTTTCGTTTGTAATGTAGGTAAATCAAAATGTCTTTGAATTGACCGAGTCATATTAAGTCAAGTTGTGAATGTTGCAGTTTTTGTTAATTTTGTTTAGGTTTTTCCATAACCATATGATGAGTGCCGACAAATTTTATTATAGTTACTTTTAGACCAGACCTTGATCTATTGTCTGATCAGAGAATGAGATGTCGGTCAGGTCCCACTTTTACGAAAACTTGATTTTAATGGAGGCACCTTATCAATGGCGTTCGTGATGTCTCTAGGTCGGTGTACTAAAAAAATTCTAACAAAATTCCTACAAGACAGAACAAGTTATTTTAGCAGTGAAAATAATAAACATGGCCTATTTAAGGTATGGAGTAAATATAAGCTGCTTTTGGCAACTCTGTGTTGTTTTATGCTATCTCGAGTTTATTGTTAAAATCGGGGTTCCGGTCGAAGGATTTCCTTGTTCAGAGGTCGCATCGGAACTATCGGCCTAAAACAGGTAGAAAATCAAATGAAGCCAAACAAATGCGATTTTTGTACTTTACTTATAATGTTGTACTTCTGCACAGAAAATGAAAGAAATCTATTTTCCATCGAAAATCGACCGGTCGGTTTTTACACGGAGTGCCTCTTAACATTTATGGCAGCATTAATTAATCGCTCCACTCACCACAGGTGTCGGATCATATAAACAGAGAGAGAGAAAGCTTCAATTCATAACAGTGTTTTCACTAGTGAAAACACAGAGCTGTCTTTTTGAAATTAAAAATAGTTCCTACCTCTTCAGGGATTTGGCATCTTCTTCCTTGTACTTTGTTAGTATCCTGTCCATCCTTTCGCGGCACCCTCTTCCCTTTAGTGTCACCGTTTTCTCAGTTGAGAAGAGTTGACTTAGCGACTCTGCAATCTTGTCCCACTCACAAGGCTTTTCTGGTCTGTCTCTGGCAACCTCAGTTGCGAGGGCTATATCATGAAACACGCTAGGCCATCTAAAAGCCATGGTGTATTTTGCTGGGGTCTAAACGCGAGAGAAAAATTGATTTTAAGCACTTTATAAAGATCAAAGGGTAAAAACACACGTTAGATATTGATCGCCGCCATATTGGATTTGCCACCTTCGCAAATGCATGTTTTTCGAGAGGAGACAAAATGCTCAACATGCACTCTTTCGACCTAAATTTCTTCTCTATATTTAGACAAATAACTACTTTACAGATTTATAGCGTCAATACGTGAGATAACTGGAAATAAAAGCAAAGAAACCTTGAGGGAAATCGTAAACGTGAAAACCTACCTCTTGCCGTCGAAAACGCGCGTTCAAAACCTCAAACGTGACCTCAGGGCCTGGTCACGTGACTTCTAGACGTTCGCGGTTTGTGGTAAACGTGGATCTAAAGGTCTCTGTTTGTCTGTATTTTCCTTTGTAAAATTATGGCGGGAACTGCGCACGTGCCCCGCGTTTGACCGCTGTGTGCTTCGACCCCGGTTCGCACGCTTCTCTGACCAAAGGATCGCGGGCTCTTGGTACGCTATTGGTCTCCAGTAATTACGTAACCAGATCTTCCCCCGGTCAGTACGTGAAAAGAGATCTGGGTACGAGATTAGGT
This sequence comes from Siderastrea radians, assembly GCA_964017195.1. Lineage (NCBI taxonomy): Eukaryota > Metazoa > Cnidaria > Anthozoa > Scleractinia > Rhizangiidae > Siderastrea > Siderastrea radians. The sequence continues at coordinate 23,914,086 of OZ024900.1, forward strand.
CTCCAGGTTTCCCCAAAATACTGATGCGCATAGGTTGAAAAAAGAGACTATTGCCCCTTTAAACTGCCCCTTTGAGCGTAGGCTCAAAGTTAGGGCAGCATGGTGATTGAGTGATTTTATTAGCAATTTCAGCAGAGCAGATGAGAATTTACAATGCTAAAAGACTAAACACTAAACAGTATTTTCTACGAAAACAGTAAACATTAAAATATTGGCCAGTTTAACTGCAAACACTTAAAACTGCGGGCAAATAACACTAAACGCTAAACCCCATTCAGACCCTCTTTTAACGTTTGACGTTAGCAGTTACGTCTGACGTTATGTCTTTTGCTACTCACGCCAGGTGAATACCGACCAGGAGTGAAGTGCGGCGAAAGAACAGCTTATTAATGTGAATCAAGAGCCCTCACTATTTGGTCCAATGTCTTTCATGGTGGAATTCCAAACCTTCATGTGATGTCCTCTTTGATGAATTAAAGATTTTGTATGGTTATTATGCCGCAGAGACCATTTTTCCTCCTTAACTATTATATAAGTACTAAAAGCATCTGTTCTGTTGGCAGGGGTGTGTTATGTCCACAGTGCTTTTCAACCTTGTTGTACAGTGGATCATGCGGTGTACCACGGAGGAACAGAATAGGGGCATAAGATGGACTCCATTCTCTTATCTGGAAGACCTAGATTACGCTAACAGTTTATCGCTATTATCACACACCCATTCTCACATCCAAGAGAGGACCTGGCGACTTAACATATTTGCAAAGCAAGTCGGCCTCAACATCAGCAGCAAGAAGACTGAAGTTACGACACTGAACACCACCAACTGAAGCCCAGTCTAGGTTGAGAATGAAGTTCTCCCTTATACGGACAGGCTCAGCAGCAGTAAAGGGGGAGCAGACCTGGACATACAGAAACGTCTCAACAAGGCCAGGATCTCTCTTAACACGATGGGCAAGGTATGGCGCTCCTCCACCTAAGGCACTCACATCAAGCTGAAACTCTACCACAGCTGTGGCCTAACAACTCTCCTATACGGTTTGGAATGCAGGCGATTGATCGAGAAGGATTTAACAAAGCTATCCACATTTCTGCGCACCTTTTGGCCCAAAACTATTTCAAACAAAGACCTGCTCGAAAGGTGTAGAATCGAATCCATGGCTACCATCCTAATGAGGAGACGCTGGAGGTGGATTGACCATGTCACCCACCAAGACGCCTCCATCGCCAAGACTGCCTTGCACTGGACACCAGAGGGAAAGCGAAGGAAGGGTCGAAGATCACGTGGCTGCGGAAAGTGGAAAAAGAAATGCATCAGATGGGAAAGACCTGGAGCAGCATTCCATTCGTGGCGAAGGACCGGCACAAGTGGAGGGACCACCTTGCTGCCCTACACTTCACCCGGCGTAACGGGTATGAGTGAGTGAGTGAGTGAGTGAGGGAGGGAGTAAGTGAGTTACTGTTATATATTTTTTTCATGAACAACACGACGTTCTTAAGTTTCCAAACATGTTTCGGCAGATACGTCTGCCATCTTCATTGTGAATTTGAACATAGTGTGCAGAAGAATATAAATAGAAATTACAATGAGAATGGCAGTAATTAAGACAATTATAATGTTAATGAATAAATTAAACAGAAAGTTTCAAATTCATGTCCTTGACCTGCGCATTGCGTGTTGGATTTTTGCAAAGTATGTGTAGCGCTTCTTTGATCTTAGGTGCAAACCACGAAGAGGCCTGGTCGATAATGGCTAAACTGTCAAGGGAGCACGCAGAGCGACATGCTTTTGAGCCCTCAAGGTGCTCAAAAATGTGTGAGGCCCTGTCCGTTTCCAAGTGTTCCCTTAAACATGTGCTAAAATGTCGGGTGTCTCACCGACATAGCAGGCAGCACAGCCTGCACACGAGAATTTGTAAATCACACATGATCTGAGTCCAGTGGGGATAGGATCTTTCACACTTAAGAGACTACCTACTTTGAAAGACGAAAATGCTAACGCAATGCTTACATTGTTGCAGTAAAATTGAAAAAATCGACGAATGCGCTTTTGGGTGATGCTGGAAAAATAACCTATGTAAGGTAATTTGAAATAAAAGGTATTAGGTGATTGTTTACCGGTAGATTCCAGAGTTGCTGGTTACATGCTTAGTGACACTGAGATTGACAATTTTATAAGCCTAGATGGATAAAGGTTTTTCTTTAGGGTAAAGATAATGCTACATTCCACATTTCCAAACAAACAAGAGACGCTATACCCTTGCATTTTCCGCCTACTTGGCTTTTTTGAAAGAAAAAATTGCTGATTCACAGAGCTGCTGCCATAGTAAACGAACATTAACAAAATTCCAAACTAGATGGACAACTCTCTTACTTTATTCAGACCGTGAGCTATAGGAAACATAGATTTTGAGTTCTCACCGAACGTTGCTTTAAGCAAACATCGATGAAATATGTCGACGATTCAATAAAACTGTCACCTTACCGTCAGTTCTGCTGTCCTGTTTCTTTGGTTTTTTACGTTACCTTCTGCAAATATCCCTGTTTCTCCCCATTTTTTGGTGAGTTCGATATGCTTACTTTTACCGCCTGCCATTTTGAAAAAAAAACACTCGTTCCCAGTTCTACGCAGCTAACTAGAAAACTCCTAAAGCCGCTCTAAGGCCCCTGGGTAGGAGGTACTTGGGCCCTTGCTAGGAGGTTTGTGCCATTGGCTAATCGTAGGGCCGGAAAGACAATTGCTTTTTTTCCCTCAAATTCGTCTTTAGCTGGTAAGCGCAAAAAGCGTTTTCCAGTCCCCCGACAGAACCTAATTTGAATTGTAACTTTTTGATCCGTTGCACAACGACCTTCCATATATGGAAGTCCGTCGTGCAATTTTCTTATGAGCTCGTAACCATAACCTGGAAAAGATGGCCTACCTGGCGGCTTTAGAGTGGCTTTAGAGCGGCTTTAGGAGGTTTTCTAGTTAGCTGCATAGAACTGGAAACGAGTGCTTTTTCAAAATGGCGAGCGGTAAAAGTAAGTATATCGAACTCACCGAAGAATCGAGGAGAAACAGGGATATTTGCAGAAGGTGATGTAGAAATCAAAGACACAGGACAGCAGAACTGACGGTAAGGTGATAGTTTTATTGAATCGTCGACATATTTCATCGCTGTTTGCTTGAAACAACGTCCGGTGAGAGCTCAAAATCCATGTTTCTTGTAGCTCATGTTCAGACCGGGCAGGGATTCTTCCCGCACTGACTTTAAACGTTAATAACCTTTTTTAGGAAGCAAGCTAAGGCCACCAAACGTGGTGACTTTTCCTAAAATTTAACTGGAAAAATTTGGTATAGCAAGTCCCTGTCCAGCAAGTTTAACGTCACCATGGCGACCACTTTTTGACAAGCTCTTTTTTCAAAAGTTTCAATTTCCTTCTTTTTAATGAAGAATTATTACTTTGTGAAGTAACTTTGACATTTTTAGATCATTTTCGTGTTATGTCAAGCGTAGTCGGTTCATAAACCTCCAAGATATAAAGCCTTTTTTTTAAGTTAGGCCCATGCCAATGCCGATGCCTAAGGCAGAGGCAAATAATTGATCTGCGAGACACTGACAAATCATATTTTGCGAAATCGAGTTCAATAATTGTTTTGTCATACAACAAGACAATGTTCTTATGCATTTAACCAGCGTGCTAGTTTCACAATTATTTATTCCTATCCAGGTGGTGTAAAATTATATGAAGCGCGCGTAGTGCTTTCGTTTCGTTCAAAACTTTTATAATATTCTTCACAAAAAAATACAAAATCAGTGAATTCCGTTTTTGTCAAAAATCAATCACTTTAAAACTTACACATCAACTGATTTGCCAAAAAGTACAACGTTCAATAGGAAAAATCACACTTTCTTCTTCATACTTAAAAGTCAAAACTCGCAGAAGTTCCGCACTTAAATGGCTTACTTGCTTGCGAAATTAAAAGTGCAGTTGTAATTATTGTTCACAGTTTGTTGCGAATTTTGAATACTCACATTGGCTTCGGCGCGCAAAGTCAGGGTCTTTGATGAATCTATCTTTTGAGAGCTAAAAAACCGTTGAAGACCGAAACGTATCCCAACAAGTGAGGCTTTCGTGTACAGTTCCCCATTATTTTTTCCTGGCTTCGGCGTAGAACTTTCTTAGAACAGCTGCAAGTTTAACGTTCGACGTCAGAAGCTCCTTTTCGTCGACTTTTCTCGCTTCTAAATACCGTCGTAATACGCTTAGAGGAACCTTAGTTGCTTTCGTGGTTTTATCGCGGTTTTATTTTCAATTAGACAATAACGATCACTCTCTGTTTACTGTGGAAATGTTGCCGCCATGGTGGAGTTTCAAACGTGGACTGAACAGGTGACTCAACAACTGCGCACGAGCAGACACATACGTAGGCACTTATACGTAGGCAGTTAAAACGCCGGATAAAACAACACGAATGATGACATTTTTTTTTTAACAATTGTTCATCGCGTTGGATGCGAGGTGATAAGTATTAACCTACTAGGGGCGTAGCAATGAATTGGTTACAATCAGCTCATATTCAACAAGCATACGTGAAATAATTGTTTATTAAATTCTCAGCTTCAGTGTTCGTTGCTGAATTTTTCAAATAGTTTTTGACAAATCTTTTGCGTGGCGGTGAAAACTTTTGAACGTCGAGGCATCTAATTTTCTTATAAGGCGAAAAGCAGAGTTACTCGCTGGTAACCTGTGTACTGTGAACCAATCAGAAAGCTGGAAATTCAATATCAGAGATTGAGAATTGAACAATAACTACTTATTAACCGAGAGTGAGGTCTTAACGGGAAAATCTCAAGCTGAGGCCTTGCTGTACAATACAGCAAGGCTGAAGTTTGAGATTGTCCTGTAAACACCGAAGGTTCGAGGTTTAATAAGTAGATTATTATATGGCATTTGTTTGGCCCAAGATGATTCAAGGGGAAGTGGTTGCTTCACATCCGGTTATGCACGCGCTTAGATCTATTCAGTCTCGTTCCCAAGCCCGCAAAATTATTTAGCGAAATGAACTACCGGGTATTCTGTCGAAAAATGCCTTTATTTTGCTTAGACGGGATCAGAACTGAAACAAGTATTGGAGTCGAAACCAAAACTGAAGTTTTTCCTTGTGGTTTCAATTTGAGAGGATGAATTGCTATAAACATCCAAGAATCCAAGCAAAAGTCATGCTACGAACGGCCTCATGGCGAAACAAAATGTTCAGTCTTTATCATCACTTTCAAACACAGCTCTTCGGCTCTTCTGTGTTCCTTGTATTTTTTTTACTGGGCCATTAAAGATTTAAAATTTAGAAATACTGATGATGTTTGCACCTAAAAAACTGCTCGGCTGTTCGCATCTGATGTACTTGCCTGGGTAACAGCGAGGAAATGTGTTGTCGTTAATTGCTGCATCGATTCAACTGTCATCTACTGGTCTTGGTAAGTTCAAAAGTTGTACTTGCCCATTGTTTATTGAAGTTAAATAACGCTGGAATGTTTTTGTTGAGTGTCGCTAGATGTTTTTCTCGCTGTGTTCTCGGTTTTTTGTTCCTTCACAAAACCTTTAATTTCTTCTCGGCTGCTTCTAGGCTCCGGTTTGTCACTAACTCGGTCACGCGCGAAATTTAATGCCATCGCTCTCAGAGTGTTCACCGTCACTCATATTTGGTAGCTGTTGCAGGTTTGATAAAAAGACAATGGTTTTGAATTATCTCTTGCTTTCTTACTTGTAGGACGTTAACAATAACTCGTAATGCCCGTGGGCATTACGGTAGAATCCCGCTCTAAAAATAACCAATCACGGCGCGAGTTATATCGGCTGCAAACACCAGCCATATAATATTAACTTTTATTTGATTTCACCAGTTTACAAGGCATTGTAAAACTACAATTAATTTACGGAAGGGGAAATGATTGATGATGATTTTGAAGAGAAATACAGCAGTTACGTTGGCACGAGGATTGCTCACGCTCACATTACTGAGTAGGGAAAAGTGAACTGACTATAACTAGAAAACGATGTTAACATACAAAGCAGTGAAAGGTTCTGAATAACAATAATTTTCTTCCTTAAATTACTACCATTAACTAAAATTATATTTACCTATTATACACAGAGTGAGCTATCAGGCTTTATCCGATAATTGCAAAGATCCTTTCTAGTAACAATAATGTGATGGAGGAGCTTAAAATGGAATTCTCTTAACTTCGGTTCCTTACACCGTTTAAGTATAAATTTAAAGAGCTGGGCCCACTTATTGTTATTCATGGGTATATTTTTGTTCTATTTTTGCGTTCCAGGCTGATCTACCGTATTAATTTTGTCATTTAATAGTTGATAAATGTAGTTCGCTTTCAGCCTTTTTTTTTTTGGTGGGATCCAAAAGGAACATTGTTGAGTTTTCAATATAGTTTAATGGCGGGGAGGATGTTCTGTGTTGTGCTATAGTTATGAGGTGGCTAGGAATTGCGCTTTTTATTTGATAAAATTGAAGGAAATTTGTTTTAAAGCGATATTTCAATTGAAAGTCCGTGAAGGTCATGAATTTGCTGTTTTCATTTAAAAGCTGCTCGATTGAAATTATACCTTTAGAAAACCTGAATAAGCAACAGTTGATCACTGTTGCTATTTGGTGTATAGATATTGCAAAGAGACAATTTCATGGAATCAATCGTCACGGACATAATGAGTATTCGCCCCAGGAAATCTCGGTGCGTGCATTCCACTTTCGCGCTAACTGAGCTGTTAATTAATACGCAAACCCCTCTACTATGTTGAGAGCCGTGAGAAAACAATATTTCACCTCCCCATTCATTTCTCCAGACCATTTCGTCATTGACCGAGGAGCGTGTTTCTTGTAGGAAATAAAATTCTGCCTTTAAGTCTTTAAGGTATAAGAAAATGCTTCTACGTTTGTTAACATCCCTTAATCCTCGGACATTTAGCGAAACAATAATGTACAAAGAGCTCTGCCCGACATAACTGCGAAATAAAGTGTGACAGCACAAAAGGAAAAATAATGATAAAGAACAACAACAACAATCACGAAAAACGACAACAAATTAAGATGTAATCCATCAGGAAATTGAGTAATCAGTGGACAAAACTCTTGTACCAGAAAAATTTAAAGTATATCGCATTCTTTTTTATACTTTTTAAGAGCTAAGGAAGTAATTAGTTATCTGTAATAACACCAAAGACAATTTCTTCTGGGAGCCCGTGAAATTAAAATTAAAATTTCACAGGAATTGTGTAAACACAGGTAAAATAGATAAATTTTTATGCGTAAGATTTCATTTTGTGAAATTTGAAATTTATTCTCTCGGGCTCCCATAAGAAATTGTCTTTGGGGTTATTACAGATAACAAATTACATTCATAGCTCTCAAAAGGTATAAAAAGAATGCGATGTGCTTTAAATTATTCTGGTACAAGATTTTTGTCCACTCAAAATTAAAAATTACTCAGTTTCCAATGGATTCCGTCTTAAGTTGTTTAAAATACCAATTTAAGCCGAGTTTTCCTTCTCCCTTACAATGCGTATCATACTAATACTACTGATAAACAAGTCAGATTACTTTCCTGGAGTGATCTCAAAGCTCATCGAGATCTCTAGTTGAGAAGATCCGCACTGGTGCACCACCCGATGAAGTTTTAACGAATATCTTTCCGTCGATGGTCCAGATATTAACTATAGGTCCACCGCGATCTCTTTTTAACTTGCTTGCTTCGCTTACAAGATGCCGTCTAAACTGTGTCAATTTTCATTGATGTAAATTCGTTCCTCGGGGCTCTGTACTGCAGAACAGTAACTAGGGAAAACATCCGATATTTAAACGTTTTGAGTTTTGTTCTTGCTTTGTAGAGAGCTGTCTTAGTCTTGTGACTAAGAAACTTAATTTATGATCATGGGTTTGTTTCCCTTGCGTCGAAGTTCGTGCAATTTCTCTATGTGACTTGCCTTCAGAGGTACGTTGAGTGCTTGTGCTACTTTTATCACAGCTTTTTCGGTTGAATTATAAGCATTTTCCGGGATCCCATGAATTTCGATCGAGCTCTTACGAGAATACTGTTCAATTCGTCTAGTTGGTCGTACACGTTCCCCAGTTCATCAATTTGCCTAGCGAGAGATTTCTTGGTCGTCTCAAGTTCATCCTTGAGAGCTGCGTTCTCTTTCTTATACGTTTCCAAGGAGCGTCTTCTTTGGTGTGCCAAGTCTTCTTTGAGTGATTTGTTGTCTTTTAGAATACTGCTGATCGATTGCTGTATGTTGAAAATGAATACCTTTTGTCTCAGTTAGACTCGGTTCTGTTTCCAAATCTTTTTCGGCAAGCTCTTCGTTCCCATCCTCGCGTGTACCAGTTTCGGCCGCCATGTTTGCCTTCTTGGCAATGTTGGAATCGTCCTCGGAGGAGCCGCAATCGTCCCGTTTCAGCTTTTTAGAATGTATTGTCAGTAGTTGTTAGGTTGGACGTCCGCAGCGGTCGAAAAAAAGGATACCGATACTTTGATCTTAGTCAGGAGAAGGAAAATCTCTCCTGCTCAAACTACATGAACCAGTCTAACCATCGCCATGCCACCTCGCCACTCCCCATTTCACCAGAAACTCAGAAGGACTTGAAATATGTAGCTCGCATATGTAGGTTTTGACCGACGCTCGTAATTGTTCATTACTTAACCAAACTCAAGCTAAATAAGGTGAATAAGAAAGGACGACATTTTCTTCGGCTATCTACTACACAAAATAACATCGTTTTACCTGCAGTCGATGTAGCTCTGAATTCAAGGAGATCCAAATGTTCAAATAAAGAGAACCTAATACAAAATAAGTTCAATGATCGCTTTCCCAGTTGTTTGATTTAGATTTATTGTTGTTTTGCCATATTCCGTCGGAGGCCTCTGAACCTGGAACCACTACGTTTTGTGTTCGTGTCAACTCTCCATCTACAATGCTAAAATCATACTTCACTTTGTAGCAGTTTCATTGATCCATTCAGCTTTGCACAAAAACGCTGCAACACTTTGCAAGGTTTTGGCGCTTTCTTTCAGTCATGTGATCGATTTTTTTTCCTTTTTTTCTTCTCGGTTTTTTTTTTCTTGTTCTTTTTTATGTTTATGTTAATAGTGACTGAATTTTGAATCAGCTGCCGATTCGTATTGCTTATAACTTCAAATTTCAAAGAAAGGGAAATGAACTGCGGCATCCTGCCGAAAAAATACTATATCAGTAAGTTCATAATCGTTCAATTAAGCTTCACAACGTTGGGTTTGGAAACTTAAACTTCATAATTTATCGAGCAATGTTGCCAAGTATGTTGCCATCGTCAGCTCTATTCAGCCCATAACTCGTGCGTGGACTGGAGAGAGGGGTTTCCAAATATGGTACTTAGAAAAATGAATATTCACGAGCATTGAACGCGAGTTGTACGTTTCAACTCCTTATGAGTTTCTGATTTCACTAAATCCAATAATTTTCACACTCACAGTGCTATTAACTTGGTCAGGTTGGCAAACACGCCATTGGGTAGGAAAGAAATAGCGTTTGATGCAAGACCCCTGTGGAATGGTGAAAGCATTTTCTCTTTAACAATAGTAAGTTGAAGAAATAAAAATAAGCCTTGATGACATTGCTTATGTTCTTGTTGTCGCTCTGTTGTCGTTGGGTGGCAATAGGTTTTCGTAGTTAAAAATCTTAGTGAGGTCACAGGGCAGGAATTGTCGATACCGCTAGCTATTGAAGGTATCCATGATAGACGCCATGTTAACACCAAAATTGACTTTCGAAAGAGGAAATGAAAGATTTTAAGAGGGGATGTCCACTAACATCGAGCGAGTGGCGGCACATGATGAAAAATAAAATTCCCTCATAAATTTTCCACGGATACCCTATGGCAATCTAAGAAACGTGGTGGCATTTTTTTCTTGAAAAATTTACACCACAGAAAACCCCCATTTTAAGCGTGGAAGTTTGCTTTTAAAGTGTGTAGGAAGTAATTGACTCCTGTTTTAGATCTGTGAATTAATTTTCAAGGTCATGGCGAGCTGCTGAAAATCACTAAAATTCGCTTGCTTTGAATTCTCAATTTGGCACAGTTTTTCAAGAGAAAGTTTTCCTCCCCGGTAAAACACCAAATCACTTGAAATTCAGAATTCTTGAAAGACGAAATACCATTCTAACTTCAGGTTTAAAAATTAGTTTCGGGCTTTTTATCAGCGCCGAGTACAAACGCTCTCAAAATCCCGATATTTATAGCATTAACCTGTCAACCAGTGCAAACAATAGGCTCGTGCCTCCGACCGAATAGCCGAAAACTTGGAATTTTTTCCTTGTTTCCTTTGGTATTTGGATGAAAAGTACAGGATAAAGGTCACATCTAGCTTACCTTGAATACGATTTTGTCTAAATGCCAGGTTTTGTCAAGTTTTAGGTGTACTGTTCAAGGGCCATCTTGACGCGTGGAATCGACCGTTATCTCCTGGTATCTCCAGAGTGACTTTCAAGTAATGAGTAACGACTCCGCCAACACATTCACATACGTTAACGAATGGCAATTGAATTTTTAAAATCTCCCAGTGTTATTTCCCTGAAGAAACTAAATAACTTTGCAGCGTGATCTCCACAGTCATCTCAGAAACCGCACTGTTATTATGGTCTGATTTGACTAAATTTGTCTGTCACGCAACGGGTTGTGGTCAAGTCGGCAGGATAGGTTTTGGTGATGGGATTGCAAAAATGGGGGAAAAAATGGAAAGATTAGGACGTCTGAAATAACTTAAGCTATGAAAGAAATTATACAAGATAGAAGGCGATGTAAATAGTGATGGCGTTTGTTTCAGCAACTCGGCCGGAATGACCGTTTCCCGTTTTCATCCCAGATGCCGGACTACCTCAATGTAAAAACAAACCGCAGAGATAGCTGATTTTTTCCCCATGATTTAAACTAAAGCATATCAAAGGCTAACAAAGAAGGCATCCATTTGTTTTTTACAAGTTTCCTAAAAATTTTAAGTCCACTTTTCTTGACCTATAATCGTAAGTTTTCAATGCGTAGCACTTGGCTACAACTGTGTTTGTTTTACTCACGTTCCGTCATCCTGTTTGGTGTCATGTTACACCGCCGAAGTTATGCCTGAAATATCTTTCGACTAGTAAAATAGAGTGATAGTACATATGACAGGACTATTCACCACACAATTCTGACCTGTGCAAAACAAGTTGCAGATTACATAGATGTACATTTTGTGACGCTCTGGCGAGAGGAAAAAATTGTCATGTGTTCACTAGAAGCAGAAAGTATTAGCTTCCGATAGTCTAAAATAGCAAACATCGATATATTTTTTTATATCTTATGCAGAGTTCGACTTTTCAAGAGTTCGACTTTTCAAGTCTAATTAATTTTACGGTGAAGGATTTCAATATTATTTGCAAGCCACCAGTGTTGCGTCGAGCCGAGGCGCCTCGAGAAGCTGCCATTTGCGGAAATGATTTTCTTGTTGGAAATCAGGCGTGTGACAATTTCAGGTGCGGCATTATTGGAAACTAGACAAAATGTCTTAAGTACGGATCGGCTTTGAGTAAATGTTCAAAAACTGATAATTTTCGTAAAAAAAAAAAAAGAAGAAAAGGAAACGCCAGATTTAACACACAGCAGTTGTAGAGCGCTTCCTCTATATCGCGCCATTGTAAAAGGATAGGTTCTTTGGAGTTCTCACAGTCAGGACCCCTGTCACCTAGTACAATAGCCAATCAAACCATTATCTCCCTTGGCTGCGAATAGAGGTCACTTATTCTTTTCAGAAACTAGTTGCAGGCGTTTGCGCCTCTTACAAGCGATATGACCAAGAGTTGCTATTCCAGTTGCAAAAAAAGACTTTTCGGGTCACACTCGCAGTATTGGAATCAGCGATACCCACTCAGAAGTTGAGCTTCGTTGATTTTCTTTTAGTACGCGCAAAAGTATTTTTAATTAGTATTCTTAACATGGACCATTTGCCTAGCCCATCGCTCTTGTCTGGGAATAGCGCAGAGGGAACTAATCGACGTTGGTCATGTTGAGTTCTACCAGGGCTGTCTAAGTATGCCTCGAACGGGAAAGCGAGAAAAGCAGACCGTGGAAATGACAAGTCGGAGTCCAAAGCTATTTTGCAACACATCGGTGTCTTCCCTCCAGTGGGCTCTGGTAAGTACACTTTTTTCTCATACCCACTTTCGTGCATTCCTCGCTATGATGGCAGACGTCATTAAGCAGATTCACAACCATACCAGCCCTGAAGACAGTCAGCTTCCGGCAGGACAGTGCTGGCTGCTACCACTGCAGGGCCTGCAGGGCCACCATAGTTTGCGCATTAGTACTAGGAGCAGAGCTGGGCGTGGTGTTCAAACTCTTGGCTCCCTTCCCTTCCCATGGAGGGAAGGGAGCCTGCAACTGCAAGGCCAGCGGAGACTAGGTCGGATACATTTGCCCTCCTAAACTCCGGACACGATATCAAGATCCCGGTGGAGAACCATCCTTAAGTGTCATCCGGTGCGCGTCCATTGCAAGCCGTTTAGTTGCCACTTACTTGGAAGATCGATGGTGTGAATATACAGTTTTCTAAAGAAGGAATCCGTCCGTGTATGAAAAGCATATGGCGTGGGACCTATAAGACCAATACTGCGCTGAAAACTAAGGCCCTGTCATCTGATGGACTACCGTCCATAGCAGTGCTCTAAGCGAAACCGAGCTCGTTCTCCTCAACCGTGAGAAGACGGAGAAAAATTGCACAACCAACTTTCTCTTGACAAACAAGGGGGTTAGTTTCTAGAGAAACTGTGGTGCTGCATCGGTGGGGAAGCGAAACACAAAACTTTGTATTTATCAACTGAGTTGATAAGGTAAATTGAGCCACCGTGAAGAGATTGAAAGCTGACGTTTCGAGCGTTAGCCATTCGTCACAAGGATGGTTCTCCACCTTCGTCACCTGCACTGCTCAGAAGATCAGGCGGAAAGCGACAAAGAGCCCTAAGTATTAGGACTCCTTGTCATAATGAGTTTCAACATGAGTTGAGTTTCAAACTCAACTTAATTTCGAGTTTCATGTATAAAATTGTAATCCGCTAGGTTTGTCATAAAATGGTTTCACAAGCTTATAAAGAACGAAAAGGACGGTTCCGGCACCCCTGGCCACATCCCTGGTTTGGGCTTGACTAAACTCAACATACATTTTTACATTCTCACTCCTGTCTTGACCAACTTTTAAAGACCAATACATAGAGACCTAATAATAATTTCTTTTTCAAAGCCCTAGTAACAGGCAAGGTTTTGGCAAGGCTTCACTGCCTCTAATGATACTGATAAATACATAAATACCGTTAACTGCCACTTATAAACCCAACCGCTTACAAGCCCCCCCCCCGGTTATGGGCCCATCTACCTGTAAACAAAAAAATACATCCGGTATAAGCTCCACCGGATATAAGTCGCCCTCTAGTTTTCCCTGTTTCCTTAATATTAAGCACTCTCACAGAACACTGCGAAGATGAACTCTGAGCTTCTGTTTTGTTACGTTCCGGTTACGTTCGCGTTGTTTATGACTTTGTTGTTAAATTAAAATTGAAATGAATTCGATTTATTGTGACGTTTCAAAGGTAAATTAAAAACTGGTAAATTAAAAACGTATTTCGATCAACACTGCTGTGGCTCATTTCGAAACTTATAAGCCCCCCGGATATAAGCCCTTCCGTTTACAAGCCCACCCAAAACCCCTTACAAAGTTGTATAAGCCCAAGGCTTATAAGCGGCAGTTGACGGTGATCGGTCCTTGGGTCCACAGATTTTCAAAGTTCTCATTGCTTTGTTTTTGTTTGTTTGTTTTTTGCTTGCTTGTTGTTGTTGTGGTTGTTGTTTTGTTTCCTGTGCATTTCCCCCTCCAAGTCAAACCCGACGTCAGGTAAAATCAAGTGCGTGACATTTTGTTGCGTGACTTAAACTAAACAGGCTTGTAAGCTTTCGGCAAGAAATTATCGTTTCGAAATTTTACAACGAATACAGATCAAGAAAAGACGTCTTATAGGAGAAAACTCTTTTGAAGTTCAAATAAGGCAAAATCATTTTATTCCTCAAGGAGGCGGGATGGAAATAAGTCATTTGGGTTGATTGCCAATACGCGATGCTTCAGTGATGTTGTTGTCCCACCGGACGCCAAGATGGTTATTATGAAAGAGTACGCACAGAACCTGATATTTAGACAATACCATATTCAGATGAGCTAGACATTACCTTTCTGCTGTGGATTACAACCGAATACCAACCAAAATAGAAGAAATGTCCACATTTTCGGTTATTTGGTCGGAGGTATGTGCCAATTGTTGACGTGTTAATGTTGTAATTATCGGGATTTTGAGAGCGTTTGTACTCGGCGCTGATAAAAAGCCCGAAACTAATATTTAAACCTAGTTTAAGAACGGCATTTCCTCTTTCAAGAATTCTGAATTTCAAGTGATTCGATGTTTTACCGGGGAGGGAAACTTTCTCTTAAAAAACTGTGCCAAATTGAGAATTCAAAGCAAGCGTGTTTTAGTGGTTTTCAGCAGCCTGCCACGACCTTGAAAATTAATCCACAAAAGAATAATTTGACTCAAATTACTTGTAAACTCTTCAACAGCAAATTTCTGAGCTCAAAACAGGATTGTTCCATGACGCGAATTAAACAGAGCGAAGTTTACGAGAAGGTATGATTCTCGTTTATTCGGGGTGTTTGTAGAGACACGTAGTGCGGTAATGGTTTTTTAATTTTTTGGAGGTTTAAAAATAGTTTCTCAACAAAAAATGCCACCACGTTTCTAGAGCTACCATAAGGTATCTCTGGGCGAAAAATGGAGTATTTTGATTTTTCATCATGTGCCACTTATTTTCGATTTCGCTCAGTCTTAGTGGACATTGCCTCTTAAGGGTAAATCAGCCTATCGGGCGGCCATTTGTTTTTAATTGTAACGTCCCATATACGTTCCCATCGACTACCAAAGACTGAACAAGAAGGCGAATTAACCATACATAAATTAAAGAATAGGTTTTGATTTGGCGAAAGTTCAGTCAATAACTTAACTACACGTGCACTCGTTTTTAGGCGAATGTTAATATTTTGGGGGTCATTTACACAAATTTTGGAAGATGTGGTTTGTTTCTTTAATGATTTTCCTCTGATTGCCGTAATCAGTTTTACAATGTCCCTATCGCCGTCCTCTCTCCTTACTTCACTTCAACATACCATCGGTCCGTGCAGGTTATGTAACAAATTTCAGGATATACGTTTACGCTAAACAGGACAAATTGGGCTTCCAACTAAAGTGTTCAGTGCTGTTTTAAAGTCTAAGGTACATGTTTACACATTGTTGGCATGGAATTGATATTTGTAATATTTCCTTTGATTTTCGAGGATTGCCTGGATAATAAAGAGGATCAGTCAGGGCGATAAGCCCAAACATGCATATTTTGCCGCTGCTCCTAAACGGTACAAAACGGCTTGATTTGTTATATTATTGGATTCGCCGCGTTTCACTTACAGACTCTGTATATTGGTCAAACTGGAAATAGCACCGTCGCCTAAGAACACACCAGAGTTTGATAAAATATGCCTGTGAATTGAAATAATTAGAAAAAAACTATAGACTTAGCTTTTCACTCATTCGTGTGAATTTGCTTGTGAAATAAGCTATTTTATAAGCACGACCAGTCTAATATGGACTGACACAAGAGCTTGAGTGCGACAGAGTACATGATTACATGAAATGCAAACTACAGACGCTGTTGATCCAGCCAAAGAAGATGGAGTTGTTTGACGAGGAAACCTGGCGATCTTATCTATGCATGAACAGGTTGAAGCAGACGTCAGTTGTGTCAGAAAGGGCACTATCTGCTTTGGGATCCCTAAGTTTTGGTATTGACGGTGATAGGTGCACCTGTAGGGTTTAAAAAGGCCATTGGCATGGCGTCTCCCTCGCAAAGTCAATAGGGAGTTTAAGCAACCACGACGGCGACCGCAACGAAAACGTTACAAAACAATAGGCTTTAATGAGCAGAATAATGGTTCCGCACGTGCGTTCTACGTTCTCCTACATTCTTTGCTGTCCTCCGCAAATGACAACGTGAAATGACCAGTTTAGAGTTTTTTTGGAAAACGGGAACACACGACGGTGAATTTTTCTTTCTCTACTTGAACTTGAGTGCCGTCCCTACGAATTCAGTTGGCCACATTACGCACGTTAAACAGGTTAGAATAATCGCGATGTGGAATAAAACAACCGAAATGCACAATTCAAATGACGTTTTCCTTTGCGTTGCGGTCGCCGTTGCTAATAGGGATAGGATGGATGCCTATGATCAAACTAGACAACAGCCAACCGTTAGTAAAGTGCTACGCTGAGGGAACAGCGTTTAGTCAGATCAATAGCATTCGAAAATATTGCAATTATCAAAAACGGAATGCACAAGTCACCAAAAAAACACACACACACACACACACAACCAGTCGATTCCATCGTCAGCTATCGTCTGATGAAAACCAGCAGAAATCGGTGCAATCTTCGCCATCCACATCAAGACAACGACAAGAATCTTTACTGTTTGCTGCTCTCCAGTACTTTGCTTGAATAATAGTGATAAAATAAAAAAACACAGACCGGCTCAGCACTTTCTTCGTCGTCAGTGGGCAAAAAGTGTAGTGAGCTCAATGCTTAGCTCCTGGTCTCCCCTGGTGACTGGTCTTGTTTATAATTACAGGTCACATTCTACAGATCACATGTACAGGTCACTGTGTTGGAGGTATGAAAACAAGCAGGACAGTGTTCCTAGCATAGGAGATGACGCTTTTGCCTTATTTAGGGCAAGAAGACATTACTTGTCTTGAGTATTTATTGGTAGCACAGTGACATGCACTTGTGGCCTGAAGAACGCGACTTTCAAAAAAATGTCGCCTGCGTCGCCGTTAGCTTAGCTGGATTATGTCTTGTATGGGTAGCTAAGTGTAACTGAACTAATACAGTGATGCGTAATCAAGTTAATAATTAGTCTTGCGACATTAAAAACCAGTTACAAAGGGGGCTCATGTAAATAAATTAATCGCAAAGATCTAAAATCCCTAAACTTACAAAGACGATGTAATTGGAGGAACGCATTTGGCAACTTCCACAAGTGAAGTAATATTACTACATGTAAGGCCATTGTCTACATAGAGCAATAGAAGGTTAGACCAGCTGGAACATTTTGGTCCACAATCTAAAAAGTAAGCAAAACTACAAATTAAATTTCTTTACAGCCACAAAGGAAATATCAGTTTTTGTACATGTTTGTGTTTATAATGATTGGCACAAACTGGCTTAGCAAAAAGGAAAGCGCTTTAGCCTCGTTTCCATGACGGGTATTTTGTCCATATTTTAAAGCCAAATTTGGAGGGTAAATCAAAAAGCTTGGTATACAATGTTTTTTGTCGTGTTCAGCTATAGTTTTCATCTAATAAGGGTATTTATCAACTTTCCCTCGAGTTTGCTGACGGAATTTTAAATCGCAGCCTTCACGGAATTTGTCCCAGTCTCAAAGAGCGTCGAAAACGTAGGTCATGATGTAAGCAAACATGATGATGATGATGAGGATGATGATGATGATGATGATGATGATGATGATGATGATGATGAAAGCGTATGTCGTCGTCATAAGCACTGGGAGAGACATCTTGTATAAATTGCTTGCACATTCTGTCCGTTCCTGGTCGATTTTCTTACTCAACATATCCTGCTTAGGGGTGAAACAAAAGCGGGAGTGCCGCTGACAAATAACTGCATCATTTAAGTTCAAGTCAAGTTTTTTTTTCATTTAATGATAATGATATTATACCACACCGTACGGCCTCGCTGATGCAGTTCTATAGAAAATGCATTGGCGAGTTGACCTGTGTTGGGCTGGACGCGCTAACGCAAACTGGTCAAGAAAAAGGCGTGCGGCTTTGCAAACAGCGTCAGCGAGGCCGTACGGTTTGGGCTATGTGGCTATTTGGCTTTTGCCCATGGGGTGTCGCTGAGCTTGGTCCGTACGGTTCCTGTCCAACCCTCCCAATCAGTCAGTGCGTATTATTTGTTTTCACTAAAATAGAGGGTACAATTGATAATTTTTCTAATGAACAAATATCGCTAATAATTATTTGGTATTTAAAGGAGATTTATTCACCCAAGCCGTGGTATAAATGGTTTTATGCATCTGGTTAGTCCCAGTCTCCCAGCAAGGGGTTGGGGGTACATCTGGGTCCTTGGGAATCCTATATTTAAGCAGACGAGGCCAGGTTACTGTCCTCTTTTCCCAAAAACTCGTCTCTCCACGCAGTTCATAATTTCTAGCAAGTAGAGCAGGATTTGTGCAGGATTTGTCCGGGATTTGTCCTCTTGACTTCTGTAAGAGAGAGTCCCTAATTCGGAGAGCGGACCCCAAACAAGTTAAGTATAAACATTGTTCTTAACTGAGACGAATTCTCGTCCGCGCAGTAAAGCGTGCGGTGTGACTCGATGGTTCACATGCCATGTGCTTTGTTAGTGGGCCATTCCTTTGTGCGAAGAATGAACGAATTCTTTGAATGTAACCAAGAAGATGGTAGCTATACACACATATTCGGTCTAGAAAGTACGTGTACCGTCAAAACGATCGGAACTGGGGGGAGAACAGTGGACAAACTGATAAAGTATGACTTACAAGACATTCGTGATACCGCCCCCAATGTTGTAATTCTGGACATTGGCTCAAATGATTTATGGGACGAGCAATCTGACCCAGACACGGTCCCATTGTAAATCATCACGCTGGTTGAGATTCTTATAAAGGATTTGCAGCTTCAATGTTTAGTTTTGTGCCAAGTTTTACCACGGAAAAAACAAACATTTACGGAATACAACGAAAGGTTTTGGCAATTAAATGGTTTACTAAAGGAAGCTGTCAAAGGCATTCATGGGGCAAAGATCTGGTTTCACCGTGGCTTATGTAATCCTTTGCAAAACATTTTTACCCGGGATGGGATTCATTTGAACGCTAAAGGCCATCAGGCGCTGTATAGAAGTTACCGAGGATCCATTTTATTCGCCCTGAACTGAAAGAGAGATGGGCAGGAACCTTGTTCGGGCCTGGACCCGAAGCGGGAGATCAACTCGCCTCCCCGTGCGACTGGACTTGTAGTTAAACCACTCCTCCCTGGACATTCGTTGTGTTAATATTATGGGATGTATCAACATGTGCTTTTGTCGTCGAAAACCTCTCGTAGTGAAGATTGTAATTTGTTCGCGACGCAGCGTATTAAAGGGATTGTTTACGGATAGATTGCGGAAAAGCTGATCTTTGAGTTGGAACTAAACATTATGGTCCTTCGGAGTCGGATGTTGAGGAAATTCCTCAAGCGTTAACTCAAGCGTTAAACAAGTCGAAGGGATTATGGCGGACGATGACGAGAATTTTTCACCGCTTCAGTCATCGGAGGAAATTGTGGGTGAAATGTCTTTTTCCCAAGTCAAAGCTGAGTTAAAAAGGAGACGATTATCAGCGAAAGGGAGGAAAACAACTCTTACTGCGCGTCTTATCGATGTTTTCAAACAAGAAAAATCGAAACCTTCGAGTTCGCATGAAAGTGTTGAATCGACTATTGCAGTCCAAACGCAAGCCCTGTTAGCTAACAACGGGTCTGCAGAGTCAACTGGTGACCATTTGTCGTCGCAGTCGTCTAGTCATCAGTTAAGTGAAATCCAGTTATTAAGAAGAAAAGAAAAGATTCTCAAGATGGATATTGACGCCGTGATACAAGTCATACTCGAGACGAGCAAGAGTCGCATCAACGACGCCATTAAAATGGAAAACCGTGTTCAAAAGTTGAATGGTTACCTGGAAAGTTGCAGTGAGGTAAGAGTGAGATTATTGCACTTATCCCTGATAATGAAATCGCTGAAGAAGCTCAAAAGTGGATTGACTATCAAGCAGCAATTGATAATACTTTAGACATTGCTCAAGAGTACTTATCCAAGCTGTCAAGCCCTAAAGTAGATTAGCAAGCCACTTCAGGTTCAGCAGAGTGTAAGAGATCACACTTGAAATTACCAAAGTTGGAGTTACCTAAGTTTGATGGAGATGTTTTAAAGTTCCAAAATTTTTGGGATCTATTTGAGGCTGATGTTCATGATAATGACAATGTGCCTGACGTTCAGAAGTTCACCTACCTACGGTCAGCCCTCGAAGGGTTGCTTATCACACTATTGAGGGGTTCGAAGTCACTAGTGCTAATTATCACTACGCAGTTGATGCTCTGAAACATCGCTTTGGTAGGAAGAGAATAATTATTTCATCTCTTGTCAAGTCAATTGTACAGCTAGAACCAAGGTCAAATGAAGGGGTAGCATCTTTGCGTGATCTTCATGACACTCTCAAAAACCGAATTAGAACTTTACAAACTTTGGGGGAAAGGCCAATGACACATTCTTGTATCCTCCTCCCAATAATGGAAACCAAGCTTCCACCTGAGTTATCTGAGAAATGGGAGTTAGAAATAACTGACATTAAGGAAGAAAGTATCAACCTTGAACTATTCTTCAAGTTCTTGAACAAGCAAGTGATTTCCAAGGAGGCTGGAGAGAGAAATGCTAACACAATCAGTGAAGATGTTTATCACCCTCAACTTGGAGGAATGGCAAGAGGAAATGCGGGACGGGACAAAAACGGAACTGGAGTAAAGAACACCCGAGAGAAGATGTTTACAGCAGCTGCTCTACTAGCGAGTGGGACGAATCAGGGTATCAATGCAACCTGCAACCTGTGTAAGGAACAGGGACATGACACTCCCAAATGTCCACAGCTTAAGCGACACTCGGTCGAACAACGATGGCAGTCAGTTAGAGGGAACCGACTGTGTTTTAACTGTTTAAAGCCTCAAACACTTTCCACTACTCCTTAGTTTGTCGCCAACCCAAGTGCAGTGTTGAAGGGTGTGGTCGGCGTCATCACACAATGCTTCATGGTGATGGGGACAGAAGTACAGAGGGTCAGATACAAACAACCATCAGTGGATTTGTGGCTTCATGCAACTCCAAGATGCAACAGACATTGTTTCAGACTGCGACGGCTGTGTTCAGGTTGCAGATGATGCCCAGAGAGTACCTGTGCGGGTTTTGTTTGACTCAGGAAGCCAAAGGTCTTATATCACAAAGAATGTTGCTGAATCATTGGCCTTAGATGGACTCTCTGAAGTCCTTAGCGTATCCATGTTAGGAGGAGAATCCAGCCAGACGAAGAGAATGAAGAGAGTCAGCTTCTCCCTCACCTCTATCCAAGCAAGCCTTGCAAAGCCAGTTAGAATGGAGGCCCTCACCATAGACAAAATCTGCACCCCACTAGAACCAGTGGAGATCAGCTTAGAGAAATACCCTCATCTGAAGAACTTGGTGCTTGGTGACACCTATCCTCGTGGATCCGTCAACGTAGATATCTTGATAGGAGCAGACTTTTACTTCTCATTTATGAGTGGCAAATGTAAGAAAGGGGAAACCGTGAATGCACCCACAGCAGTAGAGTCTACACTGGGATGGGTTGTAGCAGGGCCCATTGAGGGTCATCCCTCTGAAAACACTAAATCGATGCTGTCTACTGTGTGCACTGATCCAGTAACAGACAGTCTGAAGCGGTTTTGGGAGCTTGAATCTATCGGAATTGTTGATAAAGGGGAGGTACATGTCCTTAGAGGAGCAAGATTCCGTAAGACAGTTCACAGAGGGACTGAAATTTGATGGTGACCGCTATGAAGTACCGTTGCTATGGAAAAGTGATGCTCCACAACTCAACTCGAACTACTTCCAAGCAGTCAAGAGGC
The DNA here is from genome assembly GCA_964017195.1 of Siderastrea radians. Lineage (NCBI taxonomy): Eukaryota > Metazoa > Cnidaria > Anthozoa > Scleractinia > Rhizangiidae > Siderastrea > Siderastrea radians. The sequence goes on from OZ024900.1 coordinate 23,935,964, forward strand.
TTGAGAGTGTAGAAAGGCATCTCGAAAGGAATCCAGAAAGAGCCAATGCCTACAAGAATGCCATCAACCAATATGTAGAAAAGGGGTACGCCGTAGAGATTAAGGAGTCAGATGACGGTAACAAGAGAGTGAGGTACCTACCACATCATGCAGTCTTCCGAGAAGACAAGAAGTCAACAAAGTGTCGAGTTGTTTTTGATGCATCAGCTTGTGATGAACATGATGTGTCGCTCAATGATTGCATTCTAACGGGGCCAGCACTTCAACCTAACCTTGTATCTGTCCTGCTTCGATTTCGAACCCGTAGAATTGCACTTATGGCTGATGTAGAAAAGATGTTCCTCCAGATCAAGGTCGATGAAAGGGACCAGGATGCTCTAAGATACCTGTGGAGGGATCTAAAGAGCAATGATCCTCCGACAGTTTACCGGTTGCAGAGGTTGGCATTCGATGTAAATTATAGTCCGTTCCTAGCTATTGCCACAGTTCAAAGCCACGCAAAGAAATGCAAGGAACAATTCCCTGATGCATCAAAAGAAGTTCTGTCTAATATGTACGTGGACGATTGTCTTACTGGTGCTGACGACGTTGGAGCTACGTTAGAGTTGCAGCAGTCCTTAGATAAGATGACGGAACAAGGTGGGTTTAATCTGACTAAGTGGGCCAGCAATTCAAAGGAAGTCCTCAGCCACATCGAAGAGCAAGAGCAATCTCAGTCCAGTACCATTGACTTCAACGCGAGTGAGCCGTTAAAGGCACTGAGAATCTGCTGGGATACGTTAAATGACTGTTTTGTCTTCTGTGTTCCACCGTATGTGTTCACTGTTAGCGATCCGGAAACGAAGAGAAGCTTGTTGAGCATCGCTTCAAGGATTTTTGACCCTATGGGACTAATCACACCATTTACGATCAGGGCGAAAATGTTATTTCAAGAGCTTTGGCAGAGAGGTTTGCAGTGGGAGGATCATTTGGATGAAGATATTGCTGTACAGTGGAGGTCATGGAGGTCCGAACTGTCTCAGTTGAATTGCATTAACGTTCCCCGCTACTTTATGGCGAACATCGGATCAAGCTCAAGCATAGAGCTCCACGGCTTTGGTGATGCCTCGACTAAGGCATATGGTGCAGCAGTCTAAATCAGATCCGTGGATGAAGCTGGCTGTGTCTCAACTCACCTTGTCATGTCCAACTCAAGAGTGGCTCCCACATAGACCGTGTCGTTGCCAAGATTAGAGCTACTTGCGGCTGTTCTTAATGCAAGATTGCTGAAATTCGTTGCAGAATCCCTAACACTCAAAATAGACCGGGTAGTGTGCTGGACCGACAGCATGGTGACCCTTCAGTGGATCAGAGGTTCAAGTTGCCAGTGGAAGACATTCGTAGCGAATCGTGTTGCTGAGTTTCAGTCCACATGGGACCCAGATCACTGGAGACACTGTTCAGGGGAGGACAATCCCGCCGACTTGTTGACCCATGGGTTGCCCGCAAAGGCCTTAGCTGAGAATAACTTGTGGTGGAGTGGACCAAGTTGGTTGACGCTTTCATGCTTGCCTGATCAACGGCAACTACCCAGTGAACTAACAGAGTCGAGAAGGAGAGAAAACACAAAGAGACAAAAACATGCGCAGCGATTGCCATAGAACCAGTGATTGATCCGTCTCGATACGAGAAGTGGCTGACCCTCATTCGAGTAACAGCATATGTGCTGCGATGTGTTGCAGTTTTCAAGTCCGGGACAAGTTCAGGTTCCAAAGAACTGTCAGTTGAGGAGCTGCGGAATGCCAAGTTGAGCTGGTATCGGCAGATACAGAGGGACGTGTACCAAGTAGAGTATGAACAGCTAAAGGCGAACCATCCTCTACCAAATACCAGTGCTATACTCAAGTTGGATCCTTACTACGACAAGAAAGATCAGTTGCTGCGGGTAGGAGGGAGACTACAATACTCGGACTTACCAGAGGGTACTAAACATCCAATTATCCTGCCGCATGGGCATCCAGTGGTTGAAAAGATCATACAGAGTGTGCACAATGAGCTGCTTCATGCTGGACCCGAGAGTACCCTTTCGGTTCTACGACAAGAGATTTGGCTAAGAAAAGGACGTCGGGAAGTTAAGAGAGTCCTAGGAAGGTGCCTTGTTTGCCAACGTCAACGTGTCGGCGCATGTTCACAGAAAATGGCGCCGTTGCCATCGGAAAGGGTGTCGTTGTCTCCAGCCTTTACTCATGTCGGGATAGACTTTGCTGGGCCGTTGTTTGTACGAGGGAGTCACACCTCAGAGAAAGCTTACGTTTGCATCTTCACGTGCGCTTCTTCTCGCATGACTCACTTAGAGCTTACAAGTGATTTGTCAACCAACGAATTCTTCCAAGCCTTAATTCGTATGATCAGTAGAAGAGGGCTTTGTAGCACCATTTGGTCTGACAATGCTAAGACTTTCAAGTGTGCTGACCGCGAAATTCAACGGCTGTTCACGCTAGAGTCATCCACCAGTAAGCAACTGTGGGACAAAATCGATCAGGAAGAGCTTCAGGCCAAGTTGACATCCAAGGGAATCAAATGGAAGTTTATTGTCGAGCGCTTCCCGTGGCGAGGTAGCTGGTGGGAAAGGCTGGTGCGTTCTGTGAAGGAACTTCTTCGTAAAGTCCTGGGCAAAGCCTTGTTGTCCTATCAAGAGTTAGCCACAGTCCTTACCAGAATTGAAGCTGTTATTAATTCGAGGCCGCTTACAACAGTAAGTCACGATGTTAGAGATCTGACGCCCATAACTCCAGCTCATCTTGCACTCGGAAGATCACTGTTTAACTTACCCGACATTGCAGACGAAGATTCAGTGAATGAAAGCGCAACGAGACAGCGCTATCTGTATCAGCAGAAGCTTGTTAACCACTTCTGGAAATGCTGGCGAGGAGAATACCTGCATCATTTATCCATTCGACAGAAATGGATGGATGAACAACCAGCTCTCAAGGTCGGAGATATCGTACTGATTTCTGAAGACAATGCACCAAGAGGAAAGTGGCCGATGGGACGAGTTGACAGATTGTTCCCCGGAAGGGATGGCCTTATCTGCACCGTAACCTTGAAGACACAGAGAGGACTTTTAAGGACACCTGTTCAGAGGCTGCATCGCCTAGAAGCAAGTAGTACTCAGTTTACAAGTGGTGAATTCGACGACAGTGGCCCTAACGGTGGGGAGCCGTCAGCTATTAGGAAGGTCAAGAAGAAGGTGAAGAAGAAGCAAGCTGTGAAGAAACCAGCTCCGAGTCTCCAACGGTATTGGAGAGGTGGGGAGGATATTCGGGCCCGGACCCGAAGCGGGAGATCAACTCGACCCCCCGTGCGACTGTACTTGTAGTTAAACCACTCCTCCCTGGACATTCGTTGTGTTAATATTATGGGATGTATGAACATGTGCTTTTGTCGTCGAAAACCTCTCGTAGTGAAGATTGTAATTTGTTCGCGACGCAGCGTATTAAAGGGATTGTTTACGGATAGATTGCGGAAAAGCTGATCTTTGAGTTGGAACTACACAAACCTAAAGCTAAGTTATTAGGTCTCGTATTTCATAGCAGATCTCAGCTATGTTATTCAATGCTTGTTAATTTGGGGCAAACTAAGCTAGATTTAATGTATATGTTTAAGATACTCTTACCTTCTGTTATAAATGAAATGTGATTAATATTTTTGAGATTATTATGGCCATGGCCTTGGTACTGTGCATGTGTACCACAAGAGTATGTTGACCCTTTGTGCATGGGCCAAAGGTCAAGAGATTGTGGATTTCAGAATGTTTTAAGTAACTTAGAGTGGAACCTTTGAGCAGGGGCCAAAGGTTTCAGCAATAAGTAATGTCAGAGGTCAGAGTTTTAACCTGTGAACAGGGGCCAAGGTTAGAGCTCACCAAATTAATTATGTACGATAATCTACATATTACTGTTCTGCATAATACATTTCGGGAAGTAGCTTTGTGGTGATCCGACAGAGACTGAATTGTGTTGTTACTTTAATAATATACATTTTACCCAGTATTGGGAATAAATGTTGTTAGCAGTTGAAATATGAACATTGGACACTTAATTAAGAGTGCTGATTTTGTAACATAACGTGGAGGCCCAAGTGGTCAATGTTTTGTTGCAGTAGAATTGAACGAATGCCAATGATGATTACTTGAGACAGTGCAGTGGCTTCGGGTGGGGGTGCCCTGCCTCGCATGTGCGTCCAGGGCTTTGACGGGTACTCCCCCACCTTTGCTGGGAATGATTTTGATTGTTTAATGTTAGTAATAGTTTCATAAGGGTTGAGAAAGGCTTTCCCGGGAAATTTGGTGAAAAATTTTGACTGCCGGACATTTAGTCTATTTGAGATTGTGTCCGGCTGCCAGGCATAAAGCCACAGCTTAGGCTGAAATTGGTTCGATCGCTCCGTTTCTCTCCTTTTTTAAGTTCCTTGAACTCTATGGTCTTGCTGGATGATTCGCTTGTGGGATTCGAAAGAAATACTCCACACTTTGAGCAATTATTTTGCACTTTCAACCAGAGACTTTGCTCCACAACTGATACAAAACATGGAGGCTTGCGAGGGAGCTCAGTTCCTATTTACTTCCGTTTCGTTTTTCACTTCATTTTGCTTTTCACTTCCGTTTTCCTTTTTTGTTTGCGTGGTTTCTTTTTTATTTGCGCGGTTCCTTTTTTGTTTGCATTTTCTTTTTTTGTTTCCTTGGTTTCTTTTTTGTTTGCGTGGTTCCCTTTTTTGTTTGCGTGTTTTCTTGTTTGTTTGCAGTGTGTCCCTTGTAGGCCATCGTACTGAAGAGTTGCTCTGTCGTCAAGATTTTTTTATTAAGTTTGTAGTCTTAGTGTAAAGCTCCATATGTTTTTTTGTTCAGTTTTGGAATATTTCAGTCGTCCTTATATTTTTATATATTTTTGGTTTCTTCATTTGAAGTAATGACATTTCAGTCCCGATTTAGCGACTAAACTTAGAATCGCCGTTTCAGTGAGTGAGTTCAGTCTGGCATATTTTCGTGTTCGTTTTGTTTTTAACCGGTAAGCCATTTCAGTGTGTCTTTAGTTACAGATCGAAACGAAATCTTTATTTAAGTAACTCTGACCATAGCATTTCTCGGTTTACGTCTTTTTGTCTAAAATGAGAGCTTCCTAAAATTAGTTCAGGGTGTGTTCTTGAAAGAGCCCGATTAATACTTTCCGGGTGAAAAACTTGTGTCATTATTATTTTCTCTTGATAATTATACGTGTGCTTGAAAGTTTCCGAAAACATTTTTTGGGTATGCCAGGAAAATATTATTTAAATATTATCTACCAAAGTAGATTCGAGAAATGTTTCATGGTTAACAGAATTAAACAGCCGGAGGAATGCATTGGAATCAGTGAGAAATGTGATTTGCAGGGAAAAGTCTGTCGAGTCGCCACCGGGAGCAACTTAAGTGGGTTTTTTTAGCAACTGCAGTTTTTTTTAACTTAATTGGTTAGCTTTCGAAAGAATGCTACAAGAAGAGCTGTCGGTGAAAGTCGTGCTGAAGTCTTCTCTTTAACCAAAAATAAGCCAAGTCACAGTTTTCTCAGTGGTCTGCATATTTTCCCTTGCTGTTTTTCACCTCTTGGCGAATACCTGCTGATCTCTGTTTGACAGGTCTTCAAATGTCAACCAATCAACGCGCGACTCGCAAACACCTTAGGGGGTCCATTCATTCGAGAGTGTTTCGCGTAACAAAATACACATGTCGAGTTATAGTTACTGTTCCTGGCGTTTATCGTGTTTAGCTCAGCATACATTTTACTTTGCTTGTTGAGAATATTGCGATTTTCTAGGCCAGTTCAAACACACTGGATTGCTTAAGTTTAACGTGTTGTTTATGCAGAGATAGCGGCGGAGACTGTTCGAAACTACGAGATAAGATTGAGCTCTCACCGAATTACTCAATTATTCTTCCTTCTCGACGAGACTAACTGGAGCATGAGATGTACTCCGACGTAAAGATACTTTGAATTTGTGATGGATTCCGCCAGACAATCTAATTAGCCACGTTATATCACTTCCTTCGGGCTGTTTGAGCAGTTCTAAAACGGCCAGCTGTGCTGCGCGTACTGCTGCGGGATCCTTAGCTACTGGGAAGAAAGCCCCTGGCTCCATGATCATCTCTTGGCTCTTCCGATTGTATGTTTCTCGAATTCTTTCGTTGGCTGCCACCTGAAGGTAAATGTCTGACTGGATTGAATCATTCACGATCTTGTTTGGCTGCTGAAATTGAAGTTTAGTCGAACCTTATCGCCTGACTCAGACATAACGGAGCCATCGCAGCATTCTGACCACGTCGAATTCTGTCGGCCAGACTCATCTTTCTTTTTGTAAAATACCTGTGGTCTTTGGTTCGTGTCCAGAATTATTTTCATTTCATCCACTTGCAATCCTAACACGTCTGCATAAGGAATAACGATTCTTCTTCAAAGAATGGCTGATTTTTCTGTTTGGTGTTCAATGACAAATGAACCTGGCTGTTGTGGCTTGCTTGAGTTCAATTTCAATGTAAGCTTTAGCCTGCGAGCAAGCTCTCCGGGGCGATCTGGCGGCGCCCGAGAGCTTGCTCGCAGGCTAGGTAAGCTTAAACCACTCGTGTGTTACTCTTGGATTAACTCGTTTGATATTAAGGCTTTGGACATCTGATGTGACACTACTCAAGTGTGTTTGGCTATTGACTGTGCCATTGTTAGCTGTTAAAGCAAACTCTTTGGCCGTTTCGATGGTAACTTCAACAACATTTGACGACTGGAAGTATTTCTTCGCTGCCTCAAGAAAGTTTTCGTCATCTGTTTTATCGCGGAGTCGATGTTTGGCCAACGACGGGCACAAATACCACCGTCAGCATCTTTATTTGATTCTCTTATCTGAAATGATTAACAGAGGTAAGTTAAAATTATCTGATTTTCGCCTTTGTTCTAGTTCCTTGCTCTATTATATAATTCTATTCATTGAATTCGATTCAAGTTCGTTGAAATTGATCTCATTTGCTTCGAGTTAATATGAGACATTTAGAATTACTGTTCTCTTAGATATGTAACCCAAAATTAATAAGTCTAAACAATTTTATGGTAACTTTTTTAACATTTTACAGGCTTATAATAACGACCTTTTTATTTTAATACTTACATGTACCTCAATTTCAGGAGCAGTTTGTGATGTATCATTTGGTGATTCATCATGAGCTGACTTTCTTGTAGTGTCTTGAAAAGGTATGTGCTGTTATAAATGAAACAGAACGGGTATTAATGAAAAGTACATAAAAAATTGCCCACGATACTAATCACTTGTTAAGTACTTGAACTAGACAACAGCATGCACAAAAAATCTTTTGACAGTTCTTAAAGTTGGCTGGAAATTATATTAAATGGATGGAGTCATGAAATTTTTATATATTTTTTTGTTCTTCACATTACAGAGTCATTTATATGTATCATACCGTTTTCTTTCTCTTTAGATGATTTGGTAAATCCTCAGATTCATGCTTCTGGACTTTCGAGTCTGGCGAGTAACGGCAGCCTTTCTTGTGACAGAATTGTTGGGTGAGTACTCGTCTTTGGTAGTCAATTTTTCCTGTTTCACCTGTTCGCCCACCACTGTAAATGTAATTGCTCTTGCTTGGCATCCTTGTGTCTTGTTTCCATGATACTGTCATTAAAACTGTGCAGGCTCAAAGGGAGTCCACTCAAGGTGGCATCTTTAAGAGACTTCTCGATGTAAAAGCCAGTGTAAGCTACCAGTTCTTTCACAGTAGCAGTAACAGTTTCAGAGCCAAATTTTAAAATAAATTGAAATCCTAACAGAACTCTTGCTTGACATTCATACTCCTGTCTGGTTAATTCTTTCGGGGTGCTCAAAATCCAGTGGAAATTTTTTTTTCAGTCCATTACAAAAACATACTGATATTTAAGCGACCAAAGGGCTGAAACAAGAGTTATTCAAAAGTTCCTCTGCTTTTTCAAAGAAGGTCAGAACACAATTTTCATCAAATATGACATCATAACTGTTTAAACAAACTTTACGAGCAACTTTTTGTACTTCTAAAGACCATTGTTTTCTATTTTGTTTGAGAGCATCGGCTACTTGGCCAATTCTTCGTGCAATAGTTTCTGTTGCTCTTGTAGCTTGGTGCATCATTCCTGGATAAAAATTTGCGAGGTCAAGTTGAGAAGCATTAGGATGTCCAGTTTGATGAAGATGCTTCTTTGCATATTCTCGGCTGCCATAAATGATAGTAAACACATTGCATTAATTTTAATTAACAGAAGGGTGTTTTCTAAAACAAATAGCTCAAAACAGGTCTTTTAAAAGTTTTTGAATATAGGAGTATTTCCCTCAGTTTGGGTATGATTTGTGTGTGTTTACTGTACAAGTGTTTGACAGTATTTATTATATAGAGAAGAGTGTTTTAGTGGAAAATACACCACTCGTAAAGTTCAAAGGAAACTTCATCTGGGACTCGAGTGGCCTATTTTCCATATCCTCACTAGCGAGGACATCGATGATGCCATTTCCCGCGCTAACACTGTTGTTTGTGCAAAAGTACACTTGTCCATATAACAAAAAGAAAATTACACAGTGGCTTGAAGGTATGAATTTTATTTTTTCGTGGTAAAACACAATATTTTATCACTAAAAAACAAAATTCATATCTTTGCACCACCGTGCAATATCCTCTCTATATTTTTTGTCATTCATGTCTCTATATTTTATGAGTGTTACAGTTTGGAAGGCTCCTAGTGTACAAACATGACTAATGCTTTTAAGACAGGCTGGAATAACCTTCTGTCATTTATTCCATAAAGGCAATTCAATCAGTTCTTAAATAAAATGTCATTAATCTAATAATAACCTGTTTTCACTTTTATCCACTCTCTTTCCCAACCAGGTCTTGAACTGTTCTTCACCTTTCTCACACATTTCCACTTTCCACACTGGCTCATTACAGATGACTCTCATATCCCCAAGTTGTTTGTGATGTTCTGGTGACTCAGGAATTGGATAAGTGGAGCTTGCAGAAGAACTTCCAGTAATTGATCACCTCTGCCAGTCGTCTGCAACACCACGCACAATGACTTCTATGTTCTTCTTTAGAATTGGGTGGTAGACTGACTTCAAACTGGACAGCTGTCGAGGGTCTCTCTTCCAAGATTTCTTACGTGGCTGTAGTCATCCGGCCCTAACCAAGAACACACTGTAACAATGGAGCTTAACAGATTGTGGGGCTCTACTAATTTGACTCTTATTGCTGTTTCCCCACTGAAGAACTTACTCCACTGCATCCATGGGAAAGCATCAATGTAGTGATAGATGATTAACTTTTCTTTGGGAACCATAATTGTTTCTTGAAGTGTTTCTTTGCCAAGTAACCACTCTACAGTGTTTTTAACAATTGTGTAAGCTGCAACGACACCATTGTGTTCAGTAAAATTTAGTGACAAACTTTCTTGCAAAGCCTCCGTTTGTGCCTTTAGCTTTTCACATGTCACCTTTGGGTACCATGATATTGATTCCAAAAACATGTTCCAGTTCTTCACCAAGCTGATTTCGAACTATGTTTTGATATTTAGAGTAACCAATGTTTAAATTACTTACTAGTCCAGCTGCAAACTGGACAAACTGATTAAAGTTTCTCTTAAAAACCACTAGCATGAGTGTGCTTTTAAAAAGCTCTCCATCGTTATGTGAAATAACAAAGTCGACCAACTTTGCTCTTTCTTGTTGATCTTTAGGAATATTTAGATCGTCAATAGAATTAGCCCATTCTTTGCATCTTTCTGGAGTCAACAGTTTTTTCTCGCAGGGATAATATAGGAATATAATTTCTTCTCTTGAATGAGAAAAAAGTGCAGAAACTGAGGGCTATTTCAAGGAATATAAAAATGAGTCTGGATAGCATTCGGCCACCATACCAAGCAGGACTTGCAAATCGCCTCTCTACTTGCTTTTGAAACGGAACCGTTTCCTAATTTCCTTCTTGAAAGTAGAAATGACGAAGTTGACTCATGTCTGGAAATGGTACTCAACACCACAGTTGAAAATTCCCCTTTTGTCATAAGTTTGAGAAGCTCCTTGAGCCTCGCAGAGCGGTGGTGCGTAGGAACGTCCAGGAAAATGTTTGCTGCATGAGCAGCTTGCAGCGATGGTGTCTTGACATTTTATTCGTGCTTGTGGCTTGGGAAGCTTTTGAAATGTTTTCTTAATCCTCGAGCTGTTTGATAGCTTTTTTCACAGTCGGAACAACTGAAGACCTTAGGCATGGCAACAGTTTAAAGTATTACTCAAACCTCAAAAACTTACAAGTGCAACTGTTGATGACGTGATCGTATCTGCAGGGTAAACAGCTGACAAGGGGTCACGCGAGGTCCCTCTCAATTAAACTCCCCAAAACATATAAATGGCTTTTTAAGGCTAATTTTATGATCTGGGGTTTCATTACTCTAGAATGTCCTGTCGACTGATAAATGCGTTTGCGAGTCGCGAGGGGTAAATCATAGCTGCGAAATATATACATGGGCTTACCCACGCGCTTGACTCATTGCAGCTAAATAAAAGTAACAGCAACACTAGGCAAATCACTTTGTTTTATTTCAGTAATGTAAAGCTTCTCTGTTCCTCCGTCGGTCTCAAAGGTCCTCAAACACACACATGCAAATTTATATCCTTGAAGCCGACACTTTTTCGGCTTAAAGAAGTATGGACACAAACCGCGAGCCCCCGAACGAATTTGTGTCAGAACAGGTGATTTAAACAAACAAACTTCAAGCTGGGGTGTAGTATACCTGTCTTCCCCTCCTACAATTATAAGAAAGCCAATTTAAAACCAAAATTTCAAACTTAAGTGCAACAAAAACGGTTATTTTCCCCCGGCCAACAATGAAAACAAACCGACGCAATTTTTTTTCCGCGCGTGGACTCCACGTCAGGAGACTGGAGCTAGTTCCCCCCAATTTTTAACCCGGCATGCACCGCATAGAAATCAGGTAGAAATCAGCAGGTAACTGTACAACTAAAATTTAATGTATTTTACGGGACAACAAGCATAAAAGCGAGATGTGGAGCTCCGCTTTTAGGCTTCGCTAAATCTATGTATTAACTTTAATTAATAAGCAAGCTAAAACCACCAAACTTGATAACTTTTCCTAAAATGTATCTGGGAACAATTTAGCGTAGCAAGTGCTTGTCCATAAAGTGTAGCGTTACCATGGCAATCCTTTTTGACAGGCTGCTTTTCAGAGTTTTAAATTTTCACCTTTCATTAAAAATTATAACTTTTCTGAAGTAAGTTTCACATTTTAATATCATTTTCGTGTTCTTTTATTGATTTTGGTTACTTTTAGGCCAGTTTTGGCATTTTTCAAAGGTTCTGGAAAAGTCAAGAAATCTAAATGTGAAAATCTTACCTAAATGATACGCCATATGACGTCACCAGTTTATGTTGCACAACTCAAAAGACACCTTCTTGGACGTACCATCTCTGCCCTCAAAGTTTCGTTGTCTTAGCTTTAATATTCTTGGAGTTAAGAAGTGGGGCCGAATCGCCCCCCCCCCTCCCGTCTAAGTATAAGAATTGGTAGCTTTTACATCAGCTCATTCCTATCGAAGTTTTTGGGTTTCAAAAACACATAAATTGACTCGATCGAAATTAAATCTTCTATGTACAACCAAACTTGGTAACTTTTCCTAAAATGTATCTGGGAACAATTTAGCGTAGCAAGTGCTTGTCCATAAAGTGTAGCGTTACCATGGCAATCCTTTTTGATAGGCTGCTTTTCAGAGTTTAAAATTTTTATCTTTTCATTAAAAATTATAACTTTTCTGAAGTAAGTTTCACATTTTAATATCATTTTCGTGTTCTTTTATTGATTTTGGTTACTTTTAGGCCAGTTTTGGCATTTTTCAAAGGTTCTGGAAAAGTCAAGAAATCTAAATGTGAAAATCTTACCTAAATGATACGCCATATGACGTCACCAGTTTATGTTGCACAACTCAAAAGACAACTTCTTGGACGTACTATCTCTGCCCTCAAAGTTTCGTTGTCATAGTTTTAATATTCTTGAAGTTAAGAAGTGGGGGCCGAATCACCCCCCCCCCCCCTTCGTCTAAGTATAAGTATTGGTAGCTTTTACATCAGCTCATTCCTGTCGAAGTTTTTGGGTTTCAAAAACACATAAATTGACTCGATCGAAATTAAATCTTCTATGTAAGCATCTCATCCACCGATATTACATTGTCCACCACATTGTTTGTAGTAATTTCGAAGACGAAAGTGGCCTGTGATTGGTTGACTGCCTTTTTGCTTGTGCTTATGTCGTCGCTGCTTGTTCACTGATAAAAACTGCGACATAGGCATAAGCATACGAACGTGTTCGTTGTCCTTATGCTTATGCTTTTGCCACTGGTGTTCTCACTTACATATGCGTAAGTTTGTGCTTATGCTTATGGTTATGTCCTAATGAGTACCAGCCTAAAAAAGTATTGATTAAGCGTTTCTTTCTTTCAATAGTCTTACCGGTGAAAATGACTGAAAAATCTCTCTTGTCAATCCCAAACTGGCTGCTGGCCATGAGACTGTAGTTTCCTCCCTTGTCTAATGTAAACCATCCTATGGTTTTTGTTGTGTTTACCAAAAGTGTAGAGTTCCTCGTTATTGCTGTATAGATGGGAGGAGTTCCTGTGACTGACCAGTACATTCTGTAGCCTGGTAACGAACGGACAACAGGAGATGGATCTGACAACCATAGCTCCGGCGAAACTTAAGAAAAGGGAAACGAAATTAAGAGGTTAGTATTCTAAAGGCAACAAGTAGTTCATAGTAGTTTCACGACCTTATCTACTTAACAACAACTAGGTTATCGTTGACAGGATGTAAAGAGTCTAGTTGGGAATAGAAAATGAATCAAATTCCTATGTTCTTAAGGTGCCAAGGCGGACTGCTTTCTCTGAAGCTTTCTGCGATCATCATCTAACAGGGCACAGTTATTGCCTCAAATGGACTTAAAAGCTTCAATGACGTTTGTTCCCCTCGAGACCCTCCGAACTATTTACAAATCTTAAGTTAACGGCCAAACTTTGATTAATGCAGTGTTGTTTAGGGAAACTGCAACGAAACCTTGTCTAGTAAAGTTCAAAAACTCCAAAACCGTGCGCGCGTATCCTATCAGCGCCCCGGGTCGAGATTATCCCACCTGGATCCTGCTTAAGGACGGCTCCGAGTTTTACAGCGTAAGCAGAAACCATGAGCTATAGGAAAAATGGATTTTGAGTTCTCATCGAACGTTGTTTCAAGCAAACAGCGATGAAATATTTTGACGATTCAATAAAACTATCACCTTACCGTCAGTTCTGCCGTCCCTTGTCTTTGATTTCTGCTTTATCTTCTGCAAATATCCCTGTTTCTCCCTGATTCTTCGGTGAGTTTGATGTGCTTACTTTTACCGCCCGCCATTTTGAAAAACCACTCATTCCCAGTTCTTTTCATTCCCAGTTCTACGCAACCAACTAGAAAACCTCCTAAAGCCGCCGTAAAAGCCACTGGGTAGGAGGCGCTTGGGCCGTTGCTAGGAGATTTGTGCCTTTGGCCAATCGTAGGGCCCAAAAGACAATCGCTATTGTTTTTCAAATTCGCCTTCAGCTGGTAAGAACAAAAAGCTCTTTCCAGTCCCCCAACAGAACCCAATTTGAATTGTAACTTTTAATCCGTTGCACGACGACCTTCCATATACGGAAGTCCGTCGAGCAATGTTCTTACGAGCTTGGAACCATAACCTGGAAAAGATAGCCTACCCATTGGGATTTAGGGCAGCTTTAGGAGGTTTTCTAGCTGGCTGCGTAGAACTGGGAATGAGTGGTTTTTCAAAATGGTGGGTGGTAAAAGTAAGCATATCGAACTCACCAAAGAATCGGGGAGAAACAGGGATATTTGCAGAAGATAAAGTAGAAATCAAAGACAAGGGACAGCAGAGCTGACGGTAAGGTGATAGTTTTATTGAATAGTCGACATATTTCATCGCTGTTTGCTTGAAACAACGTTCGATGAGAACTCAAAATCCATGTTTCCCTATAGCTCATGCAGAAACATGGTGTTTTTTTTTGTGGGAAAAATGCGTGGAATCGTGTTTTATGTTTTTTTCTGGTGTTGGCCAAACCACTAGCACATTCGATGATTATATATTTGCTTTTTAAATTCAGGTTTCTTTGCCATTACAGAAAAAAAACATTGTTTTTCTGTTTCTCTTACGAAAACAATCAGATTGGCCATAAAAAGAAAATTTCGATAATGTAAAAAAAGGCTTTAAAAGTTCTTTAAATGATACCCCAGCGATTGATTGATTGATTGATTGATTGATTGATTGGTTGGTTGATTGAGTGAGTGATTGAATGATCGATTGATTGATTGGTTGGTCAATTGATTAATTGATTGATCGATGGATGTATTGATCGATTGACCGATCGGTCGAGATCAATCGATCGATAGATCAATCAGTCAATCGGTCGGTCGTCGGTCGGTCAGTGGGCCGGTTGGTTGGTTGATAAATTGATTGGTGCCTTATATACACCTCTAGGAGTCGCATAGCTTTAACTTTATACGTGAAACTCGTATATCTGCGAGGAACCACTTTATCGTTACTATTTTGAAATGCTTTGATAGAATTCAAGCATGATATATATGTTCTCATACTCGAGGAAACGTTTTCATATAGACATTAGTCCCTACTGTGAAGTGTTCAGTAGCATATACCTTGTACTTACTTATGGGAACAGCAGTGAAGGTCAGCAAAAATTTCCATCTTGCAGTCCAAACGCTGTTTGAGTTCGAACGGAATGCTAAATGTGCATATCTTCCAGTCGGAACAAAAACTGTAGTTCCACTAAGCCGGCCACAGTACACACCAACTGTTTCGGTTTTCTCGTTTGTAATCTTCAAAGAGTCCAGCCAACTGCAGGGAAAATTGGTTTCAGGTCAATCTTTTAAGTAACCTTAGTAAATCAAATGCTTGCCGATATCCACTGACATTTATTTAAACGTCTTTAATCATTCTCTTGAAAAAAAATAGTCATCCTGTCAGAATGTTTTTTCCTCAGGTGATCCTATCACGACCATTATTCAGACCGGGCTAAATTTGTCTTCATAGACCGGTAGTCCACAAGCGAGGCCACATATTGGTACAAGGTTGAAGGACCAGACGATATGCTGATTTTGTTCGCTCTGAGTCTAAGAATCATCCTAAAAATAAGACGAGAGATTTCTCGATATGCAAGGAAACACGAAATTCGCTCGAGAGAATTTACGTTTTGTATCGACTACATACTAATTTTGGATCCACACATAAAAACCGAACAGTTGTTCAGAATTAACGAGGTTTCAGAATTTCTGCTACCCCTAAAGATTCCAGAGAGGTTTCAGAATTTGTGATACCCCGAAAGATTCCAGAGAGTTTTCAGAATTTCTGATACCCCTAAAGATTCCAGAGAGGTTTCAGAATTTCTGATACCCCGAAAGATCCCAGAGAGGTTTCAGAATTTCTGATACCCCTAAAGGTTCCAGAGAGGTTTCAGAATTTCTGATACCCCTAAAAGATCACAGAGAGGTTTCAGAATTTCTGATACCCCTAAAGATTCAGAGAGGGTTTATAATTTATGCTGTCAGGGTAGAGTTTTCAGAATCAGTGAACCTCAGAATTTCTGGTCGCAGTAGGAGGTTTTTGAATTTTTCTTTAGTATGTAAGATGACAGGCCAAACACGACTCCCGCTAGTCGCTGAAGTTATACTAGCCTTTAAAATAGAGCTTGTCACAAGTACAATCGTAACAGCTTTGCAGGCTTTGTCCTTTGATCAAAATGATTAAAAGGTGACACAGCGAAATTGTGCCGGAAGATTGTGTGGTTAACCTATTGATCAAGAGAGGGAGCTCTCAAGCTGTGATACTGTTTGGAAGGTTTGACGTTCTTGGAGCCGTTTAAATCTTTGTGCCATTGTTTGTGCTAGCACTTTGGCAATTAGTTAGGTTTTTGGGCTCAGTTACGTTTAATTGCAAGATTCTTAAGTTGTGGTTGATATAGAAATAGAATTATTGCAGTTAAAACATTGCACCTCCTGTCATTGTGTTTATGGCGTTACTAGCATTTGAAAGATAGATCTCCAGCAGTTTAATTGTAGCCTGCTCCAGGCATTCAGATAGTAGCGCCGACGAGCGAATGACTGAGAGATACTAACGTACTTTCGCTTATTGTGCTTCTTGCGATACTTCTTGCAATACTGTGCAACGTAGCGGAACGAAGCTCTGTCCAAAAAAGACATTGATAGTATGTAAGGTCACAAACCAAATATGATTCCCGCAGTCGCTGAAGTTATTCTAGCCTTCAAAATAGAGCTTTCCAAGCACAATCGTAACAGCTTTGCCCTTTGATCAAGATGATTTAAAGGCGGTAAATTGTGTGGTTGATCTATTGATCACTGAAGAGAGGGAACTCTCAAGCTGTGATACCGTTTGGAGGGTTTGACGTTCTTAGAGCCGTTTGAAATCTTTGCGCCATTGTGTGTGCTAGCTCTTTGGCGACTAGTTAGGTTTTTGGTCTCAGTTTGATTGCAAGATTCCTAAAAGCCGCTTAAAAGAATTTGTGAACCATTTTACTTCCAGGGGTAACTAGCCCTTTTTAGTCATTTAAGTGTTAAAGGGTTCAGAATTTCTGAACCCCCTTACTTTGAGAGTTAACCAGCCCTTTTTGCTCATTTAAGTGTTGGGCGGTTCAGAAAGTCGTTTTTGATCGGTAAGTGTCGGGGTTCAGTAATTTTGTATCTCTTTAAGAAGACCATAGCAACAGTGAGTAAAATAAAAGCTTTTGACGGAATCGGAAATTTGTTCCCTTGCTCCTCATGAATTTGACGGAAGACCCATTTTCTTCCTTACAATTAGCCACTGTCTTTCGGATTAGCAAGACTTTTCAATGTGTCATGGTAATTTTACCCTGAATTTGCCTAAATCGTCACTCCACATTTTAGTTTGGAGGTCGTTGTACGTATGTCTTAAAAAACCTGTGATGTTCTTGTCCAAGTTGTAGCTAAGCAATAGAAAAGCGCGGCTTTCATGTTGCCCGAAGAGTAAAAATCCAAGATTGCGGCCAAAACTGGTATTCCTCGGCATATTTTATGTAAATAGGCTAAAAACACGATTTTCCTGTAAAATATGTTAAATGTACCGTTCTTTTTTTATTTTAATTAAGTATTATAAAAATTTATGCTGTGACCATCTTTGTCTACAGAAAAGCAAATAATAATGAAAGTACATTTCATAATGTCTTACTTGACGACATGCTCGAAATCCAAGATGGCAGAAAGAGTGGAAACCTAGAACTGTAACTATGTCAGTCTATTTTGTAGTTTGGACTTGCTAGTCACAATAGGAACTTAATATCACTGTAGAGAGGTTTTTTGAGGACCTATTGCTTTACTGACACAACCCTACGGCAGTGAGTATGTTTTACCATAAGTTTCGATCGGTAATTTATGTGCATAACTATAAGACTCAGTCTAGTGATATTTGTAATGAATACTTTCTCGTTACTCAGTGTAGTCGAATGGTATAGACTTATCTTCCTTCAGCGACAAGTCATGTCCTTGTAAAGGTAGCAGGGAATGCCTTCTATGGATAAGGGTGAGACCCCTGCAAAAGATCACGAGCTGAAACAGAACATATCACCAGTATAACATGCTCTTCTAATACTCCACGTGCGCCGGAACTTGTAAACCCATGAGACCAGTTTTCGTGGATCACTCTTTTCAGGGCTGCAGAAATACATGACTTCCAGCCCATTCTACAGTTGTCAGCAGCTGATGAAAATACCCCTAACAATTTTTACCACCGAGAATGTCGGAGTGCCTTTACCCACCAAAGAACTCTGATAAGTTTACAAGTTAAAAATGCCAACACTGCTCAGGATGCCCTCCTTGAAAACTAAAGGGCTTCACAGAGGCAGCCAACCTCCAGCAGCTCCAGAATGTTTAAAAAGAGCTGTATTTTTGTGAAAAAAAAGCAACGAATACATTAAAAGAAAACTTAATCAAGCTAGTGAACTCCCTGCGGAAGAGAAAGTGAGAGCTGTGGCCACTATTAAGACGGACAACAAAATACTAGCGGTTACGTCTGGAGAATTAGTCGCTGCTGAGGCTCACTTAATCACAAAACCTGCTATCGAGATTACACTAGAGAATATTACAGTCAACCAAGCAAAATGTCAGTAACAGTGGAAGATGGAGACTGAAAACTCCTCGCCATTCCTGAAAATTTAAGATCATTACTCTTGCTGCAAAGCAGATGAGAATGAAAAGAAAGTTGAATTCCCTCAAAGAAGGTAATTCTGATCCATTACAGTTTGATATGAAAGGCAGCCGTTTTACTTTATGTTTGCGGTAAGCGGAGGGCTGTAAAAACACTTACTGGAAATGTAGAAATAATTAAACATTTAATCTGGCTGAACTGAACATGGCGTTTCATAATCGAAACTGGAAGAAATAGAGACAGTATTGTGCTTGAAGAAGATTGAATGTGAAGAAGAAATGGCTTTCAATCAAATATCTATCCTGGTGTCCCTACACAATTAGCATTCGATAATATTGACCGACTGGAGGAAACACTTAGTGAAGGTGGAACGTCTCATTGCGTGAACGGGAGAGTTATTCAGCCAAAGTTACACACAGTTCAAGAGCGCCAGCAACTCCTGCAACAATGCAAAAACAAAGGAAGAGGAGCATAGCGCAAACGCAATTTGTTCTGCCAAGTTTTAATGTCGGTGAGCGCGTTGCCCTGCAGGGCTATTAGGCCGATGTCACTTGATTGCATTGATGTTGTCAAAACAGCGCAGATAAAGAACTTTACTTGGTGAACGACACAGTTGGACTGGTTTCAACATCATGAAAAGCGATAGAATCGCTGTTAACCAGGACACAGTTGGTTACGTTCCGACTATTAACGCGCTGGCAGCAGCTATGAGTATGGTGAACAAGGACTAAACACAAGCTCTCAAGATCAAAGATTCTCGTGGTTTAAAGGAAATTGTATGCAACCAGAAATGGAGGCAGCAGACATCACGTGGAAACATCTCGACAAGATCAAGCCAGTTTTTCTGAGAATGAGCGTGTTTCACACGATTTGTAATTTCTTAGGAATTATTGGCAAGAGGTTTCTGGATGCAGGACTGCGTGATTTGCCTGTTGAGTCCAAAGTCATCGCAGAAGGTTCAGTACACCGAGATTTGAATGGCCAGCAGTAGAATCGCGGATTACAACTTCACAAGCTCTTGTGCGAAGCACTTAAGAGACTAGCTTAAACGGGTCTTCTTGATTGGTTTCAAAGGAAGCAAACTGTGCTCGTTAGGGGGCAGTTGATTACAATCAACTATCCGGGAAAACCTAAATGGCATTCTTCACAATGCTCGCTTGTTTAATCTTTTCCAGCACTATCTTTCTTCCTGCGGTCTGACAGGGTTCTTTGGCACAGTTTTGGACGACGTACATTGACATGTTGGAAACCCTTCTTCATTTGATTAGATCTTCAAGGTAGGGTAACTGACCTCTGCATCTGTACGCATTCGTGCTGTTCTTCCTTGGTGTTTGCGTGCGAAAAGAACAACTACAGTCATTACCTCTCCGTTTACTATGCTGAAATGACCACACTCTATATCGATCATCCAGATGTCCACGTTCAGCTTGAAAATGGAGGGTTTTCTGTTCAACTGGGCAGCCAGAATCCCTTTAATAGGATTCCAGTGGACCAAACGATTGAACAAACCGCTAACACAGACACACAGACTCCCGGAGGAATCAATGGATTCAGACTCAAACGGGCTACTTTGAACCGCTATTATCCCACAGGAGTGTAGAGAAGCACTTGCCTGAAGCAACTACGGGAACTTGCCGATATCAAGCCAGCTGGTGTTAGCCATCACGACTTAGAATCATCCCGTGTCCGAACGGATGAACTAGTTACTTTGAATGGAAACTGAGCGGTGACCCAACAGGGCTGATCAGCCTTTCAAAAGGTACTATGGCACCCTCTGATGTTGCAATTGATCTTCTAACCACCAATGCACGAGGAGAGACAACATACAAGAACTTCCAAGATGAACGATCCGAACTCAGAAAGAAGCCTTTCCACGACCCACTTCCCATGCATAAGTTGACGACCTTCTCCGATATAAAGTAGCTAAAAGTACCAGCAAGGAGACTGTCCCCAGAGCAGACCACAAGTTGTTTGGCCACATGGTACTTATTGCAAAAGGCATAAAGTTGGACATGAGATCAGTTCTGGCCCATCCACTGCAGTCCATTGCCATGGTCGCTTGGCAACTGTGATGGCACGCTGATAAAGACAAGCAAGTCCACCCTGGCACGACAGCTGGGCAAAATGTGTCGTTAGCAGAAGCGATACCGCAACCGTCAACTTGCATCGTCCTTGCAATGAGCCTTGTTCAGAGAGTTCACGGCGATAACAAGATCTGTGCTGAACTTTCAGAGGCCATTTTCATATCGGCGTTACATACTCGGGCAGAGAACTTCCGTATCAACTTGGTATTGGATGTATAACGTGATGAATTCATAAAGAATGCCGAAAGAGTCAACCGTGGGTCCGATAGTGGTTTTTATTTCCCCAACATCGTAGCTGGGCCGCAAAGTAAAGCAGTGGAGGCGTCTTTTGTCCTCACCCAAAAGTAATCGCGATCTCATCAAAGTCCTGGCCCAAGACTGGCAGAAACAAACATTGAGAACAAAACTTCACAAAAAAAGTCATGTACGTCACCTGTGAGAGAAAATGCTTCAGGGCAACAAAGGTTACCTGGAGTGAAGTTGAAAGTTTATACAGCACACAAGAGGAAGCAGACACTCGCATGATACTACATGCAAAAGAAGATTCCACTGTCATCATCATCGCATCTCAAGACACAGATGTGTTCATGATGTCTCTTTCATTTGCCTGTGGGTGTGCTTGCTAGGTGTCCACTAAGGGTGGCACTCTATAGAGAATTTTGTTGATGTGCAGAAGGTTACGGCTGCTGTTGGTCACAATACGTGTTGTGCACTTCCTGGATTGCATTCTTTCAAAGGCTGTGATACTGCAAGAGGTTTTGGAGGAAAAGGGAAGATCGGTGCTTTCAAGCTTATGCAGGAGAACAACAAAAACCAAGATGTATTTACACTGCTAGATGAAGAATAGTCAGTGTTAAGAGACCTCTTGAACGTGCTCCAAGAGTTTATCTGTACGTTTTGTGCTACAAGAAACCCAAAACACTATCGTAAATGAGCTGAGGTATCAATTATTCCCAGGAAAGGAAGGAGAGGTCAACTCAAGACAGCAACCTCCTTGTGAAGATTGCCTCTTCATGCACAGTCTTCGTGCAAACTACCATGCTGGAGTGTGGCACCGTGCTCTTGAAGAGTGGCCATCTTGTACCTGTCTAATGTCCTACTTACTGACAAAACGTTAAGTTGTCACCCATCGTAACTCAAATTGGAATTCGCACGCCACCAAATACCTGACAATGTAAGTCTCGAACAAAGGATCGGCAGAATCATGGGCGTGATTTAAACACACATCCATGGGTCTTAAGTCCCCACAAGCTGATAGAAAAGTCTCAACCTTATGTTGAAAAATAAAAATTTTTAAAGAAGGCTCATCAACATGCATGTACTAAATCATACATATTCCCGCTTGAAAGAGGACCACAGCGGTTTCTGTACGTAATTACTTCCCAGCTTAAATGCTCCTCGACAGAAGCTAAAACCCGAACTTCCCATCGCTACTTAGGTTCCGAATGGAGGAACAAGAACAGATGCTAAGCCTAGCCTCCTGGACCAGCAGAATAAAAAAAACTCAAGTCGCAACTTACTCCCAGAAATGAACAACATTTTTACTGCATAACGTCCTACGATGTGACTAAAGTTTATATTCAATCCAACTTCCGTATAGCTAATTAAAAAGATAGATGCTTTACAGTGTAATGTAAACTAATTTGCATATTATCCATGCGGAAAATCTACTACTTCCGTTACGTTTTGATGTCTTTTAAAGATAATTTATTCATATCAACATTTTTAATGAACAACAATACTTAGGATCAGATGCGTAATCAGAGTTTAGGTTCATATTATAGGTTAATACTTTACTTACATGCAATCCGGATCAAATGTTGCTACGTTGAATTCTTGAAAGTAAATTTTCATGACCGTGCCATGTGGAATGGAAGCAGTGTATGTGCAATACATATTGCGCGGGTAGTTGTCTGGGTATCCAGGGCTTTTCAGGGTATTTTTCTCCATTGCTCCACAACCTACTAAGGAAATGATTGATTATTGGTTATTTTGGCTGGTATTTCAGCATTTTTTGCGAACAGGTATGAGTTAAACTGCCATACTTGAAGAAACGTTTCCATGCTGATGTAAGTCCCTATTCTGAAATATTCACCAGCATATTCTTTGTACTTACCAATGGGAACACGAGTAAAAATCAACAAAAATGTCCATCTTGCAGTCCAAACGTCGTTTGAGTTTGAGCGGAATGTTAAATATACAAATCTCCCAGTAGTAACAAAAACTGTAGTTCCACTGAGCTGGCCACAGTACACACCAACTGTTTCGTTGGTCTCGTTTGTAATCTTCAAAGAGTCCAGAAAACTGCAAGGAAAATTGGTTTCAAGTCAATCTTTTATTTACTGTTACGTAATTAAATAAAATGCTTGCCGATATCCAATGACATTAATTTGAAAATAACATTAATTTAAGCGTCTATATCCATTCTCTTGGAGTCATCCACTCGGTAAAGTTTTCCCTCAGGTGATCCTATGGCGACCTTCATTCAGACCAGGCTATTTTTTCTTTTCACAGATCGGGGGAAGGGATGCTGATTTGCCCCCACCCCCTACATAACATAACCGGTATTAAAGCTATGGTAATGAAACTTGGTGGGTGTAGAGTACGTCCAAAACTGTTTAAAAACGTAGCATGATAGTGGGGATTTCATCATAATTCCGAACAGCCACCATTTTGGATCCGCTGTCTTGCATTTCTTGATTTCTCCGACACTTAGAAGAACCATCAAAATTGACTGGAAAGTAATCCAAACCTATAGTATTATACTTAAACGAAGCAAAAAATGAAATCACAAAAAAATGACGAATTTTAGGAAAGTTATTAAGTTTGCTGCCAATCCTTGGATATTAAATAGAGGTTGTGAACATTCAAACTCAGCGTGTGGGCACAATCAGTTGTCCCTACCCCGTCGGAATGTCCTACACCCTTCCGGGCTAGGACATCAAATGAAATCTCTTTACACAGTAATTTTCAAAGAGTTATTTTAACTCCAAAACTGGAGTTAAAATTTTAGGTAAAAAAATAACCCCTTTTTGGGGGTTAGTTTAACTCCTTAATTTATCTCCAATTTCGGGGTCATAATAACTCCACTGGGGGAGTCACTTTAACTCTATAAAAGGAGTTACTTAAACTCCATATAGGAGTTACTATAACTCCAAAAGTGGAGTAAAAACTTTAGGTTAAAAATAACTCCTTTTTTGAGGTCATTTTAACTCCCAAATTTAACTCCAATTTCGGAGTTATAATAGCTCCAACGAGGGAGTCATTTTAACTCTACTCCATCAAAGACTAGGGTTATTTTAACTCTGCTCCATCAAAGACTAGAGTTATTTTAACTCCATAATCAGAGTTGTAGTTACTCTGAAATCAGAGTAAAATTAACTCTGGTACATTCACCCTATTAGTTCTTAGATAAAAAGCAACATCACACAAATTGACTGTCACTATAAAAGGTACAAGGTTTTGATTCAATCCTATTTCATTTTCTTATATGAACAATAGTTTCTTACAGAATTTGAATTAACAGTAACATTAATGTAAATTTCTAGGACACTATAATCATATAAGTATATAATTATATAAAATGAAAATAAAGCATGTACAAGTATGTATAAATAAAACATGATTTCAATATATATATATATGTATATTAAACTCTCTTAGAATTTTTCTGTATTTTATATTTCCAAAAAATCTCCTAGATGTAGTTGTTCTTCAATATTACTACCTCCATCTGCATGCATCCATGGAGCATAGTTAGGAGGATAGTTTTGTGAAATACCCTTTAGAAAGACTGATGTCCTTTAGAACCTCTGATCATTCAATCTACAGAAAATACATGATTAAATAAAACCTTTTCAAATTGTTTCAAATTTTGACTGAAAAACAGGAAGAACTCTGGTGAAGCCCTGATGAACAATCTTCCCATGTAAGAAAGCCACAACTTTATGAATTCGAATTTGAAGAAAGTTGGAATTCAAATGACAATATAGGAAAATTCAACAACACTATCTTTTGTTTAAAATTATAACTGGCTCAAAATTCAATTTTCGCAAATTATTATCTGGAACAGGAACAAAAAATTTCTTTTGTGTGCTTGTGGCTTTTAAGTCACTATAAATACTGATATGCACCTAATTGCAATAATGTTGTCATAGAACAATGAAAAAAAGAGAACAGAACAAGGCCAAATAGGAATTCATTAGCCATGGAAATTACATTGTCAGATACATGTATGTATCAATTGAGTTGATAAGACAACAGTATTGCAATTAGTATAGCTAAAATGAAAATAAAGAAAGTACAAGTGATTGACAATTAAAACATGATTTTAAAATATTTATTAACAATTCTCTTAGAGTTATTTGAATTAACCCGTGAAATAGATACTAAACTATTACGCACTATTACACACTAATTCCATTGTTTTCTTTTGTTCAGCTTTGACTATTAGACACTAATTGTTAGATATTGTTTCACGGGTTAAGTAAAATCACTCTAACTTTTTTCTGTATTTTATATTTCAAAAAAGATTAATGTGATTGTTCTTCAATATCACTACCTTCAGCTGCATGTATGCAGGCATGTATGGAGCATAAAGAACTTTATAAAATGTGCCTTCAGAAACACCAATGTGCTAAATTACCTCCAATTATTAATCTGCAGAAATGCATGGTTACAGATTTCATTTTTGCCCCTTGTGATATAAACCAATATCAGCTACAGTGGTTACTAATCACATGATCACCCATGTTAATTTTGGCAAATTCAGTTAAAATTAAAATTGATTGTACTAAATTTTGACTTAAAAACACTGGTCGGGAGCCAAATGACGAACAATCTTCCCAGGTAAGAAAGTCAAAATTTTATGAATTCAAATTTGAAGAAAGCTGGAATTGAAATGAGAATAAAGCAAAATTCAGTGCATGTTTGTTCAAACACAACTCCATCTTTTCTTTGAAATTATAACCATAAGTCTGTGAAGTATGATCCTCTGGGGGAGTGTACTCCTGAGAAGGACTGTTTGTGGTGACATTGACTGACATTGACATCATCAGAGCGAGCTGGCTTGACCCTGATGATGAATTCGCTCAGGTTGTCGAAACGTCAGTCAATGTCACCACAAACATTCCTTCTCGGGACTACACTCACCCGGACAATCATACTTCACCAACTTATGATATGACTCATGGGTCCAATCCTTTTACAAAATTACAACTTGCTTAAATTTTCATTTTCATTTAAGGCCCACCTTCACCCAAAAGGCCTAGCCCCCAGACCCCCATTTTTCTCCCGCACTCACTCCCCTTCCACCTTCCCCGCTTACGCCTGCTACACAGGCTATGCGCACCGCGGTTACTTTTTATGAATTTCGTGCAACACGAAATTGTTTCTGAGCAGGTTTTCTTTGAAAATCCGTTTCCTTCAGAGTCATCTTGTTGAAAATCGGCCATAAGCATGCAGGAATTTATTCTTCAATTATCAAGCTGTTGTTTCCAGGAATTATTTTGTGACTGTGCTGGCCAAACGTATTTTTTTTTCACTCCTACTTTGTCCAATATGTTGCTGCCAAAGATACCTCACAGTTGAAGATGCGGTAGTAATAGGTGAATTAAATGAATACCACCTCATTCCTACACCAGTATTTTCCTCTTTTAAACCCCCCAGCGCACAAACTGAAGAAAAATTTTAAAAACGAAGCATCTCCTATTATTTTAAAAAATTCTTTCAATTAGATAATCACAAATCTTGTATTATATCAAAATTTGCTCAATTAGAGCATTACATATCTTTGTTATATCCAAGTTGCAATGTCTATACTTAACATTAACATTGAAGAACTTTTGAAAGAACTTGATCCAGCAACGTTACAAGCTTTAGAGCAATTACTTGCAGAGGAAGCTCCTGCTGTTCGCAAAATTATTCAGAACATATATATTGGATGAACCTATTTCTGAGAAAGTGGAGACGAGTTTAGATAAGCCCTTACTCCCTAAACCTTTTCAACCGACTGCTCCTCCTCGTAAAAGAAGGGGGAGAAAAATACAAGAAATTTTGAGGGAGTTTGATCCAATTTCTCGAGAGAATATCCGAAATGTTACAAACTATCAGAATGAGATTCTTGATATGTATGATAATACCGAACATAAGGGAGAAGCGAAAAAGGGGCGCCGTTTCATTCGATGGCGCTTCATCCGAGGACTGGAAAGAGATCTGACACCCAATTTTATGGCAAAAATACGAGAGAAAGTTCACACATCTTTCTACGCCAGACACATCTTTTCATATCAGCTACGCGACATTGAAGACGGTTCGTTAATGGTGATGTACACTAACACTGGCTCGTCTTGGTTTGGAGGTGGAGAAATGGTTGAGTGAGCGGGAGAAGGTACGCCTGGACCCTGACAACATCAATAGACCGGACACGAAGTGGGTGTTTGTAAACCACTTCAATGTTGATGTAAAGATCGTGCTCGACCGTCAGCCACTGTTGGGCACAGGCCTCTTGCCAGACTGGCTGCGTGACTTTGCGCGTGGGCGCGCGGGTCTGATGGTAGCACTTGACACCTACCAGGACAACTTGTGTCTCTGGCGCTGCATTGCGGTACACCGCGGTGCAAGACCAGATCGAAGCACAACAGCAGCACGGGAGCTTGCTAAGAGTTTCCTTAAACTCAGAGCTACTCCAAATGACTGCCCGAAAACTTCGCTAGATGAACTTGATCAGGTTGAAAGACACCTGAATCATAAATTAGATTTCTCGAATTGGCTCGGTATCCGTGTCTATGAGCCTGAACGTGTGGAGGGTGAAGTGGTATGGCATCTTAGGCGGAACCCGCCGGCCAAGCTAACGAACATTCTGACAATCGGAATTTACGAAGGGCACGCGTTTGTCATCAAGGATATTTCGAAGCTTGCAAAAACGTATGCATGTGTTCATTGCTGTGCAAGATTCACTCAAGCTTGCAACCTTCAACGGCATACCCAAACGTGCGCCCAAGGAAAGACGGTGATCAAATGCCCGGCCCAAAGAGTCGAAGCACCGCAGACAGCTTTCGAGAAGGCCTTTTATCCAAAACATACGGCTTCTCCAGAATCTCTTCGCTGGCTTGAACAAGAAGCAGCGCGGCGGAAAATTCACATTCACCACGCGGCATGCAGGCACGGCGGCGAGCGATGAGTTGAGCGTGCTCCTGTCGACAGGTACAACCATGAAACGAGGACTGTTTTTCAATACCACGGCTGTCACTGGCACGGATGCCGAAAATGTTACCCTAATGATCGTAATAAAATCATTGCTCGCAATAACCAAACAAGAGAACACCGGTTCAAAGCAACTGTAGAACGCACAAAAGCGCTCCGAGCTGCTGGCTACCACGTAATCGAGGCATGGGCGTGTGAAGTAGGAGAAATAGATGTTGAGTTGCCACGGACCCAAATGCGAAGTTACCCACACGCGATATTGTATGACTTCGAAGCATACGGAGATAAGAATCAGAGGAAGGAGCCGACAGGCATGCTTACGATCGAGAACACACATGTACCAATCTCGGTGAGCGTCGGGGACACCCTGGATCGTGAGCCCACACACATTTGTGAAAGAAAAAATCCAGTGGAGCTGGTCCGCAAGTACATGGAAGAACTGGAGCGGCGCAGGAAAAACATCCAGACCAAAGTACGAGCGGCTTTCATGCCCGACGACGTGAAGATGCTTCCAAAAGCTCAGCGCCTCAAAATTGAAGAATGGTGTGACTAGGTGCCAGTTCTCGGGTTCAACTCCGGGCGATACGATCTGAACCTGATCAGAGAGCATTTCGCGGAGCGCCTAACTGACACAACCGGTAAAGTAAGAGTAGCAAAAAATGGAAACAAGATCATGTTCATTCTGACGAACAACTTTCGCTTTCTCGACATCATTAACTACTTCGGTCCGGGTACCAGCTATGAGAAATGGGTGAAAGCCTACGAATGCGAAACTGAAAAATCGTGGTTTCCGTACGAGTGGTTTGACACTCCTGAAAAACTTGATTTTCGCGAACTTCCGAAATATGAGGATTGGTATTCGAAGCTGAAAGGCGACTATCTTCTCACGCGGGAGGAATGGGAGGGGTGCAAGCGTCTGTTCAAAGAAAAGGGTATGTGTACCATCGCAGACTGGCTGCGTTACTACAATAATCTCGATGTGGCTCCTGGCCTTGAGGCTCTGGAAAAGATGCGTGCTTTCTATACTGATAAGGGAATCGATATTTTGAAAGACGCTGTCAGTATCCCAGGTGTTAGTTTACATTACTTGCTCCCCGGATGTGTTGAGAGGGGCGCGGATCTTTACAGCCCTGGCAAAGAAGCGTATGAGATACTGAAAGAAGCTGTTGTCGGTGGCCCGAGCCTTGTTTTCACAAGATACCATGAAGTTGGAGTCACGAAGATAAGGTCTCATCGAATAGCGAAACCCCGTCTTTGTAAAAATATCGTGGGTTACGACGCCAATGCTTTGTACTTATCAACCATGCTTAGAGACATGCCTTGCGGAAAGGGAAGGGTCGTGCATTATTATAATGAAGCTGCTGCTTCCATACTTACACAAAGGCTCAAAGAAGAAAAATGGTTCGGATTTGCAGAAGTCGATAGAGAGATCCCTGAGCACTTACGCCCAAAGTTTGAGGAGATGTGCCCATTCTTCTACAGCAAAGAGGTACCAATTGAAGCAGTGCCACAGCATATGCTTGATTACCTGAAGCGCACGCGGCGAAAGCGCGGAGACGGGAGAAAACTCACGGGAGCATTGTCCAAAAAGAAGATATTATTATACGCTCCTCTACTTAGATGGTATATTGATCATGGAGCAGTGATTACAAATGTTTATCGGACGATTGACTACCAACCAACTAAGATATTCACTTGGTTTGTGGAGCAGGTGACGGAGGCGCGCCGGACTGGAGACGTGGAAAAAAGCAAGGTGCTGCTGGCTGAGGTGTTCAAGCTGTTAGGAAATAGCGGGAACGGGAAGCTCATCGAAGCCTTGGAGCGGCAAACAAGCCTCGGGTCACAATCAGAAGATCATTTCAGATAGGAATAGCTGTATATCAACTGGCAAAGCTTCGAATGCTTGAATTCTATTATGACTTTCTTGACAGGTATTTTGACAGAAGAGATTTCAAATTGATTCAGATGGACACAGACAGCAATTACATGGCAATCAGCGCAGAAAAGTTGGAAGACATCGTCAAACCAGAGCTGCAAACAGAATTTGAGGCAAAAAAGCAAGAGTGGTTAGCTTGGGACAAGTGGAACAGTCGGACCCCTGGGCTCTTTAAACTCGAGTGCGAAGGCAGCAGAATGATTGCACTCTGCTCAAAATGTTATTTCGTCGATGAACCTGAGGGTGAAAAAAATAAGTTCAGCACGAAAGGGATGTCAAAGAAACAGAACGAGATCACGTGGCAGCGTTTCAGGTCAGCTTTGGACGGCAGCAAGGACATGGCAACGAACATTGGTTTTCGCATGAACAACGGGAGGATTGTTACGTACGAACAGCAGAAGCTGGGGCTGAGCGCTTACTACGACAAACGCTGGGTATTGGAAGACGGTATTCACACAGAACCGATCGAGTTTCATAGTTAGATTGCCGGTGGTAGCTGTGTAGCTGGAGGGACAACCAAAAGTTCTTCGCGGACAAACCCGCGTTTTGGTCCGTCAAACAAATAATAGAGAACCGGTGCATTTGGTTTTATCATAATCTTTTCAATCTCGTAAACTTTCAGAGACCAGATTGGGTCGGTAGCTCTTCGCTGGCCACCTTCAAGTTCACCGGGTTGATAGAGATAGCGAACACTTAAACCGGAGGGGAGCTTCTTTTCGTTTACACCAACGGGTCTCAAATAAGGGGTCGAGGGTTTGGATGGAACAGTTTTCTCTTTGATGGTCTCAACGGGTTTCTGACCGGTCAGTCGAGTGACTTCTTTATTCAAAGCTGAAATAACAGCGGGCAGTTGGGCCACCCGTTCAGTCGATCTTTTGTCGTCTGGGAGGCGCATTTCAACCCCATATTGGTGTCCAAACAGTCGTTCAGCCAGGGTGCGGTTGAATCTTTCAACGATAGCTTGATCACGGTGAATATCCACACGGCCGCGTCTAACCTCGAAATTATGTTTCGAAAGCAGTTGATTCACAGCGCCCATAAACTCACGACCAGGATCGACCTGAAGCAGTTTCGGCCACTTCAAAGGACCACGACTATAAATCCGTTCCAGAGCAGCTGCGACTTCTTTGGCCTCTTTTGCGGTCAACGGTTCGGCCTCTTTGTATCGAGAGGCCACATCTACCACTGTGAGGGCATATTTAAAAGTTTTACGGGAGCGTGGTGGGCGATCGTGTGGGACATACAGAAGATCGGCTTGGTGAACTTTGTTTGGAACAGGAACATCAAATTTTGGTCTTGGAATGTACCGTGGTGCTGGTAAATAAACCTGCCAAAGGGCTTGCTTCATCAACCACTTTCGAGCCACATCTTCCGAGACTTTCGCTGCCTGGGCTAATTTCCTAATCGCTGCAAACCCTTTCCAATACCCTTGCGGGCTGTAATAAATTTTTGACAACCTATTGAAAATGCGCGCGCTCATTGTATACCATACGATAAAAAAATGGACGACCCATTTGGTTGTTTGCAAGGTGTGAAAATCTCGTCAAAAATGATGCAAGAAATATTGCAAAAAAGAAATGAATTACACTTATGCCCATTATCAAATAGGATTAATCGTTGTCCTTCATGCAAGGAGCAACTAGTTTATGTGGTGAATGAGTTCTGTCGTGAATGTCCAAAATGTTGCAGAGTGTTTGAATGTGATGATGATGAACAGTTCCAAGAAGAAAATCGGGGAAGAAGTTCCACTGCGCCTCCTACGTCTAATTTTCATTTAAAAAATGTTTTTCGGAAATGGAACATTGACAAAATGTTTTCTTCCAGCGAGATCGCTTTTCTGGGGAAGGTTATTGCTCAATTTCAGGAGATAACCGGAAAGTCAGTGAACTACCCCTGTTTTCTGCACAATTATTTTGAAATGGTACCTTCTGAACGCTGGCCCCACAAAAAGAAATTATGGAATCTATTTCTCATCACCTTCCTAAAACCTTTGAAAGCAGGCGGTGCGCAAAACAGGAGTTTGAAAATTGGTGGAGCACTACTTCAAGCCCAACCCCAACTTTTGTTTCAAATTGTGTTCCTCGCAGCCGCATGACCCCACTGCCTTTGTTTCAACGGAACTGCGTCAAGAGCCTTCACCATGTTTTTGTCCGCTTTGTGTTTGCATTTTTTTTCATTTTCACCGTATTTTTTTTTCGGTTCGAACAAACATCATAGTCTACATCATGTTGCATTGCGATTGCGTCTGTTGCACCTGTTGGTGGTTGATATATTTCCCGAATCTGACCCGTTTCTGGATCGTAGTTCACCTGCTGTTCAAGGGGATTATATGGCCCGGTATAATTATGCCCCGGTAATGACCAACCCCGTTTTGGTTTTGGAAATTTTCCTATTGCTGCATGTATATCAAACCCAGCCCCATCTAAATCATGTCTGTCAGTTTTGTAACGTAGGTTTGGTCGAACTTTAGTTGAGAGTTGATGTAACATTTCACTACCAACTTTTTCAATGACTGGGCGGGCTTAGTTCAGCATGTAATTTATTGCTTTCTTTTGCAGTTTAGGGCCTCTCATAGCTTCAGAAGCGTAATATCGTCCAGCCTCAAAACTTGTTTTCGCAAGAAATGGGATCCCTTTTGTAATAGCTAGATCACCCATCGCCATGGCAACGTCGCCAAATATACCACTGCCCTCCGCGCGGGAGGGCTCACCTAGTTTCCCGGCATAAAACGTGTTTTTGTTATTCCGCAACTAGCGCATTTTACCTTTAAGAGTTTTCGATTGTTCTTTGTGATTACAACCTTTTCACTTCCCTGCACATTGGGCGTGTGCCGTTTTTCTTTCACACAGTACACTTCCATTGTATATATCTTATGAAAAATAATTCTTTACTATTTGCTCGTTTTGAAGTAAATCGTTGGAGAACATTTTCAAAATATTGACGAAATTGGTGCCTTTGTTTCTTTCGTTTAAAAAGAGAACGCAGTAGTAACCACATCTCACACTTTGTTCCCATTGAATTTGGTTATCATTTCTGAAAAAATGTGTCATCCCGTGTATTGACATTTCTTGTTCCCATTCCAAAGGTGGTGGAAAACCAAATGAATCGAAATACTCGTAAGTACCTTTGTCTTTGGCAGGCCAACAACATACCCAATGAGTTCCCAAACTTCCAAAATCATCCAAGTTGATAATACATGGAGAATGAAACATGGGTTTTGTTTCGTTTCTGCTAAAAATACCTTTTATAGGGATTCGTAAAAAGTTGCACCATTTTCTGAGGTCAATGTTGGATAGAGGTTTATCTTCAA
Organism: Siderastrea radians; assembly: GCA_964017195.1. Taxonomy (NCBI): domain Eukaryota; kingdom Metazoa; phylum Cnidaria; class Anthozoa; order Scleractinia; family Rhizangiidae; genus Siderastrea; species Siderastrea radians. Next base: position 23,968,811 of record OZ024900.1, read on the forward strand.
ACTTTACTTTTTTTTCAAATAATCATCCCAAGTTCCAAAGAAAGGTGGAGGTCGAATTTGCATTCTTCCACCCTTTTTTGGAGGTGGTGGTAAAGGTGGTGTTCGTCTTTGTCGTGAGCGTGGTGGTTGAGTTTGTAAACCTTTTCCTATTATTTTTCGGACTAAATCAATGGCTAAAGGTACACCGATAGATGCCAACATACCAAGGAAGCCGCCTTATTGTGCTGCGCCTCCCATCACTAAACCTTGTCCAACAAGATATCGTTCTGCCTCTTTCTTCTGGGAAGGAGTCATTTGCCGAACAAGTTTATAAAGCTCAATTTCCTTCGGCCCAAAACCCTTTCCGAATATCTTTTTCAGCACCTTTTCAGCACCGAAACTCAAACCTGCACTTGCTAATGCCCCAAGGGCTGGCTTTATCAAAGGTCGTGCCAAACCTAGCTCAGCGGAAAACAAATTTCCACCACGCTGCGCAGTATTTTGAATCTGGGTCTGGCTTAATTTTAGCTCAACCCCTTTCCCTGCCGCTGCGGTTTTTTTCAGTCGCGAGATTTGAGTAGCAGTGAGAAGAATTTCGTCACCGCGCCCAACTTGGCCTGGTTTAACTCTCAGAGCCACAGCTGTTTTCGAAACATAAGCCTTTTGTAGTTTCTTTTTCTGAACATCGGTCAGCGCTATTTTATATGGATGATAAGTTGTGCTCATCGTGCGTGTATATTATATTCAGAATTTTTTCATTTGTCTAGACGGCGACAAGTTCATTCCCAATTTGCCTCAGCACAAATTCTTCCTCATTCAAAACCGCGGCAAAGATTGTGTAATCTTGAGCGTTAGCGGCTTCATTCAGTTTGTAATGGAGTTCGAGCTTTTTCAGGTCGCCTGTCATACTTTCTTCGGTGTTTCGTAGATCAAAGTAGATAATTGGGTATAACTCCTGAAAGTTGGCGAGCTGCAGCTGAACGCTGCTGTTGTAGTCGTTCTTTCTGTACCTGAAATTGATTAAATCATTCAAAATTATTATTTTTTCGTTACGGTCGTATTCAAGCTCAGGGTAATATCTTGTGCCGTACTGAAGGCGACAAGTGGCTAATCTTACGGAGTTATCACCGTCGATGTTGAATGTGTCAAAGAGGTAAGGGTTTTGCGTATAAGAATTTTGTTTCCGGGTTTGTTGAAGAAATACGAAGACATGCTTCGGGTTTTTTACCCCAGGTGTAATCAACCACGTACCATTTGCATCCCTTCGGGAGCTGCTGAAATGCAAAACTTCTTTCATGTATTTCCATTGGGTTGGCTTCAAGACATTTTCATTGACCAGGGTCTACCCTTTACCAGTAAAAAGTAATTGTGGAACCCTCAAATCCAATTTTCGGACAACAATCCTTCGAGCTGTTCCATCGTTTTGGAAAATCATTTCTTGGTCGTCTTGCAAAACAATTTCAAACTCAAGTTTGCATTGGTGGCAGCAGCCTGTCGGACAGACCTTCGAAGAAGGAGTATCGGTTCAAAGGGATAATAGTTTGAACTGTCGCACCGTCATGTGACAGAAGTGCCCTTGCCCGCATTCCGGCGTTCGTCGCATTGCCATCAGTCACTGTGGTGGCGTCAGAGTCAAGATGCCAAAATTGGTTTTTTGCCACGGTTCCCGAAAAATCGTTCGAAAAGTCAAGCAGGTTTTTGATGAAAATTACCTTGTGGTTTTTGTTGGTTTCGTACAGAGTTTTTCCCGCTAATTTAAGATTCAAACTTTTGATCAATGAGAAAGAACCCTTGATCGGAGCGGATTCAGTGTCAGCGCCAATGTTTGCCCCCGTTTGCCACGGCCTCAAACTTGAAATCGACGAGGAAAAAAGCCTTGTACCAGTCATAAAAATTGTCCCGATCTCTTACGTAAAATTTGTGGCCCGACTTGTTTTGAGTTTGGTTATTCCCAGGGAAGGTGAGCGGGGTGTCTAATTTCGCTTGGACGTATGTAGTCTTCTCGACGTATGGTTGAGTTCTGAACATGTGAACAATCGTATATATTAAGAGAAAAAAAAATCTGCGTTTAAATTTCGTTTGCCAAAATTCGATTTAATTTCACAAGTGCGCCATCTGATTTTTTTGGTACTTGGTTTTGCAAAATGTTTGCAAGTTTCTTTTTTGCATCCTGCGACACCGGTTTTTTCTTTCGCTCTTGCAGTAGTTTTCATATTTGTTTTGAACCTTTTTCGACAGCAAGTAAACCAACTTTCTGCCCCGCTTTTTCAGAGATTGTTTTTGTGGCTTTTTCGGCGGTTGTCTTTGCCACGTTCTTTACAGTACCTTTAAATGCTTTGCCGATGGCCATAAGGGTGTCACGGATCACACCCGACCCCTTGTGTTTATATCGATACATTCCGGCGTTTTCGTCAAAAAATCTTGCCCACTCGCTCGGGTGATTCATGGTTGTATCTTTATGCCAACAAAAATCCTTACTCTTTTTCAATCATGGTTCATTAAGGACTTTGCTCTGATAACCAGGCCTCTCAGGCAGCTGACATGTGACGGCATCAAGTGGCAGTGGACACAAGAGGAACAGTCTTCCTTTGAAAGTCTCCAAGCAGCATTATCTACCAAGACGACACTGGGATACTTCAACCCCAAGAAACCAACTTCCATCTTTGTTGATGGTAGTCCTGTTGGTCTAGGTGCGGTTTTGACCCAAAATGATGAGTCGACCAAAGAAGTGACACCACTGCACTACGCCAGTTGCCCGCTAACTCCCACTCAAGCGAGGTATCCGCAAATCGACCGGGAAGCCCTATCGATCTACTGGGCCATAAAACGCTTCCACCTGTTCGTTTATGGTAAGGAGTTCAAGGTCATCACCGACCACAAGCCCCTCGTGGCTCTGTTCAACAACCCGTCTTCCAAACCGTCAGCCAGGATTGAACGCTGGCTTATGGAGCTACAACAATACCGCTTCACTGTGGAGTACCGCCCTGGTGCTTCAAACCCAGCCGACTATGCTTCGAGACACCCAGTTGGAGACCCAGAGTCTCACAACTATGAAGTAGAGTCTGAGGAACACATTTCTTTTGTCACAAGGAATGCTGTACCAAAAGCAGTCACACTGTCTGAGATAGAATCTGCTACTGCAAAGGATCCAGCGCTTCAAGCTGTCATGTCCGCCGTCAAATCTGGCTGCTGGCACAAAGCTCCACCTGGTGTATCACTATCTGAACTGTCACGCTACGAACAAGTGAAGGAGCAGTTAACTTGCACAGACACTGTCTTGCTGAAATCTGATCGCCTTGTAGTACCCGCTGCATTGCAAGAACGAATCATTGACATTGCTCATGAAAGCCATTTGGGCATAGTTAAGACGAAAGCCCTCCTGCGAGAGAAGGTGTGGTTTCCTTGCATGGATAAGATGGTGGAAACGAAGGTTAAGGCTTGTTTACCGTGTCAAGTTGTCACCCCGATTTACACTAGGGAACCGCTTCAAATGTCTGTACTACCTGACAACCCGTTTGATGAAGTGAGCATTGACTTTGCGCATGAGGATGGTGAGACCCTGCTCCTGTTGATTGATGACTATTCAAGATTTCCGTTTGCAGAACCAGTGTCATCTACGTCTGCCAGTGCCGTTATACCCAAGCTGGATCAGTTGTTTGCTACATTTGGAACTCCCAGTGTAGTCAAGTCAGATAATGGTCCACCCTTCAATGGAGAAGAGTTTGCCAAGTTTGCCCATGTTCTTGGTTTTAGACATCGCAAGGTCACCCCACTTTGGCCGAGAGCTAACGGAGAAGTTGAGAGGTTCGTGAAAACCCTAAAGAAATGCATCAAGGCTGCCAAAGCAGAAGGGAGAAATTGGAGGAAGAAGTTGCAAGTAATTTTGCGCAATTACCGCACAACGCCCCATGCAACGACTGGCGTTGCTCCTGCTGTACTGCTGTTCAAGCGTCCTGTTCGTAACAAGCTACCCCAAGCAAACCACGCAGACCCTGTAGCTGAGATCGTCCGCAAACGCGACTCCTCACAGAAGTCCAAGATCAAAGCTCATGCTGACAGCAAAGCCTATGTGAAACCCTGTACTATCTCTCCTGGTGAAACTGTGCTAGTTAAGAGACCATTTTCCGTATCAAAGGGCAGATCCGTTTATGATCCTACCCCCATGACTGTTGTGAGCAAGAAGGGCAGTATGATTACAGCTGAAAGTGAAAACCACACAGTTACAAGGAATTCTTCATTCTTTAAGAGTCTGAAGCAACCAGCCACCAACTATGACAATGCCGAGTCTCAGGGTAGTGGTTCCAGCTCTCCTATTGACAAAGGGTGCATACAAGAGCCGCCGCCCGTGGCCCCAACTGTGAATGCTCCGGAACCTGTGCGGCAGAAGGTTGTGACAATTCCTCATGACCAAACTGGTCTGCCGAGCTCAAGTAATTCTGTTCCTGTTCCAGAGAGTCAGACTCATGCCTCTCATCCCGAGAATCAGCTACCATTGCGCAGATCTACCAGGAAGCGAACCCCCCGGAAGATTCTAGACTTATAGTTTGAGTTTAAGTTAGAACTGTACACCACAACGGTGTAACTGTTGAACTGAAAGCCTTTGCTTTTGGACTTAACGTTTGTTTCCGTTTAACTTTGATTAATGACGAGAAGTTAAGACCTGTGAACAGTCACCTAGTTAATTCGTTTTGTCTTATGGCTGTATACTTTAATCGTTGTTTTATTTATTCTATAGAGAGTTTCCAACTAGAAGGAAGGAGATGTAATGTTCATGTTAGCTACCGGAAGTATAACAACCGGATATCCAGGATTTATGTATCGCTAGGAATTATGGGAAGGGTTCTTCTCTCTCTCCCACCAACATGGCGTCCATGTGACTGAGTCTGCATTAAATCAGTGTTTATCCTATGCATCTTGAGTCAATATTTAGAAAGAACTTTACAAGTTGTATACGCTGTTTACACGTATTCCCCTTCAGAGCAACCTCTATAATGACTTGGAAAGACCTTGAAGATCACTGTTACTTTATAAGATTGCAATTTGCAAACAAAAACAATCGAATGTCGAAATAAATGTTAGTCGCTTGCTGGCACTTAGAAATGCAAACATAAACTGAGTTCTCGCTTTCTATTTCATTGAAACTTTCATGTGGCGAACTACACATAATTCCAACGTTTTGGGAAGTAAATGCATTTCATGGAAGTCAAAAGACTTGTAGATTGAGGTCGTTCATGTAGATTGGTGCAAATCGCTGCGAGTTCGCTGTTTCGATTTGCTTTAAATATATGTGAAGATTTTCTCGCTCGCAGAAATATTCTGGCAACCAATCAGATCGCGAGAAGGACAATAAAGCCATTTGAAAACAATAACAAACGGTTGCAACGCCATTTGGGTGAAGGTGGGCCTTAAAGTATAAGGACTGGTAAAATTGTTCATCATATTACCAACACAGGTTTCATGAATTGACATCCACCTACACGCATGAACGCAATTCCTAAATGACCACCACAGCCAATTAATAAATAAAATGAATGAATGGTATCATCCATTTTCTCAAATGCTTGACATCTGCAGAGAAGCAGGCCCTTAGATGTGGTCAACAACAACATAGTTTCCAACAGCCTATAAAACATTGTTACAAAAACACGATGATATCATTCACGTTTTCTTGCAACGTAAATTAGTTTTCATCGAGTAAAAAAAGGCCAAAACATGGAGGTCATTTGAGATCGTTTACCTTCCAATAATATCTTTCAAACAAGAATATTTCCACTAAAGAATTGTTGAACTCTTTACATTTAAATGCTACAGTTTTCAATGGCAATCCCCAGACTTTATATTGCTAACAATTATTCCAAGTAAACAGTGTCAAAAGAACTGAACACGAAGATGCAAGCATACAGCTTTACAGCTAACCGTTTGTATTCACCTTAAGCTTCCTAGCTAGTAACATCTCCTTTGAATGACAAACTGGAAGGGAAGCCTTTAGGCTGAGAGTAAATTGAAGTTCCAAGGTTAAGCTTACCGGCAAAACGTCCATATTTCCTACGCTTGGCCTTTTGCGAATTCAACAACCCGCCAAAACAGTCGTTGATCCACTGTTGTTAATAAGAACTTATGTTCACAACATCGATTACATTTGTTCACTTCGATCCAAAAATCCACATGCAAGGCTCCAAAACTTTCTTGGCACGTAGTCCAATGCAAGAGATGCAATCGTCCACCTTTGTTTTAACTTGAGAGATGCTTTTTTGTCCTCAAACTACGAACAAATCCTACAATCACTGCCATAAGTCGTTGAAACACCCTTCCCCTTTCCATTTGTTCAATGTTGAATCACACAAAAACGCACCAGTTTTCTTTTGGTTTGCATTTGCTTTGAAACAACATTGCTAAGGTGGGGGATGGTGTTTCAACATTCCGGCAGTGATTGTAGCTAAATGAATCTTGCTTCCGTCGAGCAACCGTCACTTTCAAAATGGCGCCTGCTCATAAAGATCACATGACTCAATATTGACAACTGCTGACTAGTAAATGCAGGCGCATTGATTTCGGGCTCTTGAATTGAAATATTAGAATTCCCGCCATTTTAGACAGGAACTTACCAAACTTTCAGTGGTTGATTTCAGTGGATGAATTACCACAATATCTTTTGCTTTATTTCCAAAAAATGCGTTCATAATTAAATTGAGATCGAAGTTTATCATAGAAATGATACGCGAGTCCCTGCACTCCGCCTTCAACCTTAACCCCCCAAAATAAGATGTACCTCTCGTAGCAGAGTTAAAAATACAATAATAAAGAAATGACTCTGATAGGGAGTTATCCCAACTCCTCCAAAACGACTCCATCAAAGTCACTCCAGAATTACTCTCTAAAAGGAGTTAAATAAGTCCACGAAAATAACTCCCAAAAGATAGTTATTTTAACCCTTGTTCAGGAGAGTTAAAATCACTCCACAATTACTCCCTAAGGAGAGTTGAACTAACTCCTCCAAAATGACTCCGAAAAAGGAGCTATTTTAATTCTCCTTGCAGAGTTAAACTTAAATTTAACTCCAAAAAAAGAGTTAAATTTAACTCCATAGGAGTACAATTTAACTCCTTACCGTACCCAAATTGTGAATTAGCCAATCAGAAGCCTTGTTTACTGTCATGATTTTCTACGGTATCAAGTCACTGACCTGATATCCTACGATATCATGGACAGTTTGTGAAACTCGCATTTTTTTTGCAGACTTTAGAGGCAAAAATTACAAAGAAATACAACGAAACGTAAAACTATTACATTTGTTAAACGAGAAAGTAATTTGTTTAACGGTAAGAGAGGGGGAAAAAATAAAATTTCGCGCCAAAATTGGAAGCGGCTACACTGGCAGGCGCTCGCGTGAACTTTACGGACAGCGCTGAAACTTTTTTGGTTTCAAAGTGGAGCCGGATTTTCCAAATTTCTTTCTCAACTTGGACTTCCAAGATTCAGAAAATAAAACTCCAAACAAAAGAATTAAATAAAATGGCAGATGAGGAGTTAGAGAAGAGTATTGACGACCAGAAAAGTGTAAATACGTGTCGCTCTACAACGTCTGACTGGTCACGGTAACTGAAAAAAAAAACCCGGGTTTTAGGACGAATTTGGGTACGGTAAATACCTAATCGCACCTTTTTTGATACGCTTCGGCAGCATATCAAGCTCGTTTGGTCTCACCATGGGTATTTTGGCTCGACTGCGTCTCGCCAAAATACGAACCACGGCTCGACCAAACTCGCCTGATATGCCGCCGAAGCGTACCAAAGAAGTACGATTAGGTATAAAAATTGGAGTTACAATAACTCCCACGAGCGTAACTCCAATTTAGGGGTTAACTTACTCCCCTAAATAACACAGTAACTCCTTTTCGGAGTTAAAATATCTCCTTTTGGAGTTAAAATAACTCCCAAAAAAATAACTCCCCCTTAAGGAGTTAGTTTAACTCCACTACAGGAGTTAAAATAACTCTTTGAAAATTACTGTGTAGTTGTGCTTTCTTGTATTACTGTTTGTTTTGCAATATTTTTTCGGAAACCGACATTTTGGTTGGTTTGTTTGGTAGGGTTTTCTGCGAACTCTTTAAAATGATCGAATCTAAGGTTAATGCCTAGGCAAGTGCTAATTAAAAGATAATGATTGTGAGGTAAATGTTCGTAACACTATCGTAAAAAGTTTACTAATTCCAATTTGGCAATACAGGCACCCATATTTTTGTTGGAATATTATGCGGTGTCCATAAAAACTGCCCAGGACCCAGCAAGAAGAAAGAAGTCTCAAATCACCAAGCGAAAAAAAAGCCCTTGAAACTTTGTACTGGTCATGACAGCTCTGATTTCAATTTGCATTCCTGTTACAAAATTAAGAAAAACAAAGACGAAAGAGCCTTTCATATAGCAAAAAGAATGGTACAGAATTAACCAGATGGCAGACGATTGCCTGTGATTTATTTTCTCTTGACGGTGAACACCATCTTGCTTCCTCACAAAGCGATAAGTTCTTACGTAATCACCTAACCTAACTCTAATTCGAAATTCTCATGCCACCAAATACCCGACAAAGTAAGTTTTGAACAAAGGGGCTCAACTTTCTAGCTAGATATTCAAGGAATCAGCAGAACCATAGGCGTTAAAACACACATACAAAGGTATATATCTCCACAAGCTAATGGGAAAGTTGAAACGTTAGATTCTGTTGAAAAATGAAATTGCCAAAGGAGGCTCATGAACATGCAGGCACCGAACCATGGATATTGTATTTTCTCGATGGGCGTTTACTTAAAAAAACACCTTGTTGATCTCGACCAGGCGTTTATCTGAACCCGGCGTTTATTAAAATGGAGGTATTTTTCATCATTTTTATAGCCTTAGTTCTTGGTCAGCTAGTGCATTTTTTGCTATTAAATCTCACTTATATTACGGCAAAGTATAGCACAATATATGTAAAAGAGGAATAAAACGTCACCGATGTTTTCTGTCGTCGATAAATTCAAACAAGGTGGGAGAATTGGGTGCTCAGTAGCGTGTAGAGTACATTACATCCACTTCCTTTAGTTGGAATGAGCGCAATGAATTGAACTTAAGTATTGTAGTGGTTCTTGAACCTTTTTTTAAATATTGCTATTGCTAAGTTTCGATGAGAGTCTGTAACATTAAGCCTTAGTTTGAGAAAAAACGCCGGTACCTGGAATAAACGCCGGGGATGTTTATTTTAAATTTGACCGCGTTTACCCGGCGTTTACTCAAGGCCCAACCGAGAAAATACGGCACTCTTGCTGGAAAACAGGAACGCGGCGGTTGCTGCACTGTACGGAAGCTAAGACCCGAACTTCCCACCGCTACTTAGGTACTGAATGGAGGAACAACAACATATGGTAAGTCACAACTCCTGGATCAGCAGCATTTTTAAAAGGAGCTCAAGTCACATTAATTCTCCTCCCAAAAATGGACCACATTAATACTGCGTAAGGTCCTACAATGTGACTACTTTTATCATCCAATCCAACTTCCATATATATAGCTAATTAAAAAGAAAGAAGCATTGCAGTATAATCTAAACCTATTCTTATCAGTAGTATCCATGAGCGAAGACCTCCTGCCTCCGTCCTACATGTTTTTTACAGATGTTTCCGTCCTCCATGTCTTTTAGAGGTCATGCAGCTAGTACATTTTTTGCTATTAAGCAATTAATTGATATCAACATTGTAATTAATATTATTAATTATACAATTTCGCGATTGTGTAAACAAAGTTAAAAAAAGGTTATCGCCTGTAAACTAGTTTTGGAAAGATATAAGGAGCGAGGTTGATTCTTGTCTCTCTAGTTTAAACATATTATAGTAGAATTATTTTCTTCGGTAATTGAACAACAACTTAAACGCTTTCACAAGCAGCCGTCGTCAGCAGTCCGTGAACACCTGGACGAGAAGGTTTGCACAGTACCTTTGGATAGAACAACCATCCTGGATAAAGAACCAGCAGAATTCAAGCGCAAAAAAAGTCGAGGAGGCCATCTCCATTAGAAGATGGCAGCCTTCCAGAAGCGGCCTTCAATCGCCTTTTCGGATCACGTGGCAAACAAGCCGTGTGATAAACATTATTTGCTGGAGAAGCTTCTGAGATATAAGCGAAATCTTCAAGTTCATGTTCAATTAAACAATCGAATTCCAAAGAATTCTACTGTAATTGTTTTGGAACGCTTTATTGAACCTGAACTTTTCCCGCATTACAAATTAAATTATTAAACCTTATTTTCTTATTTTCGGCAGCAATACTTAGGAGTCGGAGTGTTTTAGTCTTATGTTATAGTCATTACTTCACTTACATGCAATCAGGATCATATGTTGCTACGTTGAATTCTTGAAAGTCAATTTTCATCTGCATGCCATGTGGAATGGAAACAGAGTATTTGCAATACATATTGCGTGGGTAGTCGTCTGGGTATCCAGGACTTTTTAGTGTATTTGTCACCACTGCACCGCAGTCTACTAAGGCAAACGAATAACTGTAAGCTAGTTTTCTTTAATGAATGCATCAATTTAAACGTCAAACGATATGTTTATTTTAAACATTGGTGTTTTCACACAAAATAGCACCACAAACCAAAAACCAAGACAAACTTTATGTTTCCGGTTTTCGGGTGAAAATTAGTGAATAACAAGGCCTTTAGGACACTAGATCCTTTAAGATCTTAAAAAGGTGTTTCGTCGATCGTCTGTGGGACAATAGCTGCACCAAAGATAAACAATTTGCCGTTTATCTGTGAACGAGGTTTGACTAATAAAGAAAAATCCCTAATCACCTCTAAGAATCAGACTTGTTCGCGTACTCACCTCGTGTAGCGAATGCGCCTCTTTGGAAATTCCCCATCAACATACATACGAATGAAAGTAGTTTCATGATGCGGAAGTAATTTTTGTCCATGATAGCACACATGATCCACCCCTACTGTAAATACATCATTCCCTTAGAGAAAGAGGATTATAGAAAAAACATTAACATTACTAATTTCTAGTTCTTTAGACTTAAATCAAGCGGCTGTGATATCCGCTACAAGGCTTCTGTTAACATTATGGGTCTTGGCCCTGAAGGGTCCCACTGACGTAATCCAAGTTGTCCGCCAAGATTGCCTCCATCCTGAATTTTATCCAAAATTGAAATTACCAAAAACTGCACGGTTTCACTCAGAAATGTAAATTACGATAGAACTAAACAATTGACTGCATGCATATTTAACATTTTTTTTTAATTTTTAAGCAATAAAAGGTGCAAAACACACATAGCTTGACCATACATTTACATCTGTTTACCGATTCTTACGAAACGTTTTTTATCGTTAACTATTTAGTTTTTGTCATAAAAAGATTCGTCGATGGTAAAATGCCAGTGTTCGCAGCAAGTTAACGATAAGAAACTTTAGAAAGAAAAGTTAAACATCGATTGACAACAAAACAGCTTTCCTTTTCAAAAAGAAAACTGCTTTAGCTGTCGATTAAACAAAAGCGGCAGATTCATCGTCGACAACGTGTATTTCCTAGTCTGTGAGGCAGTTGTCGCGAACTACGCCATAAATAAAAAAAAGGAGGCTGGTTATTTAAGAAAAGCCTAAGTAAGACCTAGTTTAAGGTGGCTCGCAAGGGTTCTTGTTTTTTTGTCGATGCCTTATATATGAGAGTTAAAATATTTAGGTTACAGTTGGCCAAACATGATCAAATTTTGCCACAAAATAATGATATTATCAAAGCGTCATTTTTTGGAAGATTCCTTAAGAAATCTGTTGCCATGGCAACGCAGTTGGGTTTCGAAGTATGACCATAAAACAGAGATATCCTGAGTTTGCTTGACAATTTCACGGTGAAATTTCTTTAAATTTTGCATACGGCCTTTGATTCTAGTAAGCTACCTAAGGACTAGGTTTAAGAAAATTCTGTCGGAAACTTTCAGCAAAAAACAAACTTTTTTCGAATTTACCTTTAACTTTTCTCCCGTCCGAGAAGAATTTTTTTAATCTCGTTTGAAAAACTCTTTGGCAGACAGAGTTAACATGCAAAAAATCAAAGAAATTTACCGAGCAGAAGCGGAATTATGTTCTTCCCAAGTTACAAAATTTTGAAAATTTTGACACAACAAGATAGGCAATTGCGCATGTGCAGGAATTGTCACGCCACTCTCGGCACGCAGTTTCAAGTCTGTTTATTCTAGGTTTATTTCGTTGGGCGTTTCTTTCGCCCTGATGACTTTCTTTACGTTTGAAAAGGTGACGTTTTGGGTGGATTGGTGCTTGTCGAAGAAGATTACATCATTTGTTTTCAAATCATTGGATCAATGGCACCAAATATAGCGGAATGTTTTCCTCCTCGTGCAGATTGATTCTATCTCAAGTGAATTCATCGGCACTTCGCTCAGAATGGTGACTAATGCTTCTTTTGCACCTTGGGAACAAAAACTGTCTTAATCCTGGCATGGTAACACAGGCTGCCTTCTGTAATTGCTTTGATTTATCGTCTGCCTGAAGAGCCTATTTGAACTCCGTGAAAACAACTTATCTCTAAATGTTTGCAAACGTTCGCAGCGTTCGTTCACAAATATCATGTTTTCGAAAGCGGTGGTGGATTTTAGAATAATGTCACTCAGAAACGCATTCGCCACCTGATAAAACGCTACTGTAATAACATTGATATTAAGTTAATTTTCTCTTCTTTTAAAATCGGAAACTTGTTTAGCGTGAAGGACCCTATCCCAAGCAATCTCCGTTCGAGTGTTGTTTACAAATTTTCATGTGCAGGCTGTAACGCTTGTTACGTCGGTGAAACCACCCGCCACTTTAATTTTCAACACGCATCCGTGAGCATTTAGCTACGGATAGGGCCTCTCACGTGTACAAACACTTGCAACAATCTGAAAATTGCCGCGATTTGTGTTCGACCAATTGCTTCAGCATTTTAGACTGCGCCACTACAAGTTTTCAGCTAAAGATCAAAGAATCCTTACATATCCACTGGGAAAAGCCTACTTTAAATCAACAGGTTAAACATGTTAATTTAAAGTTGTTTGTTTAGATTTCACATAATCACGCCTTTTTTCTTGTTACTCTTGGTCCTCTTGCCTATACATTTTCATTTACAATTCTAATCACTATATTGCATATAAAAAGCTTTGTTGTAACTTTTTCCTTCAACTGAGGATGGCATCAGGGATGCCGAAACATGTCTTTTTTGAAACTAAAAAGTGTTGTGTTGTTCTTCAAAATATTAACACTGTACAATTATTTACAAGCCAACGATTCTTAACCTAAACGAGGATTGGAAACGTATGCGATGGAGAGCAAGAACTTCTACCAAAGTTGAATGTGCTTGAAAATCTTTATTAAAAACAACGGATTTTCGGAAATACTGCAATCAGGCAAGGTTTTCTTTCAACGGAGTTCAGGATTGAGCAACGCGTACATGGACACCACTTTGGGATTATATGTCATGTTTTACAGGAGCACAAGGATAGAATTAACATTAATTTCCGACTATAAAAACAATACCTTGAAGAAGTCCCTTATGTAGAGGTATGTATTCAAACGAGGACAAAACTACCTTGATGATCTTTGATAAGTGTCAGTGTTGTCAAGAATTTTCTGTTCATGAAACTTGTTCGACCGACTTCCTTTCGCTGTCGATCAAAACTCAATTTAAAGAACCGCTTTAAAGGTTTGAAGAATTGTTTTCGCTCCAGGAAAAACCAGTAGCAGTCAAATTATCAATATTACCAATTCGGCAAGATAGAAATCATTTCTTTTATCCCAACATTTGGAGTACTTCGTACCAAACGAATTTACAAAACATAGCGCGCGGTAAATGTTTTGAAATTATTCTACAGGTAGGTTTTTCTTTTCATTACGGAAAGAAAAGAACGTATTACCACCAAACTATCGCACTATCACTTAATTAAGCAAATAAGAGAGCACTTCCTTTATCCGGAAATGTAGAGTATTTCCCAGAAAACTAACTTGAAAAAACTAACTTGTTTTTTGCGAGCCGACTGCTAATAAAAATATAGCGCGCGGTGAATTGTTTTGAAATTTTCTTGTACGCTTTTTACTTTTGTTTCGCAAGTAAATAGGTTTACGGTGAAACTGAGATTGAAACTACCACTTCAGGAAAATAGAAAGCGAATCTTTCACCTTATTATTTGTAATATTTTCTTCGTAGCGGCTGGTTAGTCAACATTTCGACATGAATAAGTTTTTTTTAGGCAAAATCTGTTTGTTTCACAAGGTATTTTTTCGCTCACTGCAAGTTTTGCTACACTAATTCTTTCTTTTAAATCCTTTCCCTGTTATTTCATGATGTCAAGAAAATAAAAACCTTTTATTGTAGTCTACATTGTCTCTGCTAACAACATCGTAAACGTGTGTGTTTCTCTGTTTTTTTTTGGTCTTTTTTCTAAATGGGAATGTTTTCTCAGCCAGTGAAAGAAACTTGGTATAAATACGACTATTCTAGGGCCTTTATACGATTTCACTGGAGATTATAGAGTTTTCAAGTCACCGACCTCTCTAGCACAGTTCAGTTGCACAGTCTTTGAATATAAGCTTACTGCGCTTCATATGTGGCTGAGTTGACGATCACGTTGATAACATTGAAGAGGACATGATTCAAGTGAATTGTCACCTAAGTTTCAGTCGTTTTCAGTTCTTCCTGACAGAACCAAGTAAGTGAGCCTTGCCTACACGCAGCTCTTAAAATACCGGCGCAACGAGAGCGCGACGTCATTTTTGTTTGTTCCTTTTTTGAGTCTCATGGGTAAATTGGAACCCAGTCTGGGCGCGCCCAACAAAACAACAAAACTGTTTCGAGACACCTTAAGGTTAAATCGTGGCTAACACGAAGACTTCAAAAATCACAGCTACACGGAATATAAATTTCATTATATGATCGCGGATGAGCTAAAGTATTCGACGACCACATTTGGGTGTCCCGAGACAAGCGTGGCTGTTGTTTTGACCATCAGAAGTAGGTGCCACTTCTGAGGGAGGGCCATCTTATTGTTATTGCCTTTTTTTAAAATGTATTTTACGGTTGTGTATAAATATTTTTGAAAATTTATCTGAGACTGATACAAGAAATAATGAAATGGCATCAAACAACAATTCCAAATTAAACAACTCAGGGATGCAGAAAACACATGAAAGTCTGAGCCCAAACAGTTGACTCCTAAGGGCAAAGATCAGGGAAAATAAGCGGTGTAATAGCTAAGCGACCTGTAAAAACCTGCTAATTAGCAGTCTTAAATTGCTAGCGTTTGTTAGTCAACGGGAAAACGTAGACGCGGCTTAATATAATCTTCCTTCAAATAATGGGAAACATACACATAGCCCTGACTTAGACTATTAATTATCAGCCAAAGAAGTTGGCTGATAATTGCGAAGTAAAAGTCATTTTCCTTAGATGCTACTTTGAAAAAATAAAGTGATTGTTTCCCTGTTTATGACATCTTGTGCAAACAATGTTTATGTTACTAAGGACAACTTATCAGAGTTATATTTTTGAGCATGTCATTCAGAAAGAATAACCGTCTTGTCTCAGTAGCCTACATGCAGTAAATGCACCAAGTGAATTTATCTGTGTTTTACCTGAGAAAAGGAATTAGCTTTTATAATCGCGAAGCTCATTGCCCGCTTTACTGTTTTACCATTTTCTATTAACAACCTAAGAGGGAATCACAAAGTCTAAGCGGGTAATCCAAAGCAGAACTTTGTGAGAGATTGTAAGTTATAATCTGTTATCATCAAATTTTTTCTCTAGAATCCGCGTTTTATTCATTTATTATTTTTATTTTTTTTTACCTACATTCAGCTGCTGTGAAGTGCGAATAAGGGTAATGGAAAATCGATAGTCTTGGCGTTTTAAGAGAAAACAAACACCTTTTTTTTAATAGAATGCACCCTACATTGAAGCCAAAAAAAAAATACATGGCAAAACGTCACCTAACAGCTGAAAAGTGTATATCAAATAGTTGCAACTGCTATTCATATAGCTATCCATTCATAATCAACGTCAACCAATGAAGTTTTGTTTTTAACGGTGAGGTGAATGATTCAGATTATCATTCAGTCTACAAATTAACTGATATATTCTTTTCTAACCAGCTCATGTGAAGATTTTTAAGCCTATTACCAAATGTTGTTTACCAAACGAACTTTTTAAAGAACAGATAAGAATAAATAGAAAATAACAAAACTGGACGGAAGTTGATTTTCTTATCTCTGTTTATCATATCTGGTGATGTTTGTGCCACTAACGGCATCTTATCAGAGTTCGATGGAACATTGTGTAACTTTAAAGGAAATGCAAAAGACTTGGCAGCCCACAGGTAGCATGAGGAAGGGGACAATTGAATCATAAAACGACACCAGCCCCATGCAGTTGAACTGTCTTACAGGCACAACCAATGAATATTCGCCGTGTCAAAACGCGGAAAAATTAGATAAGTTTTTAAAAATAAGATGTAAGAACATTAGCAATTTTTTACCTTTCCAGATTTTTGAATAGCGGCCTCAGTTCAATTTTGAAAATAAAATGGTCTTCGTAAGAATTTTTTGATTCATGAATTGAAACACCATCAGTAAGAAACTAAACTTTTCACAAGTTGTGAGTTTTCGTGTTTATTGCAAAGACCTCACGAATTAACTTATGTGTTATAAAAATGTTTTAGCCCAGTAAAAAAAATGATGTAAATATTATTGTTCCTTCTCAAATTCGTGATTATTCAAAGTCAAACGGTTAAATTTACTAGGTAACTTGCTCTCGGCAAAGTCATTTGTTAAGGCACGGAACTGAAGACAGACATTCGAAAAACTGGGATGCCAGCGTATCGGCTGCGCTATCGTACCCTTTTAATTGAGTGAGATGTCATGATGCTACTTATTCGTTACTGATGCACAAAACTTGTAACTAAAACCCAGGTGATAGAAAACAAGGACAAACGATGCAATTAAACATGAGTTGATTTGTCAGACTTGAGTTCACCTTTAGTTCCACCACTGTTAAAGAAACTTGATTTATTGCAAACACCGAGCGCAGAGAATGCATAACCACAGAATATATGCCTTTAACATTTAAAATTTTTTTTTTAAAGAAAGCCCTTTCACAAATGTGGTTTTCAATGGGGTCGTATAAACTGAAAAATAACAAACTGAAATAAACAAGGAGAACATTATGGTCTACCGTCTTCAGAAGCGCCTATTGAGTTTAGCTGTGTTTTGTCAACCACTTGGGAAAAGACAATTCACAAAACGAAGCGCCCGTTTTCCATGTCATTTACTTGCAACCTATAATACAAAATCGTATGTCTAGGGAGGTTGTTGTCTAAATCAAAATATCCTCACTAGTAATTCCAATCCTTTGCCATCAAGTTTATATGCGATGGCTAAGAAAGTAGCTCAATGAATCTGTAGCCAGCAAACTCTATCCACCCAACAATGTTTTCACCGTTTTTCTTTCAAGCAATGACTCACCAATCATTGATTCTAAAAAGATGCTCAAATTTTTTTGAAAAAAAGAGCTCCGAAGGTTCTTGTAATTAATTAGTAAAAAAATTGTTCAAAACTCTAAACCAGCCATTGTTTATATTGCAGCTGCTTTCTTTATCTAAAAACAAACGCTGAAATTATTTAACTTTTGGGACAGATATATTTGGCCGTTTGAGATATTTTGTGTTGCATGTGTCTCTTAGTTAAATAGGAAGCTTCCTGTCATCAAGGTGGTTTTCAGGGCTTCCTTGCTGCAAAAAAGTTAAATCCAAGTTCCACCCATGACCAGTTGAAACCGGCAACATTTTTTAGCTTTTAATAAACCATAAATAATAAATTTTTGAGGAAGACGAGTTAAGAGTGGTCAAAGTGCGGTCAAAGATGAAGCCAAATGAAACAACACTCTCTACATATTCACAACGTGCAGATGGTGAGTGTATTTTTAAAAGACCAAAATCTTAAGTAAAGTCGTCCAAACGACTTCAATCGTTTGTCAACAATTTACCGCTGGCAACTGGCTTCCAAATCAATGTTTATCTCATCAAAACCTCCCTTTCATTTTCGAATTCTTCATGTTTAGTAAGTTTCCCTACTGCTTTTAATAAACACCTGGCTCATGAGAAGGACTTGTTCTGTTGTTGGAAAATGTTTATCGCTTGTTTACCAGCGTAATACAACTTTATAGTACTGCTTTCAAGGCTAAATTCCTACGATTTTGTCCTGCAGAATGGAAGCATCGAAATCCTTGTTTTTCTCCAAGTTAAAGCGCTTCTGCCGGAAACGAGCCACATCAGGTTTTTAGTTTTACCCATACCTATATTTATGAACCAAAAAAAGAAGGAAATCGATTTTTCAATTTCTGCTGCAAAATCGAGATTTCGCTCGATTGTTACTGAAAGTCGCTCTTAATAACAAATCAAAATTATTTTGTTGTTATAAGTAAACCTCTTAAATCGCACCTTAACTTTTTTCCCCTTTTTCGTTTTCTTTCTTTCTTTCTTTCATCTGTCTGCTCTTTAGAACCAGAATTTTCCAAATAAGTTCAAGCTGCAGTTGTATATCTTGCAACTTTCCAATCATATCAATAGCCAACCAAAAACGAAATGTCTAAAATACCTTAAATGAGATGTTTTCTGATTCCTTGTCCTGTTCTGTTAGCTGTCGCAGCTTTCAGGAGCGCCGGACAAAAGCATATATAAAAAATAAAATAGTTGCAGGTGCTGCTATTCATATGAAAAGGTAAACGTTGGAGCCCTTGCAAGTAATTGTCGGTTAACCAATGCCGTACAGTCTTGTTTAACAGCGTGGTCAATGATTCAAATTATCTTCTTGATAGCAATTTCTGTCATTCTACAAATTAACTGATATATTCTTATCTAACCAGCTCATGTAAAGGTTTTCAAGCCTATTTTGGAATGTTGATTAACAAACAACCTATTTAAAGAACAGAAACGAATGAAACATTAAAGTAATAACTCGAGAGAAAGAAAACTCTACTTATAGCAAAGACCAGCAGTGGCCTTTGCTATAAGTAGGTTTACTTGTAGCAAAGACCAGCAGTGTAAAAAGAGAGCGGCATCCCCCACCAAGAAATATAAATGAAACTGGAAGATGCAAACTGTAGCATCTCAGTAGGCTAACACTAAAGTGAAGTCAATTTTGCTGGTTATATCAGCCACCTGAGAAAAAGAAATAAGCTTATATAATCGTAAAGCTCAGTGGCCTTTTTTCATCGTTATACCAGTTTCTATTAACAACCTATGAACGAATGACAAGGTCTAAGCGGGTGGTCCGAAGTAGTATTTCGTCAAAGATTTTTATAATCTGTTACCAAAAAGTCCTTTTCTAGATATCCGCGGGGTATTTTTACCTCACATTTAGCTGCCGTAAAGAACGAACAATGAAAATTGAAAAGAAATAGTCATTGCGTTTCAAGACAAAAGAGGGACTTTTGTAACAGAACGCACCCTATATTCAAACAAAATAGATGCCAAAATGTCAACGGATTTCCCTTGAATTTCTGTTCTCAGTGGTTAAAAGTGGAGAAACGATTCCGACATGGAAAGGAAATACAACTTTATAATTTTGATTTTGATTGAAAAATGAACTTTAGTGTGGGTCACATGCTCAATATAAAGCTAGAACTTGAATGTATTGCGCACAAGTGTGGCGTTGTGGTCATGCCATTAATTTACGCAATAACATTATCAAATAACGGGTATTTGCTAGCTCGTGTTTTGTTTCCATTTCAAACTGCAGCGGTGATCAGACAAACACATATTATGTGACTTTTTCAGTATATAGAACGAGACAAAATTCGCCAACTTCGCAATATGTATTATTTAACAAGTTATCTAATATAGAACCACCTCCTCGCCGATGTACAACGGCGAGGTACATGCGTCTGTATATAAGAAAGACCGATATCTCGCCCATGTACAACGGCGAGGTAGGTGCGTCTGTATATGAGGAAGACTGATATCTCACCGATGTACAACGGCGAGGTAGGTGTGTCTGTATATAACGAAGACTAGTGTCTCGCCGATGTACAACGGCGAGGTAGGTGCGTCTGTATATAAGAAAGACTGATATCTCGCCGATGTACAACGGCGGGGTAGGTGTGTCTGTATATAACGAAGACTAGTATCTCGCCGATGTACAACGGCGAGGTAGGTGCGTCTGTATATAAGAAAGACTGATATCTCGCCGATGTACAACGGCGGGGTAGGTGTGTCTGTATATAACAAAGACTAGTATCTCGCCGATATACAAGGGCGAGGTAGGTGCGTCTGTATATGAGGAAGACTGATATCTCACCGATGTACAACGGCGAGGTATATGCGTCTGTATATAACGAAGACTAGTATCTCGCCGATGTACAACGGCGAGGTAGGTGCGTCTGCATATAACGAAGACTAGTATCTCGCCGATGTACAACGGCGAGGTAATTATGCGTTTGTATATAACGAAGACTGATATCTCACCGATGTACAACGGCGAGGTATATGCGTCTGTATATAACAAAGACTGATATCTCACCGATGTACAACGGCGAGGTAGGTGCGTCTGTATATAAGAAAGATTGATATCTCGCCGATGTACAACGGCGAGGTAGGTGCGTCTGTATATGAGGAAGACTGATATCTCACCGATGTACAACGGCGAGGTTTATGCGTCTGTATATGTGAAACACTGATATCTCGCCTATGTACAACGGCGAGGTATATGCGTCTGTATATGTGAAACACTGATATCTCGCCGATGTACAACGGCGAGGTATATACGTCTGTATATAAGAAAGACTGATATCTCACCGATGTACAACGGCGAGGTATATGCGTCTGTATATAACGAAGACTAGTATCTCGCCGATGTACAACGGCGAGGTAGGTGAGTCTGAAGTGATAAAAATAAGTAGACACGCCTGCACGAAGGCTAGGACTAGAAGTAGGAGTCGTGCAGGCCTTCCCACCCCCTTTTATATCTTCACCGAGGAGTCCGGACCCACCAAAGAAGATCAGACCCGCCGAGAAGACCAGTCAAAAAAGCGCCGCCATAGCGAAACTTTCGGACCAGAAGAGCAAAGTGAGCAGGACAATGCGTACTACATTCAAAGCAACTACACTGCAGTTTACGCAGTTTATGAGCGATATGTACAACCTAACAGAGAGTGCTAAAATTTCAAAGAACGCAGCCTAGACAAACACACGTAAGCTTCAAACAGAAAAGGATCGAAAACCACATTTGACAGTTGGCCAATAGAAATCCATGATTTTCGATCCGCACAGTGGGTATTAATAATAATAATAATAATAATAATAATAATAATAATAATAATAATAATATGCATTTATAGCGCGCAAATTCAACATAGGTTTTCAAATGCGCGTTACAAATATAAACTAAAAAATTAGATTAAAAAATAGATTAAAAAAATTAAGTAAAATATAGATTAAAAAATTAAAAATTAAAACTATATATATATATGTACACTAATAAAAAGCT
The DNA here is from genome assembly GCA_964017195.1 of Siderastrea radians. Classification (NCBI taxonomy): domain Eukaryota; kingdom Metazoa; phylum Cnidaria; class Anthozoa; order Scleractinia; family Rhizangiidae; genus Siderastrea; species Siderastrea radians. Next base: position 23,990,339 of record OZ024900.1, read on the forward strand.
TGTTTAAAAAGATATGTCTTCAGAGCTCGCTTAAAATGATCGATGAAAGTGATTCTCCTTAGTTCTGACGGTAGCTGGTTCCATAATTTAGGCGCAGCCGCCGCAAAAGCCCTGTCACCGAGGGTAGATAGAGTCTTTACAACAGGTGGTGACAAAAGCAGTTCATCGTTTGATCTCAGGCTATAGTTCGATTTTGACTTGATAGATATAAGATCAGAAATGTATTTAGGGGCAAATCCATGGATCGCTTTAAAAGTAATTAAAATAACCTTAATAAATACACGACGGAAAACCTATGCCAAACAGAATGTCTTGTCATTCTCGCAAAGTACACGAGCTTGCATAAAGCGCAACTCACAAAGCCAATCCGGGCAACTGATGAGACCCATATGGAGGGTCGATACCATGGTCTTGCCTGTACATATTGGCATATTTGATCACGCAGTCAATGGAATTGCTGACTGCAACAGGAGGATAGATATCTAGCTCCTAGACACGAAACTCACAATTTCAAGAGGAGTTTAATGTTGACACATATTTGACTGAAGCCGAGTTCAGCCATCTATTACACGTTGCATAGTTTTAAAGAAGCTACAACTTCAATTTCCTGACGAAATGGGTCTATAGATCTATAGATCAGACTCCGTGATGCGAAACCCAACATCCTGCAACAGAGTTTTTAAGAAAATATTAGCCGGGCCCGGCGCTACAATCAAAGAAACTCGTCAAGTTGCAGATAATATTTCGGATCCTTTATTGTCAGAAATTTAACCATGAGAGGCTGAAAAACCTATCAAGTCCGTAAACGAGCCAAATTTAAAAAAATCTACTATGCCAAGAGCGGCATTAAACAGTCGCTTTACAGACGATCAAAGGTCAAATATTACAAACAGGCGTAGAGCCACAGGAGTCCATCATACAAATAACAGATATGACCTATATACAGTAACAATCCTTAAAGTGCGACGCCTTCATTTTACGGCTCCATTCAGTCTCCATTTTAAAAATCCTCCAGACTTAACCCACTACTAAAATACAAGAAGCTAAATTGGTCGAAAGACCGAGTTATCTAAGGCGCGTCTTACTATGACGTGAAGTAGGAGTCGTGCAGGCCTTCCCACCCCCTTTTATATCTGCGAGATATCGATGCCTACTTTATACCGACGGTTTCACTTCGCCGATGATCAACGGCGAGATATTGAGTCCTTCATTATACAGACGTTTCACTTCGCCGATGATCAACGGCGAGATATTGAGTCCTTCATTATATAGACGGTTTCACTTCGCCGATGATCAACGGCGAGATATCGATACTTTATACCGACGGTTTCACTCCGCCGATGATCAACAGCGACATATTGAGTCCTTCATTATACAGAAGGTTTCACTTCGCCGATGATATCAACGGCGAGATATCAATGCCTACTTTATACTGACCGTTTCACTTCGCCGATGATCAACGGCGAGATATTGAGTCCTTCATTATACAGACGGCCTCACTTCGCCGATAATCAACGGCAAGATATCGATGCCTACTTTATACTGACCGTTTCACTTCGCCGATGATCAACGGCGAGATATTGAGTCCTTCATTATACAGAAGGTTTCACTTCGCCGATGATCAACGGCGAGATATCGATGCCTACTTTATACCGACGGTTTCACTTCGCCGATGATCAACGGCGAGATATTGTCCTTCATTATACAGAGGGTTTCACTTCGTGATAATCAACGGCGAGATATCGATGCCTACTTTATACAGAAGGTTTCACTTCGCCGATGATCAACGGCGAGATATCGATGCCTACTTTATACCGACGGTTTCACTTCGCCGATGATCAACGGCGAGATATTGAGTCCTTCATTATACAGAAGGTTTCACTTCGCCGATAATCAACGACGAGATATCGATGCCTACTTTATACCGACGGTTTCACTTCGCCGATAATCAACGGCGAGATATTGAGTCCTTCATTATGCAGACGGCTTCACTTCGCCGATAATCAACGGCGAGATATCGATGCCTACTTTATACCGACGGTTTCACTTCGCCGATGATCAACGGCGAGATATTAAGTCCTTCATTATACAGAAGGTTTCACTTCGCCGATGATCAACGGCGAGATTTCGATGCCTACTTTATACTGACGGTTTCACTTCGCCGATGTTCAACGGCGAGATATTGAGTCCTTCATTATACAGACGGCCTCACTTCGCCGATAATCAACGGCGAGATATTGATTCCTTCATTATACAGAAGGTTTCATTTCGCCGATGATCAACGGCGAGATATTGAGTCCTTCATTATATAGACGGTTTCACTTCGCCGATGATCAACGGCGAGATATCGATGCCTACTTTATACCGACGGTTTTACTTCGCCGGTGATCAACGGTGAGATATCGATGACTACTTTATACCGACGGTTTCACTTCGCCGATGATCAACGGCGAGATATTACGTCAGTAGTAATGTAGGCCCACCTGGGGAATTTAGCCTCGTTTGCATGTTGCAATCTGATTGGTCGAGAACGGTCACCTGACCAAAATGGTGGCTTGTGATTGGTGGAAAAAATAGAGCTCGCAAAGGCTCATGGATATCACGTGTGCCCCTAGCAACAAGAAGGGGTCTAAAGGTCAAGGCGTCCCTAGCAACGGGATGGTTCAGGTAAATTCAGGACGCATGCGCGTGGGTTATTTCGTGACGCTTACATGACGTGGGTGGGAAACCGCTGACCAGTGGGCCAAAAAGGGATGGCGGGCTCAACTCAGAGAAAACCACACAGGAAGTGCCATGCAACATGTTTTATTGGGTTTTTCCTGTTGAGTTTTGACAAGAAGTGGAAAAGAGTTCAAAGTCCAAACGCCCCACCGTAGGGGGTCTCCAAAGTCCAAACGCGCCCCACCGTAGGGGGTCATGGTTTTTGGTGTTCCTGTACGGGTCCAAAGTCCAATCTGGGCGACGAGGTTCTGGAGGCCTGTTTCCATGAATAAAGGCAAAGGGCAGGAACGTGTCGTGTATTATGCCACACATCTACTGGACAGAAGAGAAACAATCCAAAGGTGGCCAACGGTACACGGTCTAAAGCTCCGCAAAGGTTTTGGGCCGTGTGGAGAACGACCAACAAATCTGCACAAGGAGTTCCCCAAGTTCCGAGGCTCTGGTACAGGACGTGTGAAGAATGACGAACCATCCAAGCCCGACAGCGGCACGGAGTTCAAAGTTCACGAAAGACGCGGTGGCAAGGGTCAAGGTTGAGGGCAAGGAACACTTGCTCTGGAAAAGAGTCCCATGGAACCCAGGTAAAGGGACTGAGGCATCTCTGCGAACGGTGCAAAGAAGCAAGGCCAAACGGTGTGAGGCAGGTCCAGTCTCTCCATGCAACCCTGGGAAAGGGACCAATGCATCCCCTGCGATTGGGGAAAGTACGACAGGTCCCGTCTCTGTGGGAGTACGACAGGTCCAGTCTCTGGAAAGTACGACAGGTGCAGGAAAGGTCCAAAGAAGCAAGGCCAAATCAGCAGGCAAGACAGACCCACGGGAGATGTATCCAAGGCGTTAAGGTGGATTGTTACAACATCATGGTCAAGCAAAGGAGGAAAGAAAGAAAGTCTGGATGACCATTTGAAGTCTTGCACAGTCCGACCATTTCCTCTGGAAAGTACGAGCACAGTCCTAGGGTAGGAGTGGCTGTCCTATTCTCAGAAGGACGGAGATCCACTTGATGAACTTCGTCCTTGCAGAATTCAAAAGTATCACCACAGAATGCCAACGATAGTGGTACGGGTGAAGAGGAGAATCCATGTCACCGACGAGACGAAAACGAACGGAGTGAAGACGAAAGGGCCTCGGTCCAAGTTCCAATGTGATGGTCCAAGAGGCATGCTTCCACATGGAACTGTTACAGGTAGGAAGAGAGGAACTGATACAGGAGTGGTCTGCCTCGTGGACCTGGAATAGGAAGTAGATGCGCACTACATGTTTTTTCTCCCCGGCCAAATGGAAAAACATCCGCGTCACGAAGACTTGCACCTCATCCTCAGAACAAGAAGAAGTCAACAAGGTGGTGAAAAAAATGGATTGGATGATTCCAAAAAGGGCCGAGCCAAATCCTCACGTCGTGCGAGTGCCTTTTGTGATGGAAGAACAAGAAGTCAACAAGGTAGTTGCCAGTGGAAGATCCATAGGGAGAGCAGAACCATGACTTGACTTCCAGCACGAGCGATGGAAAAAAAGACTTAGTCAGAGCCACATCGCCACGGTCGTCGTCCAAGAAAGTGGAGGTGGCAAGATGAACCAAGAACAGGTGGATGCCATGTGTCCAGAAGAGAGGAGGCGAAGAGAGGAGGTGAAAAGGGAGGTTTCGGATGCTTGCTGATGTGGACACGATGCCTTTCAGTCCAAAGATCCTGTCGTGGAGGGGGCACATGGAATGTCTAGTCCGACAGTGGCGAGAGATGGATGAAGGAGCTTTTTATCCTGGGTGTTGGGTTTCTTTGTTAACAATCTGGGGTGGTCTGAAGACCCGGGATCGTCACCTCAAGAGGAACATACACCAAGTAGCAATGAAGATGTGATGGAAGGTGTAGTAAGTGCAGAAGACAACGATGCAGTCAAGGAGGCAGTGTCGTGTTGTCCCAACTGATGTGGATGGTGCAAAAACACAGGTGGATGGCCTGTGAAGTTTTGTGTCACCTGGTGCAAAAACACAGGTGCATGGTCTGTGAAGTTTTGTGTGAAGGTTGGAGGAATGCAGACGGCAAAAACCCATCGATGGCGGATGCTGAACCAAAGACACCTGCAGTCCAAGAGGGCAAAAATGTTCAAAACGAGAAGGCAGTGGACCTCATCCATAGGACATGAAGAAGGCATGGCGTGGAGAACAAAGACGTTCAGAACAAGAGGTGTTGTATCAGAACGGAAGATGATGATTTTTCATGGTACATCACTCCCACAGGGCCCAAAGGTGAAGAAAGAAGAGATGTTCTACACTGACGATGAGAAAGACTCCTTTTCATGGTACATCACTCCCACAGGGTCCAAAGCTGAAGAAAGAAAGAAGTTGTGCACTGACGATAGACGGGTCTCGTGGGAGCAAAGGAGGAGGAGGATGCCGGGGACGACAGTGAAGACTCTGATGAGGTTTATAGTGATAGAGGAGATTCTGATGACAGCAACAGTGACAAAGGAGGGTACCTTTATTGCAGACGATGGTTCACCATGTTCTTGGTCGGATGGACACGGATGACTTCCTATGCATTGTTCTTATGTCCGGTTCCATGTCACCTATTACATGTGTTGAGTTCCATTTCCATGCGTTCCATGTCCCGTAATCCTATTACGTTTTGATGAGTTTCTATTCCATGCGTTCCATGTCCCGTAATCCTATTACGTTTGATGAGTTCCATTTCATTCCATTTCAATGCGTTCCATGTCCCGTAATCCTATTACGTTTTGATGAGTTCCATTTCATTCCATTTCAAGGCGTTCCATGTCCCGTAATCCTATTACGTTTGATGAGTTCCATTTCATTCCATTTCAAGGCGTTCCATGTCCCGTAATCCTATTACGTTTGATGAGTTCCATTTCATTGCATTTCAATGCGTTCCATGTCCCGTAATCCTATTACGTTTGATGAGTTCCATTTCATTCCATTTCAAGGCGTTCCATGTCCCGTAATCCTATTACGTTTGATGAGTTCCATTTCATTTCATGAGTTCCATGTCACGTAATCCTATTACGTTTGAATGGGTAGAATGTTCCTTAAATCCTCCAAGATGGCATCCCCACGAGCTAGGAGATTTGATACAATGGCATGAAGAACAGTTGCGTGAGTTTCTCTCAGTTTCTTCCTATGGTGGCAGACGTGTTTGATGGGGTGGCAGACAGACAAGGCCAGGTACCTATCCTCTTGCAGCCGGGTGGAAGTGTCTGCATGATCTTACAGATGTCCAGATAGCGGGTGACCCAACGGGAAGAACAAGAAGTGTAGGGTGCTAGGAGGAGTCCAGCGTGTGGTTGCCAGGGTCCCACGAAGAGCATGTTGGAAGCAGTGTAGGAGAGATCGTGCCACTGTTGTCGTCATCCCTGCAAAGACTTGGAAACATCTTCAAAGGGGGGTATTTCACTCGGCATGGGTTCTCACCAAGAAGGACAGGATGCTAGTGGGGCCAGATGATCGAAGAGGGGGAAGCCCAGATTAGACGTGAAGGCCGCTAAAACTACTAGGGTGGTCTCTTTTGGCTGTGCTTTCAAAGGACGACCGAGGAAGAACATGGTCACAGGCTGTCAGAAGGTTTCAATGAACTCTTCAAGAAGGCTGCAAATCAACAGGGGTCGGTAGAAAGACGCTCGGCCGACCTCTTCATGAAGGTGGTCCCAAGGTTCAAAGCACCCTCCTCTTCTTCGGAATCATTTCTCATTGGTATCCATAAGGAAAAGTCTGGAAGGTATTTGGATCCACCACTCTCTTGTCATACACCAACTGGTACTGTTTGTAATCCGGAAAGGTGTACAGTTCATAGGTTTTAGCATCCCGCACGATCTGGTGGGTTTTGACGACTTGGGTTTGACGTGGTTCCTTTTGAGGCTTTTGGATTTCGTCGAGGACGTTCTGTCGCATGACGTTATAGTTCAACTGGCTCTTGCCTTCGGTGTTGAGGCGGAAACCCCGCACCTTGCATTCAACGTGACCTAGCTTGGTTTGGTAGCCATAGTTCTTGGGACCCGCCGACACGAATTCCACAATAAAATCGTTGGGGTCCAATTCACTCGTAAACTCGCCGAGGTAATCGCCCAAGACCGGGTTAGGTTGCCCCTCCTCTTGCAGGAAGAAGACGGAGTCCGTGTCGTAGTACAAGACACGTTCCCCCAACAGTTGAAGGGCTTCATAGAGTCGGAGCCGGGCCCAACAGGTTGTGAAACAGGCCACAAAAATGTTCAAGTTCGGTGACACGGGGATGTCTTCGTCTTGGTACTGGTAATGTACCTCCACCAATTGGTCATTGATGACGGAGACGTGACGCACGTCCAAAGTACTGGTATCCAAGAAACGATGGAAGGCTTGAGGGTCATTAAATTCTTGGACTTGGGTCTTGTTAAGGCGTTGTCCAAACTTGCCCCACATGGAATTGAGCATCATTTTGGCCAGGGTGCGGAGCCCCGGGTTGTGTTCGATTTTGTCGTACTCCAACTGGATGCCTTCATGCTCGAAGTACTCTCGAAGGTACTGCTGGCGTTTGGTTTCATCGTCCCCCACCCAGGATGGCCACCCACTAGCTTCTTGTTTGATTTTCAACCAAGTGTTGACATAATCTCGGAAGAGCCCCTCGCACGTCTCGTCAAAGTGCCAGACCTCGTAGATGTACTGGACCTCGTATCCCAAGTCCACCGCTTTGTACAATTCCGGGCTGCACCATGTCCCGGTCAGGGCGAGTTGGTCGTCGGTGTGATGGCATTTGGCAGTTCTCTCCCAAGGACGCTTGTCCATTTCTTCTTTGACACAACGAGCGCACAGGGGAAAGAGAAGTTTCCCACTATGACGGTAAGGCAGTACTGGATGGTACAGTTCACGTGGCGGGAGGACTCGGCAACGGATCAGACCAAAGTACTGAGCGATGTCGGTGTGACCAGGGTGGGAGAGGAAGCGAGGATGCCCTTTGGGGTAGACGCAGGTCTTGTTCACCCAAGGGTACAAGGACGTGACATCAATATAATGGATCTGTTGACCCGGAGTCACGCGATGGTACAGTTTCACGGCATTGGTACGACCCCCGCAGAAGGCGTCACGGGGGTTGAGAGGGTCCGTGAAGGCAAGAGACTCCACGAACGTTCGGATGTTAGGCGAGGTGTCTTTGAGGCGGTGCCATTCACATTCCCACATTTGCACCACATTGTACCCCAAGGCTTGAATCAGATGGGTGCGTTGTTGGGTTCCCTCATAGACATCCTGCATGGTTCGATCACAGTGGCGTAGATGCTGTTCGTGGCGGTTGGGATAACAGTGGGGACACCCGTGCCAGAAACAGCCATGAAATTCGTACACCGTGTTGGTGTCGTGGCAGTACCCATCCACAAAGAAGCCCACGCCAGGGATACGCACCTCACCGGCATTGCCGGCGTGTTGAATGCCATGGTAATGATGGGGTTGCGGACCGTTTGGGTAGACGTCGGCCATGAGACTGTGGTACGCTGCCTGACCTTCAGGGCTGAGTTGATCCACGCGGGAGAGGCTTTCTTGGCGTCGTAAATGATCGCACCAGGTTAACCATTCGAGGGCCACCTGCGATTGGTTCACACGGTTCCGCCATCCGTACACGGGTTCACTGGCAATACTGTGAGGGATCATGCGGTTCATGCGCAAGTCCCGGTTGCAGGCAGAGGCAATGGTGATGTGGTCGAATGGATTGAATCCCGTCAGGGATTCAAACAAGCGTTTGAACGTCAGACAACCTTGCTTCAAGAGACGGACATCCGATTCACAGTAGGCGACTAATTCTTGTTGGAAATTAAACAGGACGTTTTGGGTCCGTTGCTCTTGATGCCACGTTTCCAAGGCTTGTTTGTCTTTAGGAGACAGGGTGTCGGGCATGTAGTAATCGAGGGCCGGGACGCCTCCCACGTACGTTTGGTGGTCCGGGACATTAAACTTGTGTGGGAAGTACCCTTTTTTCAGTTCCGTTAATCCAAAGGTTTTGGGAAAAGCGGACAGCGGCATCTGGAAGAAACTCAATGAATCGATGAAACGAAGGCGATCGTGTTTGACTTCCAAGAGTTTACACCCGTTCCTCAGCTGTTGCACAAGGCGATTGTCATCGTGATATTGATGAACGACAAAGTAGCTATCATATCCTTGGAAATTATGAGCGAGCACATTGACGGCGCGGGTGTCATTCTCGGTCAAGGTATCCAGCCATTCGAGAAAATCTCGAATACAATGCGGACCTGGGAAACGAACAGGTGAGTTATCCTCATCGGTTTCGGCGACGACGAGATTGGGCACATGCTTTTCATGGGGCTGCATGGCCTCAATGTCAAAGAACACGTGGAGAGGGGGGCTGTCGTCGTCCCCCACGTCATCGTCTAAGGCTTCCTCGTCCATCTCGCTGGCTTGTAAGGTCGCCGCTCGTTCGGCGCGAGACCCTGTCCTACGTTTCCGTTTCTTTTTCTGCGCCCGGAGTTCTTGGGGGGAGAGAGCTCTTTGAATGAAACAACGATGGGTCTGGGCGTCCACGTACTCGTGGCAGGAAGGGCAGTTCAGGTAGCCGCACTGATGGCGTTGAACCCCTTGCCATCCCACTTCTAGTTTGAGGCAGGTCGGACAGCGACGGCGACGAAAGCAAATGGTGTACTCAAGGCAGGGGGCCGGCTTGCCTGCATGGTCCTTGACGAGATGCATTTGGAAACAAGTGTCTCCAAAAAAGTCCCGATGACAAGTTTGGCAACGTCGGGTGGCTTTGAGACCTCGGGGGTAGGCATGAAGAAAATCAGGGCACTCTTTTTGGCAACAGGCCCGGCAATGGCGTTTGTTGTTGCATCGATGCTTCCCCTCGGTGTTATAGGGTTTCCAACAGTGGACACACACATAACTGGACCCGAAAAAGCCAGGCAAACGGGTAATGACATCGTAATGGCCATGGTGGTGCAACAGAATCAATTGTTTGTCCTGAAGGGGACCAAACGTCGTGATGTGAAAAGACCGGTCGGCATCCACCAACAGGATCTGGTAGCCGATGAGGGAAGGAGCGGTACTGAATTTGGTTAAGGCATCGTAGCTGCAAGGACGGAAGGGCACCTGCGCTTCGTGATGAAGCAACAGCGCGAGTTCTCTTTGGACTTTGCCCCCTTTGCGAATACTTTCCCACTTGGAGTGATGGTCCACTCTGGCTTTAGCAACGACGAGAGCTCTGGCACAACAGAGGTCATCGTTGTAATTGTGGATGCGAATGATGGAGTTGGATTTCTTGGTTAATAGTTCCATGGTAGTATGGCCGGGTTTCCCACGGCGCGGTTTGCCACTCCCCTGAGGGGCATGATGAACTTGGGTGATGGATAATTGAAAGGAATCGTCCATTTCAAATTGTTCGTTGCTGTTCAAGGCTTGGGCCAACCGATCGAAGAGGGCATCCAAACGAGCCCCTCCTTCACGCCATTCTCCTGCACGTAAGCCCCATCCTTGGAAATTGCTCGTGAGTCGATTGGAACTGAGAGTAAAATACAATCGGTCTTCATCGTGCAAGTTGGGAGTGGTGGTTAACACGCGATTCACCGCGCGTCGTAATCCTTCTTGAAGAGCGTGTACGACATGGGGGCTATCGACAAAGTTCCCCGTTTGCCGTAAACGGGTATTGAAATGACGTTCGCGCACTCCCAGACGGCTACTCTGCCGATCGACATAGGGTTGCAGTTCAAAGTCAAACGTTCCTGCTCCGATCGAGGCATCCAGACCTCCTGCTCCACTTTGTTGAAGGAGCTGGGTTTGAAAGGCACGTTGGCGTTCGAAGCGATCCAAGACGTTTTGACAGACTTCATCGTCGTCGTCGTCATTCAGGATTTCGTCGCACATCAATTGATCCTCGTCACTCGAGGCCATTTCTTCATGACACGACAAGCGGTCATCCAAGGCATTCTCTTCATGGCATAACAAAGGGTCTTTCTCAGGCGTCTCTTCTTTCTCAGAGTCCGAGGCAGTCAGGTAGAGCAAGGCCAAAATCTCGTCCGTGGTCAGTTCACTTGGATCTGCTTCGGCTTCTTCTTCTGGCTGAGAGGCCATGATCAGATGACTCAGCTGGAGCTCGTTCTTCGGGTCTTATAGAGAAAAAAAGGGTCACGTGGAAGGGAATGGGCCAATGAGAAGGAGACCCCATGATGCTTTGGGAGGGGGACTGGGGTGGGGGGACCCCCCTCCCCCCTCCCTAGTTTGGACCCATGAGGCTTTGCAGGGAAGGACCCAGAGACTATAAAACAGATCGAACCGCCGGCGGAGTCATCTCAAAATGGCCTCTCGTGAAGAGTTCTTACTCATCGAGTTTGAAAAGGTCGAGGCGGATCTCGAAGTGGAATCGATTTTGAAGAAGATTAAGACAGACTGTGACCTGGACGACGGGGTGACTGCCTTTGGGGAACAGTTGAAAGAAAGAGAACGGCAGAAAGAGGCAGCCCAGGCGGCACGCGAGGCCCAAGTCGAAGCACACTGGTCCCCCGGGTGTTACCCGCAACTCAATACAGCGTGGTTCATTGAGGGATTGGACTATTGTTGCGACTATTGGCGCTTTCAATTTAAGAGACCCTTAACACCTCCGCCTGTACCGCCATCCTCCCCGGAACCATGCCGGACATCCCAGACCAAGAGGAGGAAAGTTGGACCGTCGTGAATTTGGATTCGGGGGACATCCTGTCCGTGGAACTCCCTGTGTGGGAACAGGAGGCGTTGTTGACAGATGAGGTGATGGCTTGGTTGGACGAGCTGATAGCCACCCTGGAGGACCCTTTAGAAAGGAGTGTGGATCTCCAAGACTTGTGGGAGGACATGTCCACCGAGGACTACGAACAATTGCTCGACACCCTCATGAATGAGGATGTTTAAAAAAAGAAGAGACGGCTTTGACATTTTGTATTGATTTATTTTTTCTATGAAAAAAACACATGTGGATCATTTGTCTACATCACAACTGTAGAAACATGGTACGGTTTCCCATTAAAAGTTACAATTTTAAACGTTTCTTGGCTTGCATGATTTTTTTGACCACTCGTTCCGTCTTGGTTTTCTTGCCGGGTAATCGATCAATGGCTTGGATCATCTTGGTATCGGCTTTCCATTTATCTTGCAAATTCTTGGCACGGCTGTAATCAATGTCGTGTTGTTTCGCAATCCGGTCCAAGCGATTTTTGCCGGGATCCCCACGTTTCAGACGTTTGGCTAAATGGGTGCCAGGGCCCATGTACTGATAGCCAGGCCAATGAAATTCTTTGCCGGTTTTGGCAATCCATTTTTGGACATCCAGGGCCCCACCGGATTGACGGCGTTTCCGTTGGGTACCCCTTCTCCTCCTCCTCCTCTGGGTGGGCATGTTTTATTCACTGTCGTAATCCAATCGACGTCGTAACTTTTTGCCTCGGTGCCAATCTTCCCAACCGGGTAAGGGTTTCAATCGTTCCACTTCACGGGCGGGTCCTTTGCCTTTGCCTTTGCCTTTGCCTTTGCCTTTGCCCCAAGGACTCTCGGCTAACTTTTTTTCCAAGGTCTTGCGCTGTTCTCGAATGGCTTCTAAACGCGACCGGATATCCCCTCGACTGGTGGAAGGGGTGGCTGCTCCTTTGCCTTTCTTGGTGGCAGGGGTAATGGGAGGTTTGGGGGTGGACGGGCTGCCTTTTATCATGCGCTTCAACCATTGTTCCACGGGTCCGGTCACTAAATCCCCGGCTTCTTCTTCGTCTTCGCCTGGCGGACCACCCGGGGCCCCAACTCCCACGCCTCCGGGAAATTGACGAATGCGTTTGGTTAACTTGGTTAATTCTTGACTCAACGGTTTGGTTTGAGCATTGACCAGGGCCGGGGGCAATTGGGGGTTGGCTAACAACACATGTTTTTGGGCGGCGAGCGTTGCGGCTTTGTTCAACAAGGCATTTTCGGTGAGTTCTCCTTTGTAATATTGAATGAGTTGTTCCAAGTCCTTGTGGGGAATCATGTAGACCTCATCCATGGGGGTTGACTACACTCGGAGCAAAGTTCCCCGTCTTCTATCTCACGACAGCTCTCACAAAGACGGGATCTCAACATATGTTGGTACTCTCGATACAACAGGTGATATTTATGCTTCCAATAAGAACAGGCGTCTTTCCACTGGTCGGTGGCCCGATTGGCCTCTTGTAACAGGGTGATCCATGTGGGCAGAGTTAACGGGTCGGTCGAGCACATTGACATAACACCTCGTGAAGTCCTTGAAACAAGCCGCGTCCTTTTTGTTGAACCAACCACGCACGCCGTTTTTTGACGGAATGTCGACGACGTCCCAAATCGCGTAGCACCTTTTTATAGGGTTGAAGTTTAGCCAGCATGGGGGGTGTGACGGGAATCTTGTTTTTTAAGAAGTTCAAGACCAGTTCACTCACAGCATTGATTTGATCGGCATTGGCATGTTGTAACAACTCTTGACGTTTGGAACCATTGGCTTCTTGTAACATGGACCGTAAAAACGGGAATTGACGTCGAAGACGTTGCATCCTTTACCGATGACGGCGACGATACCGTTGGTTGGCTTTTTGGATCGTGCGTTTTATACGTTTATCCGTTTCCAAGGCCACGGCTTTCCCCAATCCGGCCATGGCGGGGACCAACAAGTTCAAAAAACCACCTCGTTGACGACGTCGGCGTCGTCGTAATCTTCTCCTTCTCCTCACCATGGACGGTTCATCAATAGACGTTGAAAGCCTTTGTTTTGTTTGATGAGGTCTTGCGTCTCTTTATAGCCTTGACGGGTATTGCGTTTTAAATCGGACCACCAGCCCCCGCCTTGTTGTCGGGTTCTTCTTTTTCTGCGTCGTCGTCGTCGTCGTCGTCGTTGGACGGTCATGGTTCTAAGAGTGTAGGACTGGGAGGGAGCGGCTTTTTATGGATCCAATAGTCTTTGGGTCTCAAGGGACGAGGACATCCGTCCACATAGCATAGGGCTTCCACGGGTTGGTAGACAAAATGACCATGGTACTCTTGGACGCACCGTTTGGGTAAGGGAGGGGTGAAATCCACAATGGCATCATCCAACGTTTGCATTTTGATTAAAAATCCTTCCAGGTCCTCCAAGGGAACACCCCGCCCATAGGTTTTCAATTCGGTCAAGGCTTTGGCATAGGTGGTAAACGCAAACCGACTCATGGTCACTTTGAACCGGTACTGTTTAAAATCGGCCCATCCTTTGACCACCGTGCCCACGGCCGCCAAACAGGCCACCAACGTGCTGTTGTCCAACAGGGGGCCAGCAATCATGCCGGCGGCCATCAGGAGTAACGCCAGGCCATTGAACAAGGCATGGCAACACTTGTAATGATTCAACATTTTGCGATAACACCACCATTGTTGATGGTAAAAGGCATACAACGAATCCATCCGTTGTAACAATTCGGGGGGCAAGGGGATGCCAGGACGTCGGGATCCATTCAATAACGACACCACGGTTTTCATCCTCACGGCGACACCCGGGACGAAGAGGTTTGTACGCTCGGGGCTCCTCCCTGTTTATAACTGGTCACAATGCTATTGGTCATGGTGACATTAGCAATTTCCCGTCCTTGGGCCAATTGTTCTTGATCTTGTAACAGCATGCGTAAACGGCGTTGTAAATCGGCTTGACGCAAGGTACGTGGGGGTGTACTCCCACTCCAAGATCCTCGAGGGGTAGCTGGATTGGAGGCAGGTGTCAAAGGCGACGTGGGGGTATTTCGTCGTCGTCCTCGTATGCGTCTCGGTCGTCGTCCACGACGACCACCCCCACCACCACCACCACCACCACCACCACCACCACCACCGCCACCACCAGCACCACCAGCACCTCCACCACCACCACCACCAGCACCACCAGCACCACCACCACCAGCACCACCAGCACCACCACCACCACCACCACCACCACCACCACCAGCACCAGCAGCACCACCACGTCCGCCACCACGTCCACCGCCACGTCCACCACGTCCACCGCCGCGTCCACCACCACCACCACCACCATCACCTCCGGCACCCGCGGCTGTCAATAATCGGGCGCTCCCCTGACTAAGTGGGGTTCGCGCTCCGGACGACAAGCCAGCGCTCCCCCTACTAAGTGGAGTGTCCACGGAAGACGGCGGGGTAGTCTGGGGGCTACGGAACGACTGACTTCCTGGGCTTCCTACCCCCGCGGGGGAAGAGGTTCTAAACGCAGGGGGGGAGGGCAACTGTTCCACATACGCGATCATGTCCTCGACGGTCATTTGATCAAAGGCTTGGTCGATCAAGGTTGAGTCCCCCGTATTCAAAATTTCTTGGATGGTCCCTGGGGACACTACATTGCTAGTGGTCGCTCCGACCCCGGCTGGGGTCACGGTATCGTGGGCTTGCGGAGGTTGACGGTCATCATCGGCCATGCTTGCTTTTTCGAAAAGGCCGTTCAACGATCTCGTCCCTTTATACTCGCTTTTGATAGGTGCGCGTCCATCCTTCGTCTTTTAACAGGTGGCTCCATAACCGTTGTTGATCAGAGGAGGCCGGGTGTAAATCTAACATCAAATAGCCATACGGGCGCGTGGTGGCCTGATGAAAGGTCTCCAAGGTGTCTTTCCAGGTGGTTGGAAACGATTGCAGCATGACATTGCGTACCCCCAATTGATCCCGGGGATTCTTGAACGCCACAATGTAATGAGCATTGCGGGATATACTTTTGGCATAGCGCCCCACGGGAAACATGTCTTGGCACAAGTAGAGCACCGTCACCCCTTGATGATGTGAATGTTTGGTGAATAAATCCAACACGCGTTTATCGTGACTCCCTTCATCCATTAAATCATCCAAGACGAGGACCCCCTGTCCTTGAGGAAACCATTGCACCAAGGCTTGATGATCGGGAATCCCTTCGTGAAACACCACCCCACGATCTTGCATGCCTCGAAATCGATCTTGCCACGCCCCATAACAATAATGCACTTGCGTCGGGGGCCTTTCAAACAACTCGGGGTTGTCTACCAAGAGTTTTTCCGTAAACACGGTTTTGCCACATCCCGAAGGCCCCACCACCAAGATAGAGGACGGGGTATGAAAACGAAACGGTTTCCCCGTTTGCATGATGATAATACCCATTTTAGAAAAAAAAGGCACCTTTTTATTGGAATCGGTGGGACTCGAACCCACGCACCATCCCCCAACACCTGTTTTTCGGGGGATCCAAAGGCTCTACCGACTGAGCTACGACTCCGACACCGTTTTTGCCAACGAATTTTATTTAACCATTCCGTTGATGATACGGATGACAACAGAGTTGATACCATCTGGCTTCTTGACCTACAATCAATTGTTGAAGGCGTTGACCGGCTTGATGGTCATTGCTTACATAATCATGATCGGAAAACTCATTTAAAAATGCTTGCAAGGTCCGTCCACGGGCTTTGGCTTTCAAGTACAACAAGGCGTAGTCGCCACAACTCTTGCTTGAAATGGCTTGCAGGGACTTGCCATTGGTCACCACATACTTCCAATGTTTCACAATCCAATCTCGTAACGGGGCGGCTTGCACGTACGTGTCCATGGGCAAGGCATAACTGTCGAGGACTTCACACACGTTTCCATCCGTCCACACCGCCAACCAATGTTGTCCGGGTTGATCGTGCGGGTCGGTGTTCACAATGTACCCTTGGCGTTGGGTTTTGACAGGACTCTTGGGTAAACGATCACAGGCCACCGTTCCATAAAACATCGGTTTCAAGTGGGGGTCATCGCGGGCTAAATAATCCAACTGTACATTATTCAAGGCCACGTGTTCCATCTTCAGTGCTGGTAAATATTGTACAACACGGCTCCGTTCTGGTCAATCTCCAGCAAGTTCTCAAATTCTCCATAGACGAGTACGGTTATATTGGTACCGGGGGCGGCTCCAAATTCCAAGACGAGTTGTAAATCACCGGTTTGCTTGGGGTTGAGGGTTTGACTGTCGGCACATCCATTGGCCACATTGTCAAACATGAACAAGCTACAATTTTTCGCTTGGCCCCAATCTTCTAGTTCCACCATATTGCCTTTCTTTTTGCACCAAGCACCACTGGCTTGCAGAAAACGGAAGTACCCTAGATTATCTCGGGTGCCATCATTGTGCACCAAGTGTAGGGTTTCATAAGGGTATTCTTCGCCTTTGACAATCTGTTTAATGGAGCTCAGACCAAATTTCTGGAAACAG
Source organism: Siderastrea radians (assembly GCA_964017195.1). Lineage (NCBI taxonomy): Eukaryota > Metazoa > Cnidaria > Anthozoa > Scleractinia > Rhizangiidae > Siderastrea > Siderastrea radians. Next base: position 24,007,252 of record OZ024900.1, read on the forward strand.
AAGGGATCTCGGGTCACATCCCCATTGAAGGCGCGGCTGTCCAACAACCCTACAATCAATCGGTCCGGTATTCTGTTTTGAAACAGGTTGGGAATGTCAAAACGGGTCAGGTTGCCTTGCATGCTGAAGGTGCGGATTTCACTGCGGACGGTCGGGTAGGCAGCCACTTGGCCTTGATTGTGTCTTTTGGCAGACAAACTCTGGTAGATGGCATCATTCAAACGCAGTTGACAGATATGAAACCGTAGTTTGACATCGCCTTCCAGCAATCGGCCGGCGAGAGCCACCCCATTGAAAAACAGCGCCGGGCCATTGAAATGAAATTTCATCTTGATTTCGATGCCTGGCACCAACAGTTTGCCGGTGTGAAACACTTCCAGGTGCGGGGTAAACACCAGACTGTGGGTGACGCCTCCAGCATACTTGGCGGTTTCGGCGACCATGGCTTCATAGGCTCCTTTGTGATTGGCACTGAGAGCTTGCCAGGCTACATGGTCTCCTGCTTTGTCGCTGTTGTTGTTGGTCCATTGGGGTGGGGAATCCACTTGATTGTACCAGCCTTGGGGTCCTAACACGGTCTTGCCATCTTCTCGGTCATAATTCAACAAGGTTTCTAGATAGGCCTTGTAATGGTAGGTGTCGGATTGAGGACTGATCAACGTGCCATTCAAATGCAAGTCAATTTGTTTGATGATGGAATGGGCCAAATTGTTGACGGGCCACAATTTTTCATTGGCCACCAAGTTGGCATTGGTACTTTTTTGCAATCTCAATTCCATGGTAAAGTAACTGCGTCCCAAATCCACAAAATCGTCCAACCCCGGAATGATGAATTCCATCGGATTGATGCCTGTGGTGGTGGGTTGAACGGTGACCATGCGATAGGCATTGATGCTAATGTCCGTCGACGGCACCTTGAAAATCCGTAACGCGGGGTTGACGGTCCCTTCGGAACGTGGGTGAGCCGGTGGGGTTTGCGTACTCACGTCAGGCATGTTTAACGTCGTCGTCGTCGTCGAGTGGTGGTACCCCGTCGTCGTGAGGGGTTTTTATACCGTCGTCGTCGTCGTGCTAAGCGTTGTCTCAAATCAAACCCGGGCAGTCTCATCACCTCGGGACTTAACCAGCCGCCACGTTGTCGTCGCATCAGTTTCCAAAACGGATACAGTCCTCCCCATTGAGACAAGCCCCGATTACTACGAATCCGTCGAGGTCGTGAAGGCACGGGGTCCATGTTCACACTCCCAAAATATCTCGCGCCCGTTTGGTTTGCTTGGGAAATAAGGCACTGGCTACCCGCACCGCTTGTTTCACGTTCTTCTGATTCAACGCTTTCTTGGCTCGTTTGGTAATTTCTTTTTTAATGACGTCTTCGGCTTTGCGTTTGATCCCGCGTGTCAAACCCGTTGTCAAGCCTCTCTTGATATTACTAGGCAGTTTTAAAGGATTTCGCGTGCTTTTAAAGCCTTGGAACCCCCCACGCAAGAGATCCGTCATCAACCCTTTGCCATGTTGATCATACCACTCGTCGGTCCGAAAGCGTGTCAAACTTCCCCCTCGCATGCTGTCTTCTTCTTCTTCACCAAGGATCACGTTTGGTTGGTGTCACAGGACTCGTCTCTTTTTATACCGTCATTCACCGTCTTCTTCTTTTTTTCGAAACGCGGCTTCCAACCCTTTCTTGGCGCCACTCACATGAGATTGCACGTAAACGATTCCCCCGCATAGCGTTTTCGTTTTCCTTTGCGAATTTCCTCCATGCGTTTCAAATGCGCTTTTTTGGCATTCTTTTTGGCTAACTTTTCTATCCCTTTAGTGATGGACCAAGCGGCTTTAGGAATCCCGGCAATCACCGCGTTGATCCCTTCCCCTGCTTGGGGACGCTGTCGTCGTCGTCGTCGTCGTCGTTTCGGAGGCATGATGATTGACTTGGGGTCCCTTCTCGTCTCTCTTTTTTATGCCTTTTGGAAGTGCAACGTGACCAGGGTATGGCCGTCGCCAAACTTGACCAAGTCTCCTCCCCTACCAATCGTTTCGGCCACTTGAACGTGAATGATTTCCACCACCTCGTTTCGAAGCGGTAGGTATTGAATGTGCAACGGTTCAAAGTACATGGTACCACGTCCTTGTCGCTTGTACTGGACTTCACGCAACAAATCGGTCACGCGATTGCCCACGACACTGCTGCCTGCGACGTCCGAGTACACGTGGAGCGTTCGCGTGGGATCCCCCACCACCGTACGAAACGCCACGTTCAAGTTGGTGAAACGCCAATTCACACTGAAACTCAACCAAATCCATGTGGTCCCACTACCATCTGTGGTCACTTGATAATACTCCGGGTCATTCTTGCTATTTCTTAATTCAATGTCGCTATTGTTGGGAACCTTGTCATCACGGAATTCCATGTTCAAGTTGGGTCCCAATAGATAGTTTCCTTGGTCGTTCTTTTTAAACCATCCCATTTTTTCGGCCATGAGATGATGAATGCTAAAGTGAGGGACGAACATCGTCTTTCCGGATCGAAGCACGTACTTGTACCGTGTGATATTGCGATTGTTCATCACCAAATCTTCGCCGTCCCACTCAAAGGTCGTACACGTTTTTTCTCCCCTCTCCGTATTCGGCGCGCCATGGTAGTTCAGGTAACCATAGTTCATACGTTGTCTCACCCAATGCAAAAAGGCTTTCATGAAGGTCACGCCATCCACAATCGAAGGATCGTCTTTCAAATCCTCCATTTTCATATTGAAGCTTAAGACCGTACGTCCCGCGGAGGTCAATCGGTAACAAGAGGTGCCAAACACGAACTGATCCGCTGGCAGCAGATTAAAAATGTTGACCCCTGTGTCTGGCAAGGAAATGGCACTCAACCCCACTTGCCATCCCCCTCCGGATAACTGCAACGGTTTCGGTAAACGAATCTTGAAGTTATTGGCTTGGTTGTGGGGAAATTCATAGCGGTTGGCATGACTCGGTAACGTCACGAAGAACGACATCTTTGTCTTCTTCACACCACCGCCACGTCCCTTTTAAAGTGCAGGGTCAGGAGGGTACGCCCTTCGCCAAATTGGACGAGATCCCCATTGGTTTCGGCCATCTGGGTTTCCACGATTTCCACCACTTCGTTGCGTACCGGGACATATTGAATGTGTCGAGGTTCAAAGTGGGTGGTGTTTTGAGGATGGTACTTGATTTCTCGCAACAGATCGGTGATGCGACCTCCTACCATGCTGCTGGTCCCTACATTGCAATACACGTGCAAAGGACGCACCGCAGGAAATTCCGACGGGCGACGAAATCCGTCATTGAGATTCACAAACCGCCAAGGGCACGATAGACTCAACTTCAAATAATCCCCCTCCACTTTCCAAAACGTGGGGTTGTTGCTGGTATCGCGGACATCCGTCGGGTTGGGAATGGCGGACATGCCATCCAATTCTGGCAAGAGATTCGGACCCAATCGATACTGACCGGGAGACCCTTCTTCGATCCATCCCATTTTCAGGGCTAAGGTTCTGCCCCATGACACGCGCGCCACATGTGTTTTGTAATCCACGGGTTTGGTATTCAACAACAAATCCCCTTCCGAGCTCCATTCAAAGGTCGGGTACATTTTGACGCCATCGGGTCCCGCCCATTTGTCTTTGGGTTTGATTCGTCTAGTACGTTCTTGCTGGTAACGGTAGATCAAATGGTGAAAAAAGTGCGATCCCGTCGGCGACGAGGCCATCTCCTTTTTCATGTCTTGGCCCCTCACGGTCCATTCCTGCTCTTCATACCACCATGCCTCGCTCCCCCAATCGTCTATTTTGAAGTCGTGTTCGTGCCATCGCACGTACAACAGAGGATGGGACTCGCCGACCAACTGTTCCTCGACCACCGGAATGGCTGGTAAGGATAAACTGACCATGCCCACCATCCATCCGCGTCCCACAAATCGAATGGGTTTCGGCAACCGGTTTCGGAACTGATGGGCTTTGTTGCCAGGAAACTCCTTGGTACTCGCATGACTCATCAACGTCACGTAAAACGACGAGTTGGGGACGAACGTCATTTTTTAGTCGCGTCGCCTTTTTTTGGGTGGACTTGTCTCTTGGGTCTTTTTCCTCTTGGGTGGGCTTGTCTCTTTCCTCTTGGGGGGTTGGAGAGACGTCACGTCTTGGCTGGCAATCCAACTATTGTACTTGTCGGGCCACCCTTTCCACTTGACCAACCATCGATCTTTTTGTCGCTTAAGTACCTTTTCGATGCGAAACACGTCGGACACATGGACTTTTTGTAAATCCTCCTCGTAAAACGTGCCTTGGACCGGGGTATCATCCCATTCGTGAATCTTATAGGTGGGCACGGGGCCCGGGATCACACGATGCACCACAAACACTTCTTCGGTCCAACCGGGTAAATAGCCTTTGGCAAACGTCCGATGAATCTTGTTCAGACGCACCCGATCGCCTACGTTGAATTTAGGTTTTTTCTGGCTTTTCCCTCGTGGGCCGTACAATCGTTTCCACACGGCTTCTTCGTTGTCCCATGTCACGTCTTGAGGGGCCATGCCAATACTTCGATGACGGGTGGCATTGTACCCTTGCACCAACTCGGGTAAGACATCGTCAAAGCGTAAGGTGTTGGCCGCGGTGAAATAGCGGTACAACCGTTCTTTCAAGGTGCGGTTAAATCGTTCCACCACACCGGCCTTCGCATCCCCTTCCGTGGAAAAATGGTGAATGCCTTGCTCGTCGAGCCATCGTTGAAAGGTCCGGTTGTAAAATTCTTTCCCTCGATCCGTTTGCAATCGGTTGGGGTGTCGTCGTCTTTGTTTCACAATCTTGTCAAAGGCATGGACCAAGGCGACCCCGGTTTTGTCTTTCAACGGTTGCACCCACGCGTATTTCGACAAGACATCCACGACCGTCAGTAAATAGCGTAGGCCCCGATTATATTTGGCCAACGGTTGCACTTCGACTAAATCCGCCGCCCATTGATCGTCTAACCCTCCCACCACCACGGGCACCGTGGGAAAACGACGACGACGCGGTTTATGTAACGTGTAGGCCAAATCCCGTTCCAAAACCCGTTGGGCTTGTTTCAACGGGAGACGATGGGCTTTGGCAAACCGTTGCACGCCTCCTAAACTGCCGGGGGCCCGAGGATCGTGGTAACGATTCAACCATGCTTGGGAGACCTTTTTCTTTCGAGGGGCCATACGTTCTGGCATTCATCCCATAAGGTCGGTATGGTTGGGATGGTGTCGGGATGCGCCTTTTGAATGATTCGATACCATCGCCACGCGTTCGGGTGGGCTTTTAACCACAAGACAAACACCACCCATCGATACAGGTTGCGGTCGACGTGGGTTTCTTCAAAGATCTGGAGAGGATGCGTGTCCTCGGGACATGGGGGAATGGGGATGTTGGCCCCAGGTTGGTGATCATATAAGACTTGGCACAGGGATTGATGACACTGCCATTGCACCCGAGACAAGACAGACTCCTACGCATAAGACATCCACACAGCAGACTCCATGGTCACACTACTCCTAAAACATTTTTATTCGTTCTCCTTTATACATTAAAAGAGACCGTCATAGGCGACCGCCTCGAGGCTTTTCTGCCAGTTCTCGACACTGTCACTGTACTTGGGGGGTGGTGGTGCTGGGGCTACCATCATTTCTTGACGGTTCTTGAGCTCTTGAATTTCTCGTAGCAATTGTTTCTCATAGTCTGTCAGGGGTCGGTCCTCTTTCCTTCGAGGGGGCGGGCCAGGGATGTCCACGCCACGCTTGGGATACCCTTGTGCATCACGGGTGGACAACGGGGCTTCGGCCAGTGCGTCGGCTTTCTTGGGGGGCTGGTCATGAAACCAACTCCAGTACTTGGGACCCAACGGTTGATCGGCCCATCGGAAGAAGCCACACGTTTTCTTGGAACAATTCAGAAACAAGCGATCGGGGTTCTGGGTGGAATGGCTCTGTTGTAGCGTGGCGGGTTCACGGCAAAAGCATTGCAAACAAGTCCACATGTCCCGCACTTCTGCATGAGGTTGACTATACACGGCTTTCATATAGTCGGGGGCTTGATCTTGCCCACAAAACAGCAAACAGGGTTGGATGGGACATTTCACATACTTCCATCCCTTTTGAGATTCTCGTGCCTCCAAACGCACGTCATGGCAAGGACATACCAAATAGTCCACCGACTTTCTTTCATTGTCCTCCGCAGTGTCATACATGGTCGTCAATGCTGGTGTCGATTGCTCCACCATGTCATTCAATTCTTTCATCATGTCTTCCACCGCAGCTCGGGCGTCTTCCACCACCTCGCGCACCACCGGATCACAGTCCACATTCTCTTTCTTTTTCTTCTTCCCTGCAGGGTGGACGCTTGGCTTTCTCTTCCGATCGACAGACATCCTGCTCACGATGTTCACCCACTCACCCATGCCTTTTTATACCTTGGACCCTTGGCTTTCATTGGTCAGCTTCTCATGACCCTATAAGGACCTCTCCTGTTCTCATTGGTCAGCTTTTTCCTATCCAAATAAGGACCTCTTGTCTTCCCATTGGTCAGGTGTCCCTATTTAAGACGGCCCCCGCGTTCCCTGAGTCGTCATTCTCAAAGCAATGCCGCCCGACATCGACATGATCGGAGAACAAGATCTCGACGCCTTGGAACTGCAAGTGGGCTATGGCCATGTGGTGTACACCGGGGGAGCCAAAGGCACCGATGACTTGGTGGAACGACTGGGTAAACAGTTTGGGATGCAAGTCGAAGTGCTCGTCCCCCCGAACCATCCTCGAGCCACTTTCATCACCCCGTCCACCGTGGAAGTCCTCATGCTAGCCAACCCGCATCTTCACCAGGCGGCAGAGAAACTAGGGAAACAGATGCCCAGTCATTTTTACACCCTGCAATTGCTGCAACGCAATTATCAAATTGCCAAGAAAGCCCATACCCTCTATGCCTTTGGTATCTTGGAACAGGATCATAAACGCGTGAAAGGAGGGACCGGTTGGACCGTGCAATTGGCCATGGATCAAGGCAAACCCGTCTATCTCTTTGACATCCCCAGTCAATCATGGTACCGCTCGGACCATTACTACCAAGTCAACGAGAATGCCACCACCCTGGTCACTGGCAGTCAATTTGTCCCTTGGGGACCCAAAAAGCCCACCCTTCATCAAAGCAGTGCTATCGTGGGATCCCGGGATGTGGACGAAAAAACCCGAGCCGAAATTGAAGCCTTGTTCAACCGCACCTTCTGTCTCCCCGAGAACATTGATCAATTACGCCTGGAACTGGAAGACTTTCATTTGTAATGTTTTTTAGTTTTTACTTTTTCAATCTGTACATAGCCCTTTTTTAGTTTTTACTTTTTAGATTTTTCCAATTGTAAATAGGAACGCCCCACCCGCGTGGCAACAACACCAACAACCATTTGTAAAAAAAAACATCAACTCTTCTTTTTAATTAAAATTTTTAAAAACTGACAACACTGGTTTTGCACGTTCATCATAAATAGTTGCTCTTGACTCACATGCGTCTTGACTCACAATATAAAAACGCAAACAGGAATTAAAAAAATGTTCATTGTTCTTCCAACACCCGATTCACTGTCTTTACTGCCTCCTTCTCCATGTCCTCCAACCATTTCTTCTCCTCCTTTCGCTGCTGCTCCACTTCTTTAAAAAAGTAAGCGATCTCCTGCCAACGGTCCCCCGCATGCACCCGTGGCAGGTTAGCAGCCAAGTAATGGTTCAGTTCCTTGAATTCTTCCATAGTTATCATCCAAAAACTCTCGTCCATTGTATACGTCAGCCTCCGACAAATGAACGGAATAATCCGCTTGGCCAGGGTCTTCTTCAGCATCTTCTCCACCATTGGGTGCACCCGTCCCACGCGGTGGCCATTCTCCAACTCCACCAAGCACAGGATGAACAACCGAATGAAAGAGGCCACGCGGTAACGGTTCAGGGGGCGCCACGCTTGCTCTCCTCGTTCATGCATACGAATCGTATGGCGATCCATGGGTGTGAACTCGCGTCCCGCTCTCCTTGTCAACTCCTCTTCTCCGTTCACATTCACACAGCTGGCTAGCGAGCCCAAGGGCGTTCTCGTTTCGGACATTTTCCTTCACCAAAGAACATAAGTCACTCAGGACGAACTCAAAGCTAGGAGTGACGTCCTGGGGCCTCCCTTGACCTATATACCCTCATCCGCGCAATGCCTCATGGTCTATCTAAGGAGGGGGGAGGGGGTCCCCCCACCCCCTCCCCTCCCAAAGCATCATGGGGTCTCCTTCTCATTGGTCCCTTCCCTTCCACGTGACCCTTTTGTTTCTCTATAAAAAAAACCCGTCCCACTCCAGGTTTTCACACTCATGGATGATCCAGTCCTCAGTCCAGAAGCCCAAGAAGTGATTGATCGTCTACGCACCTTGTTGACTCAACTGGAAAAAGACTTGGAGGAGATCCGCTTCAAAGCTTCTTATTTTGAACTGCTTCGTCTTCACAGTGAAAAACATCTCAGTCGTAACGAATTGTGTTTATTAACCTTGAAAAACTTCTACCAGTGGTGAATGGGCGATAAGATCAGTCCGGACGCCGTGCAAATCCTACAACGTCTAGGACAAATCCGAAAACAAATCTTAGACCTGGTCCAACCTTTACGGTACCAACTCCCTTACCAAGAAGTGGTTCGACTCCGTCAAGAAGGCATCATCACCCTCATCGAATTTCAACTCTTGACCAACCCACTCTTTGATCCTTTTGCCTGATGGCGCAATCCAAACCATGTGTGATCTGTTTGACACCTGTCAACAATTATGCCACCTTGAAATGCTGTGGTCAACCTTGTCATGTCGACTGTGCTATCGCCTCTGACAAGCCAGACACCAAGCAGATCCACACTTGTCCTTCCTGCCAACACGTCGTTCCTCTGTCCGTCCTTCAAGTCACCCCTCTTCAACGATGGAAAGAAGACCCGGAGTTTGTAAAACAAGTCAAGCAGAAATGGAAAGACAATCCTTTATGGTATGGTATTTGCTATGAAGGCGACAACGTCATGGAAGGATTCTGGGGAGAACTCCGCGATCCCTATGAGACCCACCGCAAAACCCTCTACTTTCTGGGTCAGACCAAAAGCCAAGCCATTCAACGCATGATAAACTGTATGAGCTTCTCCTAAAAAGGACCCCCTACGGTGGGGCGTTTGGACTTTGAACTCTTTTCCACTTCTTGTCAAAACTCAACAGGAAAAACCCAATAAAACATGTTGCATGGCACTTCCTGTGTGGTTTTCTCTGAGTTGAGCCCGCCATCCCTTTTTGGCCCACTGGTCAGCGGTTTCCCACCCACGTCATGTAAGCGTCACGAAATAACCCACGCGCATGCGTCCTGAATTTACCTGAACCATCCCGTTGCTAGGGACGCCTTGACCTTTAGACCCCTTCTTGTTGCTAGGGGCACACGTGATATCCATGAGCCTTTGCGAGCTCTATTTTTCCACCAATCACAAGCCACCATTTTGGTCAGGTGACCGTTCTCGACCAATCAGATTGCAACATGCAAACGAGGCTAAATTCCCCAGGTGGGCCTACATTACTACTTACGTCCTTCATTATACAGACGGTTTCACTTCGCCGATGATCAACGGCGAGATTTCCGATCTGTATTATATAAAGAATATTTAATCAAACTGATTGCGACATTCACATGAAAAAAGCCGTTCTATATATTGAAACAATCACATAATATGTAAATGTCTGTACTCCCATTTTAATTCTTGTGTTACCTTGCTTTTTCGATAACATGGACTCTAAAGGTCAATATACCACCTCTCCTTTATCTTTCAAACGGCAAAGTAATTTACATTTCTGGCCGCTTTTTGACGAGAAGGAGCCCAACAAAACGGCGCGAAATTTTAACCAATCACTAGCTCGCTTTTGAATACGTAGTTATATTGACGTCTCAAAAACAATATAAAAATATTGAGAATCGTGACACTTTTTGATATCTTGTGAGCCTAAAGCCCTCATTTTAGGTCAATATTTAGTTAACCGTTACAAAACGTTTGTCCACAAGGGCCGTGATAGAAAGGTTATGTCGGACTTTAATTTATCCCCAGCTAGTCAGCATATCTTGAGTCATCTAAGCGTTTTAGTAACCTCAACACTGTTAGGATTCTAAAATCCGATATTTTTATTTTAGAAAACAGTTTCAGTGACTTGTGCCTACCCTTATTTCAAAAGTTGTGCCAAGCTCAAGCCTGAGACTGCATGTGGGATCAAGACAGAAATTCCGGTAAACGTCAAATGTCGTGCATTCAATCACACAACCGGTACCTTTTCTTGGAAGTTCTGTAGAACCTGGCACAACCTGGAACGCGCCGGAACGACCCGGCACATCCCCGGCACACCCCGGAACAGCCTGGAAAACCTTCGAAACAACCTGGAACACCCCCTGAACACCCTATTATGTTTCGAAACACCCTCGAACACCCAGGAACGTCCCCAGAACACCAACCGGTAGTCAGACCACTCACAAGTAGAAGAACCCGAAGACCTCCGAGGAATAACGAAGATTTCCTTAATCTTCCAAAGAATTCTGTGGGTCACCGGACGTTCTCCGAGCGTTTGAATAATATATCGAGGGCTGGGAGTAAAATTCACGGGTAGCAGGTGCGGGTTGCGGATAAAAGTCATGGGTATCAAAAGAGTAAAATATTGACGTTATATGAAAACTATAATGATTAAAAAACGCTTAAAACATCAGCGTAGCTAGTGGATATGTTTGTATACTTTTTATCTCCATCCCTTCCAGAAGTACAATTTTCCTAGTAAGACTGTCTTGTTCAATCTGGTTAATAGAAGCTGAATCGTTAAACGTCAAAAGAACGAAAAGGTAATTTAATCGTCGCCGTTGGACCTGGATGTGCTTTACTCTGTAAGGTCGGACGGTTTAAAATGTAATTGTCATCTATCATCAAGTTGCTACTTTTTAACGGTCAACCTTCAGAGCCATTCTCTGCTCGCCAGTGATGAAGAAGCTCTATTTTGTCGAGTCTTGTATGAAAAGTGTTTGTTTTGAGTTAGCCTTCTTCTCGTTGATTTGCTTAAGAAGTTATCTACTTTGTGACCAGGTTTATAGTACAGACGGTCTGTTAGTGAATTTCGCTGTATATACTATGCGTTTGCGGATAAATACAGATTGTTCTTTCACTGCACGTTTGCAGTTTAATGTACACTACGCTTGTGGCTCCATCATCGTAAAATGATTATGTTTTGTTCCCCTTTCAAAAATTCATTCAGATCTTTCTTTCGGAGTTCTAAGACCATTTTGTGTACGAAAATGGTGCTGGTTTTGATTAAACCATGACATGCCTCTTTAAAGTTGCTCATAAATTCAATGGTGTTTATTTTTCCTGGGGCTGATATATGACCAGAAAGTTAAAAAAAAGTGTCTTGAAATAGGTTGGTTAAAGCGTCTGGACTTATGTAGGTAAAAATAGAAGTGCTACTGATTGTCCTATTTTTGGATAATTATTTATTGTTTATCTACTTTACCAACCGCAAGAGTAACTAACTAAACAGCCATTAGGTACTCTCTCCTCCGCAGAGGCCTCCTACAGTAGCGCTGGGTAGAAACGCGCGGAGGCTGGAACGCGCGGAGGTTGAAAAGAGGGAAAAATTAAAGCGCGCGGGATCGTTCCCCGCGCTCCCGTTCTCTCCCACTTCCCTCTTTTTTCTTTTACTGGTGTTTACTAACAGGAGCCTCTGCGGAGGAGAGCGAAGAATCATTTAAGCTGCTTCTTGCCGTTGAGATTGAAGTTGGCGACTGGTTAAAGGAGGTCACTCCAGAAACGGTGGATTTTTTGAAATCGTTAATTAAAAGATAACACTAAGTTCAGTTCCTGGCCATAGTTTTAGCTTCTAAAGTGCATCCGATCACACTGAAATTCCTCTCCAATAAAGGCCAAAATTCAACACTGCGCACCGCCATTTGAATCGTACTTAGCAGCCTGGCCGCTTGTCCGTGACGTCATATCGTTTAACGAGACCAGCGGTCGGGTAACGTGATCTCTGGGAACGAGGCGCCAACAACAGCGTAAACGCGTTGCAAAACTACTGATTCACTTTGAAAGCTGATTTCTGATTGGATGAAACGCTTTTCCTACGTGTAAGAAAGACGTTTCGCGATTCTGATTGGATGATGAAATTTTCGTATGGGTTTTCATAAGATCGATCCTATCCGTCAATCTCAAAGTGTGAAATAAATATCTTTCTAACCTCACGTTAACGAGCATCAGTGTTACATAAGGTTTAAACCTGATAACTGAACACGTGTTAATTTGGGGAGTCAAAAATTCTGAGGAATATAATAATCTGCCAGAACGTTTCTTGCAAACCCCTAGAAGTTCGTAAGTTAAAAAAATATTTTTCAAAAGAGGCAAAAAAGATGAGAAAAAGTAAAAAACGACGTCGTTTTAGTTTAACTAGCAAATATTGAAGTCTCTACTGCATGACTATATTTGTCTCATAACGTTCACTTTTGTTAGTTGCGTTTGTTGTAATACTTTTAAAGGAGAATAGCTAATGTATTGCGATATCTCATAAAAACAAGTCACCACTTGTTGCCTCGAGGCTTGGAATATCAGTACTAAATAGATGTTCACAATCTCTCATTATCTTTATAATGAGGGGAGTTTAATTCTGATATGTTGTTTGAGCAATGTCAGTGTATTCACGTGACGTATTATCAGTTATTTTCCCGAAAAGCAGTAAGTACTAAGGATCGGACAATTTATCTGGATGCCCAACTTGTCTGGCGCAATTATGAAAGTTTATTACATGTACTATTCACACAACAACAGCGGTAGGGTTTATTTGCACCAAATTTTCAGAATTTTGCCACTTTAAGAGCTAATTACAAGTAATGGTATTAAGCTACTTAAAAGCTAAATATTAACAATATAACTAAATAAAAGATATAAGCCACTAACTAAAAGCGACTTTCAACTGGCAAAGGTGACAAGGTAGTGGAAGGCTTCAACTCCGTTTGTCCTGAGCCACTGACCCCATACACCTCAAATAATCATTTGGGAATATATGGTCAGTGGTACATATATTGGACTTTTCAAGCCTTATTGACATGGAAGCTGATTTAATGAAGAACTGAAATAAAATCTCTCGGCTTTGTATGGTGGAATGTTGCATTTTTTGTGGTCCCTTTTCAGGCCACTCTCTACTTGAGCATCCTATTTCCACGCAGTAGAGGATATTCATGCATCCTCGCGTGTTCTTCTAGCTCAAATATATCCCTGAGCGAAAAGTGGGACTATAGTCTTCATATAGTCTGACATTGCCTTGAGCAACGAAGACAGATGTTTCCGAATGCTTTCTAAGAAGAAGCTCCTGACTTGTTAATTCCTCTTGACAAATCCAACAGATAAAAAAATATTCACATGATTTGTACTACGTTTAGAAGAGACAGATAAGAACTGAGTAACCTTGCTTAAGCGAGTTTCCTGACGACACGTGAAGCTTTGCTCGTTTATTAAAGAACTGTCCCCTAATTCCGTTCTTGCGAGAACGTTCTTTGTGCTTTGCGAGTTGCCACATCGCCAAAGGACGTATTGCCGTCCTTGTTTTTGTGAGGGTTCTCTGGTGTATGTGTTACTTCATGTCTCTTGCAAGCTGATAAAGAGCTAAATAACACTGCAGTGCTTGCAGAAAGAAAATAATAAAATCACATTTTTCAAAATATTTGAATAAAAACAGTCCTTGATTCCCGGTAAAAGCAACAACGACGACGACAATGACAAACAAGAGAAAAAAAGTATCAATAAGAGATCGCCTAGGGATGCTGGTCAATAATACGACCCATTTGTGACTGATACGGATACCAGTCATATAGGATATTTATCTAACATGTATGTACATGTCCAATTGCGTTTTACAGCAGTTGATGGATGAGATCGAACCTCAGCATACTTAGTGCAAATAGCAGTCGGTAACTCTGACTTCATCTACCCGCCGAGCCCATGACCAAACGAGACCAAGCGCAGTGGATGACAACGTTATTGTTGAACGTACTGTGTGCCCTCAAAGTTTCGTTGTCATAGCTTTAACACTCACAGAGTTAAGAAAGGGGGCTGCGCCCCCCCTCCCCCTCCACACACACACAAACACACACACACACACACACACACCAACAAACACAGAACTACACAAAAAGGCCAAGCTAATGTACATGTAGATAGAGTTAGACTAAGCAGGTTATTTTACATTGATGCTCTTTTAGTTTGTAATAGGCTTTATTTCAGTCTTCATTGCTCCATTTCAACGACCTTCGATCTCGGTGAACAATGAAATCGATTGCATAATGTCCTCCTCGTACTGCCACACAGCAATCATGTGAACCAGTTTTTACCTTCTTATAACTGATGTTTACCCTGTGTTCAAATGAAGTTTATGGATGGACGGACGGACGGACGGACGGACGTAGGTACGTACGTCTGTCTGTCTGTCTGTATGTTTTATGGATTAGAAAAAAAAGACAGAATAACACAAGAACCCCCGGGACTTTTAACTTTTTAAATAAATAAATAAATAATAAACAAATAAATAAACACTACTTTGGTCAGACGTCCATGAACGTGTATATATATGACTCCATGAAATGACATGAAAAACATGCCATGTACATGTATATCCACTGAACATTTTGGTTAATTTAGAGGGGATTAGTCACGCAAAAGACAGATTGAGTGAATAAATGTGACGCAAAGTTCTCAACGTGTCATTTGACAGGCAAATACCAGCTGTAATGTCAGCACGATTTTGTGTAATGTCCATAACACGACAAGTAGTTGATTAAGATTGTGACTTCATTAGAAAATGTTGACTACCTCTCAATCATAAATAAAACACTTGCTGCACCTTTAAACTTCTGCTTTTGCTGTAACAACGATATTGGACCTTTTAATTTGTGAATTGCTGTAATTAAGGATGTTCGCGCTAATTGTTTCTGTGCATCCTTACTGCGCACGCAATTCACGTCGCGATGTCATGCCACGTCATACATTGAGCGCGCGCGCTGTTGGAGAACTGTAGAGATATACAGCGACTGTGGGCATTTTAATACCTATGCACGTGTTTAACTCTGTTAAATGTTCTGTGACCCCAGATTTTCTTTTGATATATCACTTTCTTTGTCGATTATCTACGTTTTATGAAAAATTGAAGAAAATCTGTGTTGTGGAAGTTTGATTTTTCAACTTTTCTGCCCTGGCATCATCAAATTCCGCTATTAATTTAGCTGCACGGTTTTCGCAAAGCCCATCTTAAAGGTTGAGTTTAACTGAGAAGATGACCCGGTTCAAATTATTTACTTGACAGGCCCACTTAAATGAAATTTGACTAAGAAAGTGAGTATACAGCGAATCATTTTTAATATTTTTCAAGTAACAACCACTGAGGCCATGTCGAGTTACCAGGACCGATTTGTCAAAACTGGGGTAGTTTTCCACGCACTCTATTTCGAAAACAAAGTCGGTGACCCCTTAATTTTTTTGGCATTTCTGACAAAGGTAACTCATTATCTGACTGTCGCAAAAGTATGTAAAAAAATCTGTGTTGTAGAAGTTTTTCGCACGAACGTCCTTAAACAATTACTTTTTCTTCATGAATATATGAATGAAAGGCAATTATGTAAACTGTGATGTAAACATGAAATGAATGAAATGGTTTTGACAGTTTGTTAGCAATTTAAGGTGGCTCACAAGGGTCTTTCATTGTGATACGAAAGACTGAAAAAAGGATTTCTGAGCATGTGTAACACTATGAATATCTTAACATCTGTGTTGCTGGACAATCCTAATTGTGACAGAATCCTGGTTACCATGGCAATGCTATAGTTCTAGAAAAGAAGCTGAACATTTCCGTTTTAAGAAAAGAAGCTGAACATTTCAGCTTTTGGAAATAACCTGAAGAATTATTCCCAGCAGTATGACAAAACATTATCCAGTCAAGCTGTCGTCACATCAAAATATAAGGTGTTTTCTGAATTATGCATGCAAAAACTCTGATAATAACAAATAAATCCTGCACGTTTTATTTCCAGTTTTCACCTTTTTATGCTGCATTTTCAAGTCTGATGTTTTGCACGACTTTTATTGTCAACAGAAATTTCCCTTCATTCAACTGACGCCCAGATCCTAGCTATGTCGTGTATAGCTCATGCATGCACGTGGCTAAAAACCCATTCAAGCCTCCTTAAGCAATTGTCTTTAAGTCTGAATAAAATAAGGGTACAAAAGGAATGAGACACATGACTTCCATGTCACTGCAACAGTCAATGATTACTCCATGAGGTGATAGATAACCAAAAAGGCATGTACTATCCAGCTGGTTAAATCACCCCATATCCAACAAACACAAGCCAAATAATTGTTTTGTTAAAATCTCAACTCATCAAACATGACTTGTATGTTTGGTATGGAACTTTTGAAGGGCATGGTATTCAGTGGCATCCAATTTACGTACAGGGAAAAACTCAGGTTATGATTATGATTATTTTTTTTAATTAATAGACACCTGTGGCCTTTTTGAAAACATAAGAGCATCATCACTTACACTCCTTCACTGCAGTTCTGTCATATGCCAGTGTAACAGTGTAAGTACATCTATGTGATGAAAGATACAATTTAAATGAGCGATTGTTCATTTTGCCAATCCCTGGCAATTGCTAACAACCCAAACAATAAGTTTTTACAAACTTGACATTAAACATTCCAGTAGATGCAAGCCCTAGTAAAGGTTCCGCTAAATTTTATATGAAGCTTCCACTTCTTGCAAGTGTCATATTATAGGCTTTCTCTCTCGCATACCTAATGTTATTTAACAACTCCACAATTATGAACTAAGCCTGTTGTTAGTTGACCTTAATAAGTAAAAGCAGTGATAAAATGCACTGTACCTTAGAATGAACTATCAATTGTTATACAATAACAAAGATACTATGGCTGCAGTGACTGGTCTTCGCTGTGACCTGTTGAAACAGTAGAAGCATTGATGATGTCAGTGCATGGTAAGACTCCTGCATGTGATCAGGGATCAGAGTCCAAGGTTAGGTTGACAACTTTTGAAAACTCTTTTTTCTCTGTTGCTGTCCAATACAGAAGGAAAGTTTCCACTTGAGTGGAAATACATGTACACATGGAAATGAGTTTTAAATTTGTCTTTAAATATTAAAGACAAACTTAAAAAACCTCGACGTTTCGACGTCGTCATGATGCCATTATCAAAAGAAAAATAATTATTCTCATTGCGAGAAGACCTATTCAAAGTTGAAAAAAGTTGAAAAATTAGCATAAGGCATCAAACAAAGACCTTTGCGCGAAAAGAGTTGGTTTGCACTTTTAAATCTGGGACTAGCCTACGTATAAAAAGCATCTCTTTAAGGAGGCAGTTGAACTTGCTTTTACATTTGGCGAGCATGTAAAACTGACTAATTAAGTTCTTAGAAGCCAAGGTGTTCGATCTTGTAGTGTTTGTAGATAGAGGTCGCCTTTCTTTTATGACCTCCCACGCGCTCGTGCAAGTGCCCATGCATCACACAGGTAACATCTAAACTGATACACAATGCATTGTTGGCTAACAATAGCAGCTCAGCTTCTCGCACTTAGAGATCTTGGTTTAATTTTCAGCCAATCAGAATAATTATTTTTCTCTTCATAATGGCGTCATGACGATGCCAAAACGTCAAAAAAATTTTGAAATGTGTCTTTAGTATTTACTTGTCTCTGCTTCAGCAAATCTCTCTTGGTTAAAAATTTGTATTTACATAAAATTTCAAGCACCAAAATAAACCCTTTGAATACATACCTGATTGAAAAAACGTTGTCAGGAGAAGACCACAAACCATAAACGATACGACCCAGTGGTATGCTGGGAAACATCTGAACTATTTACTGATTTGCATTTTGAAAGCCGTTCACTTGCCTTGTTTGTCTGTTTTGATATCACACTTTGTGCGTCCGTCACTCATGTACCCGACAGTGAACGAATTGTTGGTGGAAGAACTTAGTGCTACCGAATAGTTTTCCAGCAAAAATTACTTTAACTCAGGTACGGATGCAAACTCAAATTGGCCTATGTTGGCCAATTTTGCCACTTTCAGGTAGGCTTGCACGGTTGCCATTGCCACGTGCAACTCGCTGCAATGAACATCAGTCACAAGAGAACAGGCTTTTATTTTGAATATGCAAATGATGATATACAACTACCCAAAAATCCTTTGGGTCTCATCGTCAATGGTTTATGCTTTTCAACCGACAACGTTTTTTCAATTAGGTGTATATAAAAAAAGTTAAAGCATGCTTTTAAAACTGTTTACAAAAGCGAAAGATATCAATAGGCATAATAGATTACAAGAAGAGGAGTCTCCATAGAGTCCCAGACACACCGGTCCACCCACGTGGTGTCTTAACAATATAACCATTTGTGCTTATACACTCAAGTGAAAAAAACGTTGTCGGGTAACAAGCACAAATCATTGACGATGCGACCCAAAGGTGCTCTGGGAAGCGCGAAAACTTGCCCCTATTTTTAGACAAATGCACATTATATGGCCTACCTTAATTTACTCTTTTCATTATCTTGGATAGAAAATATTTTGAATATCAAGAAACGAAACCCTGTGACAAACTTGCCCCTGCCATCTTTCCTTTCTCCTTTTCTCTAAAATTGAAATGATTGTGTACATAATGGTTTGTGTGTGTGTGTGTGTGTGTGTGTGTGTAAAACTGTAACTTTTATTATACCTGTAAAAGAAGTCTTTTTCTGTATTGTAATTGTAACTGCAATTGTAATTGTAATTATGGAAAATATAAAATACTAAATTACAAAAAAAAAACATTCTTTCCAGAGTACCACTATGTCGCATTGTCCATCATTAAGACAATGTACTTTTTACCCGACAACATATTTTCAAAAGGGGGTATGTGAGCTATGTACCACCTGTTCTTAGATAGATCATAGATAAACAAGTATATAAGTAAATTAAACACCAGACAAATTAAAATGGTATAAAGTGACTTAAAATAAAGGCTAAAAAAGCTAGAATTTTGCTTAAGGCTAAAAGAATGCTTACTGCCACACTGTAGTCTCACTCTAATTTTTTTATATACTGATCCCTCAGATTTAAGCAACCACAATTTTGATAAAAAGGCCTTGTAAAACTCAGTTACAGGAGTACTTGAGTGTAGCTTCCTCACCATTACTAGAATATCAAGTGCAAATTCTACCAAGATATTAATACATAAAAGTTCCAAATACATGAACATTTTTGAAAAAAAAAAGCCAAATACACGCTCAAAAATTTGCTTTGTTTCCAGTGATATGTCATGATGTTAATGTTACTGTTCAATATGCTTAAGGAAAGATTGATCTGACCGTAGCACGAGAAAGTGATTATCTATGTGGCACAAGAAAGAGATTATCTGAGGATAAAAACAAACACAAACATCAAAACGGTGTTGTAAGGCATTGTGATGCCAGACTTAACGTCTTACACACCTCATGCTGAGCTTGTGTGCTACACAACAGTTGAATATCAAAAAGATTTCTAGAAGGTTTTAGAAATTAAGGGCCCATGACTTATTTTCTGAGCTTTTGGTGAGGAGAAATCTACATGTATTTTCGTGTAATTTCTTCATCTTTTGGTAAGAGAGTTATTTCGTGGGTTTAAACTTTTGGTTCACCTGTAATCCAAAATATCATGTCACCGGGGCTTGCAATTATTAATTCTGTCAATCATTCATTGACAAAACAAACTATTGCCTTAAAGAATGTGTAATTGTATTTGACTACAATGTATGCAGCTAAAACATGTAAATAGTTCTAATACTGTCACTCCTGATCTACCCTTGTAACTGAGGTGCAAAAAGTTTAAATCCTGTGATCCTTTGTTTTCTAAAACACAGTACACAGTTTTAGGAGAACTGGTTATCCCTTTCTGGGTGTCTTGAAAACAAAGACCCCAAAGACCCCTAAGACCCCAAAACTTGAAAACAAAGACCCCCAGTACCCCCGGAAAATCGCCTTTTTTCTGAGGGGAGGTGTACAATAATAGGAAAAGTTCAAATTAAAAGTTTAAGTCTTCTTTTTTAACTCTCTCTTCTTTTTGTCAATTCCCCCCAAAATTGTCTTTTTGTGAGGGGACCGGGGTGGAGTTTTAAAGTATCTACCACCCTCCGTTCTTTAATCTCCCGTGGAGAGCACGAGGTTGACATACTCACAAACTGTCCGAGCCGCCATTCTGTGTCATCTTCAGTTGCTGTCGTCTTGTCGGAGTATCTTGTGTAGCTACAGATCATACAGCTTGATTCATGGAAGAATCGTGGTAAGTTTATTCTTTAATTTATTCTTATCTTTATTTAAACTTTTTCGCCTAATGACGAACCCAAATGCAACGTATTGAAACATACAACGCATTTGTAAAATGGTTTTCGCGGAAATTATTTTCCTGCCAGAAGCTTAAAATGCCAGGGCATTTCAGAGGTTTAGAGGTGTTCTGTTCTTTGTCAGCGGCACTGATTGGAAAAGCCAAACTCTGAGCATGCAAGCAAGATAATTTACTCTTGTCTGTTTTTAAACTTTTTTGCCCATCGATGAAACTACGCGCTACCCATTAAAACTCCACCCCTTCCCCTCAGAAAAAGACAATTTTGGGGGGAATTGACATAAAGAAGAGAGAGTACAAAACAAAGACTTAAACTTTTAATTTAAACTTTTCCGATTATTGTAACACATGAAAATTACAAGAATGGCCTCCCTTTCCTCAGTAAAAGGCGATTTTTCTGGGGGGTACTGGGGAGAGAAGTACCCCCTAAAAAATTATGAAAAAAATTGGGGGCTCTTTATTTTCAAGTTTTGGGGTCCTAGAGGTCTTAGGGGTCTTTGGGGGTCTTTGTTTTCAAGACACCCTCCCTTTCTCGTGTACACTCACTTAAAAAGATAGAAAAAGTCATCAAGTCAACATGCATTTTGCAAATTACTTTTCAGCAGGTTTGACTGGTAAACTAGCAAACAAACGGTGTGGAATATTTAACTTACTGACCACTTATATGTGACTCCAAAATTCCATCAAACAAACAAAGCATCAACACTAATTCTACTTGTTCACTAAAAAAACAAGTCTCCATGTAATTGCATTTCTTGTGAAAAACAAAGTTCAACTTAGACTTGATGTCATATTTTTTGTTGAAACTACTCTCAGCAGTCTTTGGACACTTTTGCAGTTTTTCCGTTTTATAGCTGAATTTGGTAAATAACTCCCGCCCTCCCCACGGAGTGTTGTTTTACATGTATGTGTGCAAAAGATACATTTGTTTACACTCTCACTTGTCTGTTTAGAGATATTCCATCGTTAGCAGTCAATTAGGAAAAGCATTTTCAGATTGGTTGATGCACAAACAGTTTTCAAGCTGAATTCTTGATTACAAAGTCACTGTTAATTAACAATGGCCTGTATTATTGATATACCGTATTTACCCGCGTATAAGCCACACCCCAAACTTGTGACCTAATCTTGGGAAAAAAATTATTTCTTAACTATACAAGAAGAAGAATCGAGTTTCGAGTCGAGAAACTAATGAGCTTGTCGCTTGAGTGATCTAGCGAGAAATGAATCGGACAAACGGACCGAACTTGATCGCGAGCGTTATTTTACATGCTTACAGATCCAACAAGTGTGTCAAAAAATGAGGTGCAAGCGTGGCCGTTTTGTGCGATCAAATAATGGCAAATGATACACATGCGTTTAGAATTCGCTGCTCCTTTCCTCATAGGGTAAATTGGCAAGATTTCCGCAGAGCCCCATACTTCATTATGCATACAATTCTTTGTTTAAAGAAAACAATAGCGCGTATTTCTAATGCACATTTCTAATGCACATTTCTAATGACTCCTGTTGTTGCGTAACACAGGCATTTCACGGGCTCAGCGTAGTGACAAGCTGTGTATAAGCGATGCTAAATTTCCGATTGTTCAAGAATTTACACATTTACACGTGAAACAGGAAGGCAAAACGACTCTCGAGAGTAAGAGTTGTATCAAGTTTCAAATTTCGCTTTTGACGTATGCAAATTAACGTGCGTAGGATAAAAATAAATCACCTCTTATTTATCGCTCAAGACCTGACAGTGTGTATTAAACTTCGAAACTGTGATATTTTATATCAGTTTCATTTACGACTTTTTCTTTTTATGACGGGTTCTGTGTATTTTTCGTGTAGTTCGGCAAATAAACAAACGCGGTTTCACGTGAACGGCATCGAAAGGGCTTCGCGGCTTGACATGCAAACTTCTTTGTGGATTTCATCCAATGACAAACATATTCTGAAACTAGATACACTCATTGCAGCGGAGAGGAGCAAAATTCTTCGAAGACATGGATTAACTTGACCTCATACGATACATTCAATCAAACTGTCAAGCATTCAGTAACTTTGTTGGGCTTTACCTCGGTGTAAGAACCTGTGAAACTCACGGATGACGTAAAACAAAGGAAACAAAAACATTTAAAACAATACCGTACAGCAAAACAAAAGCTAGCAAACAAAGAAAATATTGTTAGGTTCTTACACCGAGGTAAACCCCTTTGTTGACTCTGTGTGTGTCGGGAAATTTTGCATATTAATGAGCTCAAAACTCTTGTACCCGCGTATAAGCCGCACCCCAGATTTCGAACGTTTTTTCCTCAGTTGAAAAAAGTGCGGCCTATACGCGGGTAAATATCGTATATAGTGTTTAGTTTATTTTTTAATTAATTTTGTTTTTCATTCGAAGATACTAGCAGCAGTTGCTACTCTAAAATCCGAATGTGTAAATAAAGTTTATGTTATGTATGTTCAAGAGTTACCGAACTCTTAACAGTTTTCTGTTTTCAAGTAGCAAAAAATACACATAGCAGAAACTAAAACTTACAAGAACTTGAAACTAAACTGTAGTTGCTAAAATTAAACCTCTGAATTCTTCTACAGCTCTCCCATTTTCACTATTAATTATTTTATCAACAGTGTTAAGGAATGCCGCAGCCATGTGTTTTGTAAAATTGTGTTACCTGTGTATGTTTGCATCACTAGCTACTTGTGGAAAGGTGATCCCCAACTAAATGCCCAGGTTTAAAGGTTTCTCTTGAATGAATCTTTCATATAATATTTTGAGAAGTCTATAAGTTTGTTTTCACCACTAAATGATTGATTTGACAAAATTAACCCAGTGTAGATTACAGCATTTTGTTCCCTCTTTGCACGAACTGGATTTCAAATGCGTGAATTGAATCAAAAGGCACTGAACTTGAAGACAGACTCTTCATGACCAAATGAAGTCATTATCATGTGTGTAGTTTATTCCAGGAATTTCCCATTTAATGTTGTCACCTTTTAAGTAGCTCAGTTAATTTGATCCGTATAATGTCCAATACCCTCTTGAAAATTGTTGTGTACAACAACTGGTCAGGCCACCATCTTTCAAAGGGTCTCCTAAGCATCACAGGGCATTGAATTAACCTAGCCCTCTCCCAAGAAAACCACGGTCAAAACATCAGCCATCTTCCATCCCCACCCTCATATATCATTAGGCAACCAATCAATCATCCAGTGACCTTGAAAAACCTACTGCGACAAAACTTCCGTATCACCAGAAGACGGTGCGTATACAGGCCCGTCTTAATAAATTTTGCAAAATACACTGTACTTAACAATAAGTTCATGCTTTAGCGGTGAAAGGGTTTGACACTGACTTGTTTTTAATACTTGGTAAAAGATGTTTTGGCTAATGCTAACTGATGAAGGCTTAAGCATTAGCCGAAACGTCTTTTACCAAGTATTACAAACAAGTCAGTGTCAAACCCTTTTACCACCATGTCAACTCCTGACTACAACTACTCAATTTTTAAGCAAGTTCATGCTTTAGCGTGCGTCCATCGAGTTATGAATGCACGTGGAAAGTTTGGAGACATGAGAGAAGCGTAAGAGTTGCTTGAGGTGCAGCTAAGAGCAACTCTAGCAAAACAACCACAATTAAACGTTGCTTCTTTAGCACAACAAACAAAATTAAACATAGTGGTTCCAGGTTTAGAGGCCGCCGACGGAATGTGGCAAAACCACAATTAATCAAACAACTGGGAAAGCAATCATTCAGGAGTGCTTAGTGGAGCCGATATACAAAATACCCGCTCCGCATGCAGCATGATGCTGGCTAGGAAGTAACGTATCAAAATAAACAATTTGCTGGGAATTAGTTAGGAAATGATTGCTTGCTGACGTTTTTTTCTTCTGAAACAATTTTTGCTGGAAAATGATACACAGCGCCCACTTCCTGGCTCACTGACGCACACTGAAAGGCGGGTTGCTGGAAAAAAATTAGGTTTGTTTCTCGCATGGAGGTCACCATGGTCAACGTCGATTGGTATTGACACACGAGAATGCAATAAACATGATAAACGCAAATAAACACCTTTATTGACAGGGATCCAAACAGTATGACATCTGTATCTGATAAACCTCTTCTACGCCCCTTTTTGCAGTATCAGACGACTCATTGTCAATTAGAGTGAAAACAAGCATCTCACTTTTCATAAACCACGCGGCGATATGACCACGTCCTTCAACGTCGTTTACACTTAGGAACTTGTTTCAACAAATTGCTGTTTTGGGATATCTTCTTGATCAGGAACCTATATTTCGGTCTAAAACGGTAAGCAGTTATTTACTTCTCGCTAGTATTAGTATTTACTTTCTGTCCATACGCACTGAATAACCGACTAAATAGACCATACCATTTTAAGGCCGTAGGAGTCTATTTCGCCATTCTCCTGGTCTTAAAGTTACGCTGGTTTTCTCCTGTCCTTTCACTGAAACATCTTAATTATAATGATACATCACCCGAAAACTTAGGAATGGAATTTTCAGATATTCAGCTAATAAGAAATTATTTGTTTTTTACCTGGGTTGTTAAATTAGCGATCCAGGCGTTTTGAATCATCGTATTTTGGAAATGTCTGAGTGGATCCTATTCACTAAATTTGAGTACTTTTGATTCCTCCCAGATAATAAAAAGCGTTGTTGCGGCTCCGATGGACTGACTTCAGACACAGCGGAGATGTGAACAAAAAGAACCGTTAACATCTCAAGGTAAGAAGGATATTATAATTTCAAAAATGGCTAAAATATGCTCGCATGGTGATTATATTTCGTGCTGTCTGTCAGTATAAGAGGTCTATTATCAAAATATTTACGAAAACCGCTACCACGTGCACGGTTTGAAAAAGCTACTTGGCTCGTTGCCCCTCGCAGCAGATTTTAACTTGAAAATTACTTTATATTTAAAATCGGGGATGCACTATCAAAGTGCGAGCCATGCAAGGCATGCGAGCCATTAACCAAAACATGCAGCCCTCATAAAATGAATGCGAGAGATCCCAGAATCTATTGAACACCATGAAAGCCGATGACAACGACTTTGAATGTGTCGCTCACTTTTCTTACTTAATCGTGCGGACCCTATAGGTTGTAATTAAAATTTTTGTCGCTCATGATGATACCTCGGCTATGCAAAATAATTTCGCAACGCTCAGCGAAAAAATAACATTTTTATTACCAAACTTGTGTTGTTTTACTTTCATTTGTATTAAATATGAACGAAAATAGATACTCGCACGTAAGTTAGTAAGAACGAAATAATTTAAAGGGGAGCGACACATTCAACACATCGTTGTCCTCGCTTTCATCTCTTGCATCTCGCGTTGTAATCTAGGGTACTTCGTACTCGTTGTCATAAGTTTGAGTCCACACACTTAGTTGTTTATGGCCTTTTCTTTAGTTATTATGGTTAATTGTGGTGGGCTTCTGATAAACTAATAGCTTCTGAATGTGCGAAATAGGTCGAGATGTTGGAAAGAAATTTTCTGGATTATGAAAGTTTTATTGCGCCGGTTGTTGGCCTGCCCTTTTTGATATAATTTTCTGCGGCAATATGGTGTATTCGTTTATCAATTTGATTAGTCCATATGCGTTACGGTTCAAACCACCAAAAGTCTGTTTTGGCCGTTTGGTGATCTTGTTGTGTAAAAGATGGCAGAGCTGGGTAAATGGTTACGATTATATTGATCAAATAAGAGAAATGTGAATGACAACCCGGGATGACAAGCGGGACTTGGCGCCTTTAAATAAGAGCACTGGAACACAAGTCTCGAGGCAGCCGTTTATTTAAAATAGCGAGGCTGCTTGGAGTGCTGAGTCTCTATTTGTCTTGTGTCTTCACATTGCATGTGACATAATACTACCCTAGTTCTCAACAAGCTTGCTTTCGTTTTATAATTTTTCCTACCGACGTAGAATGCTGAGAATGTAATTGTAGAACAACTTCTGGTAACGGACCATGTCGGGCTAGCTACAAACTTTTTTAAAGGATGGATAATCCTTTGTTTCCGGTAAACAATATTTGAGTCAAGTTTCTTTTATTTTTTGTTCCGCCAATGAAAGTCTTGTTTGCACTCAGATAATCCTGAAAAAGAGTGCTTCCAGCATTTTGAGAGGAAGCACATTTCAAAAGAGGACATTTTTGTGAGAGCTATAAAATCGCGGTTTTACAAAGAAAACGCAAGGGTCGTACCTTTGCATCAAACCCATTGTTCTTTATATTTTGACCATGCGGCACCTAGAACATGAGTGAATGTGTTTTCCAACCAAAATATCTTGTAATTCTCACCGAATCTTTACTATGTACAGCTATTTCCCAAAAAAAAAAGATCATGTGAAGGTGTAGCCTCTATAGTCAGATAAATAATTATCACTTTATCTGCCGTACCTGGTATAAATCAGTCAAAGGATCTCAAAGCATTCCGACAAAATTTGATTGGCCTGGACAATGACATCCACGTGGTGCTATATGTAGCTTCGCATTTGAAAACAAATTTTCAGTTCTCCGTCAAAAAGTTGTTGCTTTTTTCTTCCCTACGACACGAATATGACTGAGCAAGGTTATGTACAGAATCCATAGAATCCATATTCTCGAATCGAGCAAAAAACTGCTGTATGGGAAAGCGCCTTCAAATACAGATTTTGTGCCGACACCGGAAATCGTGACCACTTTTTTTTTAAGACCTCGCGACTCCCCTAACACGAAAAATCTAACCAGATTTATGATCGAATATGGGCTTTCTGTGGGTTTTAAATGTAATTCTTTGAAAACTAATCAGGCTTTTAAAGACAAACTGGGATGTCCACGTGCTATTCATTATCTCACCCCACCTCCCACTCGCTATGTTTTGGGGCGATGTCCCCGTATAAAAAGATCTCATGTCCACGTCAGGAGCACATTGCTCCTGTCCACGTGCAATCCGTATCTTTAAAATGGTTAACGTCGGTTTAAGTTTTCTTTTTTCATTTATTATATTTAATTATTTTAGTTAAATTCGGTTTAATTTTTCTTTATTAATTAAAAAAAAATTGCGAAAAAAAGTTACCCTCGACCCTCGACATGGATTTCTCGTTTGGTTTAGGTCGGTAACCAAGGTCAAGATAACAGATATATCCGCTTGCAGCGGTATAAATTTCACTTCCCGCGGTGTCCAGATCGCTTCATATCCGATAAGTCGCATTCGTTTTCGACCAGACTTTTTGTCAGCGATAGACTATGAGCAGTCTCTCTTTCCGCTAAAATATAATCGAGGAAAACGAACAAGCGAGCGAGCGCGAATTCGTCTGCCGCGTTGGCGGAATCGTCTGCCGGCCACGTTGAAAAGTGAACAACGCGCGTATCGAACCGCTAGTGTGAGCCGGCTCGACAAGCGCGTTTCGCGATTTTCGCGCTCGCTTCGCTTTCCTTGTTTATTGGTTTGATTACAACATAATCAAACTTACGACGGGCAATCCGACAAAGATTTCTCTTTGCTCAATTATTTCGCACTTTCTTGCATCACCTAGCTCTACCTTTATTCATTCTCGATCTATTTTTGAACCTATTGCCTTTCCGCTAGGGAGGATGCGTATTCGACGTAGTACTCGTGATTCTACGTGCTTTAATACCCAGCGTACAATCTCCAAGAATTAAAAAATATTTTGCTGCCCAAAAACAAGAAAATAAAACGCAAGGACTACAAGCGACACACACAAAAAAAATGCAGGCATTCGAGATGAACGAGAGGGTTACTCCCGGATAATTTTAGGCCAGTACGAACACTGTACGAATGTACCAAGGTTGGGTAACTCAAGTGGGCTGCAGAATTTTTTCCTTTTTCTCTCTTTTTTTTTTTTGGCGGAGCGAGAACAATCCACATGAATTAAAACCTGCCAAATTTTTATGGTACGTGGAAATTGGTCGGGATTTCCGGAGTCGGTGATCAACTCCGAGTATCAAGAGAAAAAAAAAAGGGTTTCCTTGACAGCTAGTAGATTACATCCCATGTCATGAAACCACCTAGTATGTAGTTCACATGCGAAATATCGCTCATATTTCTTCGATTCGTGCCGTTACAGTAACATGGTAACTCTAACCAGATTTATGATCAAATATGGGCTTCTGTGGGTTTTAAATAAAATACTTTGATGTCAACGGACTATTCGCTATCTCACCCCACTCCTGACCCACTAACTTTTGGGGTAATGTTCGCTTGCAATTCGTATCTTTAAAACGGTTGAACTCTTCTTAAATTCTTTCTTAGTTGTATTTTTCTTTGTCTTTTTTTAAATTTTCTCTTTTACTTTCTACGGAATAAGTTTAGAGAACGTAGCCATTGTTTGTATTTCCCATGTACAGCTGAATTAGAGAGAATGATGGAGAGAAATTTAAGGTTGGACTTCTATGACTCCAGATTAATTTGACTTAGCTCTGTATTCATTTACCAGGGTGGCAGGAAATTCAAAGCTTTGTGGTCTACTATCTTGCACAAGTTCCATTTGCATTAAAAACCATGAACCGGTCTATTGTCTACAGTGCGTTCGTGGAGCTGTGCTGCATCTGTATTGATGGCGTTACTCGCGGGAAATTTACGTCACAAGATTGACAAGGCGAGGAACAGAGAACACCACACTACAGAGGCCATTCTCGCAAGAAGAGGTTGCCCGTAAATAAGGGTTACGAAATGGGAGTATTATCTGCAAAACATTGGTGATG